>CM031236.1:576972844-577318027 GCA_018340775.1 Taxus wallichiana var. yunnanensis
AAAGAATGATCTATAATGTGTATTGTACTTCCCCCTCCCATTTGAGTCTTTTTCTAGGGTATAAAACATTGATCATGTTAATAAAATACTCTATCCTCATTAATCATCTTCTTGTTTCGCACCTAAGGCGTCTTATTAAGGACCTTTTATTTGAATATTTTAAGAGGTGGTGATTTTACATTGTGAAACCTATCATATTGGGACGAGTGAGGTGATCATGTCTAGGTGTTGTAGGTCTAACCTTATCTTGAACAAGTTAACCCCCTTATGCATAATTCCCCTTGGTACCCTAGTGGGTAGCCAAAGCCTTGCAAGATAGTTGGTGGTTGTACCTATGATTGATCTCTTGTGTCGTCTAAATTATGTGAGTGGAGACTACATGTCGAATTACTTGCGTATTTACCCAACAATTGAAATAAGTCCTTAAGAGGATTTGGAATTGTGCAAGATTTTTTGGGTTATTTCTCTTTCAATATAAACTTAGTACTTGTGTGTCTAAGAGCAATGAAATTATTTATCTTGTACAAGGTCGTAATCCTTGTAGTATTAAATCCCTACATGTAAATTATGTGTTATTTTAATTACATGTGTTCTAAAACAACTCCTATAAGAGTCAAAATTAACCATGTAAGACTAATGGGAAAAAATTGTAATATAATATATTGTTTAGGAATAAATTTATGCTTGAAGTGTTTATAATTGATTTAGGAATTATCTTGTTGTTAAGAAAAAGTACAAATTTTCTTGGATAAACCAAGTAATTGGGCCAACATGAACTCTTATATAACAAAAAAATAAATTTATGACATGTAAATGTATAATCTACTTAGACCAATTTGTTGAATTATAGAAAATCAGTAATAGGAAAATTAGTGTAGTATGATGGAAGGATGTTTATGGGAAGAGGTATATATGATGTAAGGATGTTTATGGAAGGATTAAACTAAGGAATGACCACTAAGAAAAATGTATTCCATTAAGCGATGCCAAAACCAATTAAAATGGTAAATGTGATCATAAAATAAATGTAATAAAGTAGAGCTCCATGACTAATACAACAACCTAATAAATCGAAAACCAAATATGATGCATGATCACATGCTTTGTTTACATAAATATGAATCAAACAATGATGCTAATGAAATAATAAAATATAACCTTGAGAATGGGATACCTGCAACTATAGCCAAGGTCTTGTGAGATAAGGAGATTGCACTCTAGTTGGACTTGTAAAATTTAGTAGAACTCTTGGCGTAGTTAGGAATATAATAAATCTAGGATCACTCGGAAGTAGAATTTATGGTTGAAACATGAAATTAACTCGTTTCTACTGAGAGTGAACCCTTAAGATGATGAAACAAAAGTAGTTTGAAATGTGAAATTTGTAAATAGGGACGAAAACACATCAGTAAATTGTATTAATCAATCAACTAGGTATAATTGTGCAGACTACAATATTTATACATATTGGATAGCCAAAATACAAAAAAAGAGGAGTTACGCAACAATGCAATAGAAAATTTAAAATACAAGAACTTGAAATTACATTCAGGAAGCACAACAATATAACAACATCCATAATGTTTTAAATAAAACAATAATATGGTTTATAATATAACCATATACACAATAAATATATTAATTAATATCAAATGCATAATTAGTATATAGCTAATTAATAATTAACATAACATTCCCCCTTAATTGTGCATTGTATCAAGAGATGAGGAGGGTAATTTTACGAACAACTCGAACTTGTCAAGTGCAAGTTACTTTGTGAAGATATCTACTCGTTATTCATTTGTTGGAAAAAATTGAAGTTGGATGTTGTGCTTCAACACATGCTCGCGTATGAAATGAACCTATACCTCAATGTGCTTTTTTTCTCATGAAAAACTAGATTGGGAACAAGTTTGAGAACACCTTCATTTTCAACATACATGATGGTTTATTTGTCATGTGGTATTCCAAGTCCTTCCATTATGCAATGTAGACATATCGCTTCATAGAAATATTCTCCTACAAATGATACTTAGCTTTTGTGGAAGAGTGAGAAATTAAGTGTTGTTTCATACTTCCCATGATATTGGTCCGATCCCATACAAAATACAAATCTTGAAATGAATTTTTGTCATCAATATTGCCTACATGATCCGAATCCGAATATCCAATCAAGAAGAAGTTGGCATTCTTCTTGTATTCTATACCAAGATCTACTTGATCCTTTCGATATCTTAAGATGTACCTTGCTGCTTTCCAATGAAAAGCTATGGGTTTGTAAATGAACCCTGGATAGATAGCTCACTTTGTAAAGATGATATCCGGTCTAGTGTAGGTCGGTAAATGAGACTCCCAAAAACTATCGATAGAGAGTGGCACTTACCTCAAGAGATGGATCTGAACGAGATAACTATAATTTGTTCTCCATAGGTGTAGTAATTGGTGTGGAATCTATCATCCTAAATTTCTCAAGCATTTTCTTGGTATATTTCATTTGAGAAACAAAAATGTGATTCTCTTTTTGCCATACTTCTAATCCAAGATAATAATGCATCACCGAGAGATCAGTTGTCGTGTCGAATTATCGATTAAGATCTTTCTTTGTTACATCGATCATCCTCATTAAAATTCCAGTGATGACTAGATCATCGACATAGACAACAACAATCACAATCTCCCCCTTGATGTTTTAGGTAAATATTGGTATCGTATGGATTTCTAACAAATAAATGTTGTACAAGATTCTCATCAATCTTTATGTACTAAGACCGGGGTTCCTGTTTAAGGCCATACAAAGATTTCTAGAGTCTACATACCTTTACTTCTTGACAAGGTACAACATATCCCTCAGGTTGAGTCATATAAACTTCTTCTTATAAATATCCATTCAAGAAGGAACTTTTTATGTCCATTTGATGGAATTTCCAACAAAACTGAGCAGATAGAGCAAAGATCATCCCGATCGATTTGATCTTAGTTGTTGGATCAAATGTCTCGCTATAGTCAATGCCTATTTTTTGTGCATACCACTTTGCTACAAGTCTTTCTTTATACTTTTCCACTGTCCCATCTACTTTGTACTTTGTTTTATATATCCATCTACATCCAATGGGTTTCTTCCCTAGTGGAAGATCGACAAGCTTCCAAGTGTTATTTTTCATCACTAATTGATATTCAAAGTCCATGACATCTTTCCTAGATTTTAAATGTAAGGCTTCTTGGACTTTAGAGGGCTCATTAGATTTAATAACTCTACTCATCAAAGAAATTTAACTTCTTTCTTACTTTATCTGAGTCCGTCGTCCATGGGTGGATGTATCTAGTGGAGCATGCATTCTTTCATCTTGTAATGTGCTAGTACACCACTTAGGCATATGCTGAAATGTTCCTATGGGTCATGGTTCTATTTGATCAACACCATCATCCCCATCATCACTTTCATCATCTGTGGGAACATCAGCTTCAATTTTTACAACTGGTGAAAAATCTACATTTGGTGAATCTACAAGAGGATAATATACTTCCTTCTTCTAAAAAAACTCAACATCTCTGCTTGTACACTTTTCTTGTCTTAGGATCCATAAATATTTACCTAAGAGTCTCTTCACTATACCCAATGAAGACAAGATTTATGTGACTTTATGTCTAATTTCTTTCTATTCTCGCTTGGGTATGCAGCATGCTTATTTTACACCCAAATACTCTGAGGTGTGCAATAGATGGTTTCCATTTTTACCATGCTTCTTGTGGTGTTACTCCTTCAAGAGCAACTGTGGGCACTCTGTTCAAAAAATACACTATTGTTTTTGCTACTTCTTCCTAGAATGTCTTTGCAAGTCCAGAATCATCAATCATGCATCGCACCATTTCCATGATAGTATGATTTCTTCTCTCAACAACACCATTCTATGTTGTGGTGTGTGTGGAGGAGGAATTTGTGGATGAATCCTTTGAGTTTGTAGTAGTCTTTGAACTCATTACGTGAATCACCCCCTGATCCGAGTGGAGAGTTCCAATGTGATGACGAGTTTCATTCTCAACAGCTAATTTGAACCTCTTGAAGGTTTCAAAAGATTCACTTTTCTTGTGAAGACAAAAATCCACATTTTCTTAAATAGTCATCGACACATAGCATGAAGTACTCGAAATCCAGAATGACTCGGTTGCATCGATCGTAATCGTAAAGATTGGTATGAACTAGATCAAGCTTACCATGAGCTCGATATGTACTCTTCTGGAATGATGCTCTATGTTGTTTACTTACTTGGGTAGTGTGGACACTTGTGTATCCTTCAAGAGATGGTAGCCCATGTACCATATTATGTTGGTGAAGTGTCTTGAGATACTTGAAACTAACATGAACAAGTCTCTCATGCTAGGTAACTTCGATAGACTCTGAACTTAACAACTTGATCACTCTATGGAAAAAATCAAGTTAGAACATGCGTCCCACATTGGAGGATTTTGTAACTATTTTCGAGCCTTATGATTTATCTTAAATAAAACACGATTTCTTGCCGAATGACTATCAAATTCAATTTTTGGTTGTGATCTAGGAGTTGACTAATTGAAAGTAGATTCTTTGTCAACCTAGGAGTACATATAAGACATTAGATAATCTGTAGTTACATGAAACAAGGCGTAGAGAGATGTTCCCAATCCCCTAAATTGTATATGAAGAATCATCTCCCAAAGAAACATGATTTTTCGATGGTGTGACCCTCATTGAAAGTAAACCAGGTATTTGTGGCTGGTCACGTGTTGAGTGGATCCCGAATACACATTCCATAGATCACTAGATGATGTGGATGGCTCACTTGATCAAGTAGTATACAAGAAATATTCATTACCTTGAATGTTATTCTTACTCAAAATATTTCCTTACGATGGGGTCTTATTTTCCAGCTCCCCTTTTTCTACTTGTGATTTTAGTTAGAACGTCCCTTATAAGATTTTTTGTGGAGGTTCGAGTTGCTTGACAAACCTTTATTGTAAGTACTATACCAAGAATATATTAATTCATGTCCTCTTTTACAAATTAGACATTGCTTCTTCATTGTTTGTCCACATGATACTTTGATTCTAATGTTGGGAATTTTGATAGGAATTAGCTTTTCCTTTACCTCTTCATTTCCATTTTTGATGTGAATTAAGTGTCTTCTCTTCTTCATCATCCTTATTATGCATTTCTTCCTCTTGTTGTAGTAGGTTTATTAATTTGTCGAAACTAACTATCATATCTGATAAGTTTAGTGTTGTTACAAAGATATGGTATGAAGAAGGGAGTTATCTCGTAACAATGGCAACGAGATCATCATCTTTAATAGTTTCCTCTAGGTCTAGAAGTGAAGCCCTCAATTCTATAACTCTTCTTAAGAAAGCTTTGATTTTCTCATTTTGTTTGAACTTCAGTGTGTGTAACTGACTCTACAAATTCAGAATGACATTCTTGTTTTTGGCCTCATACATCGTGCTCAACTCATCCCATGTTTCCTTGGTTGTTGTGGCATCATAAATGTGGGGTTGCATGTCATTGGACATTCCAAAAAGATGATGAATTTGAATTTCTAATCTGCCCTATCAAAATGCCACTGTTGTGTTGTATCGTGTTGATTTGGTCATAAAGCAGTAGTCACAATAGGCTAGAAATCTTCAAACTCAAGCTCTGTCTTGATTTTTGTCTTCCATGCAACATATTTTTTTTTGAGTAGTTGTGAATCTGGAAGAAAAATTTGGGGCATTGTGCCCATTTTACGAAATAACTCGACAGGTTTGGCTCTTATCACTCAAGGTATAAGGTCTCCTAATCTATATACCGTCAGTTCGATATACCAAACCTTTCTATATACACGCCCTTCCGATATAACCATCGATATGGGAAGAAGCTCACCCTTTAGATATACCCTATGGTATGTGAAAGAGGTGTTAACGTACGTGAGATAGTTCGATACATGTGTACCAAGACATCTTGAAAAGGGTCTGTGGTGATTATTGACACCGGATCAAAGAAATATCCCCATACACATGTATAACTTTGTTATATACTTGGATAATTTCTTGGTCCGGATTTATGTCATGCAATCATTCATAAATGGATGAGATGGCTCATAATGTGTGCATTATGACCTTATTACTCCCGTCGATTTAAAGGGTCGATGCCCGGATGACATTGGTGTAGGTATATTAGAAATTAAGTGTAGTAGTATTTGCAACGACTTTACCCATAAATGCTTCCTGCAGAGGCAATCGTATATACCAAACGTTGCGAATGAGATCTAAGATCTCGTGAGTGTTTTAAACCAATTTTTATTGATTTGAGTAAAATATTATGCCATTTTTTGAGCGATTACAAATTTTACGATTGACTATGACAACCTAAAAATTAGTGCAATATTTTTAAGTATACAAATTACATTCAAAAATTTGAAAAAATTGAATGAAAGGCAATTTTTTTGTTTTGTCGGGCCTTGGTGGCCTCCGGAGCCCAAAATGACCCACTACGCCAAAAATTCTAAAAGTATAGGTGAAAATGCAATTTCGAATAGGCCTCCTTTACGAAAAATGCCCAAAATGAAAAAATACGCCTATTAGAAGTTTTTTTTTTGTACCCTAAATTAGGGTTTTTCTTACTAAATATTTAGTGGCCTATTTAGTTATAACTAAAGGGTTTAGCAATGGTTTTTCTGCTAAATCTTCCTCCAACTTTGACTATTTTTCTAAATTTGCCTCTAAATTTTAAAATTCAAAAAACTTGTGTTTTTGTGTGATTCGAACCATGCACCTCCACTTCTAAGTCTATTCCTCTATCCACTTAGGCTCTATAAGCACTTGGGTAATGAAATGAAGCAAAGTATATTTGAAGTAGATGAAAAAATGACTTACCTCATTAAATAAAAGATGTGGCATAGGTTTCACGAGGCCTAGATGTTGGAGGACAAAATAACATGCATATTAGGGTTAATCTCACTCAAAGAATGGATCTGTAACTCCTTTTGATTGAAAAAAACGTGTTTTTAAAATATCAAGGCTTTCCTTCATGTCTTTTTGATGATTTGATTTCTTTTCATCTAGTTTAATTTTTATAGTCCACCGCTTTATATCGTTGATTTGATAAACCACCTCTTAATTTAATTTATTCATTGTTTTTTATTGATTGATGTTTCTTTGTGTAGGTTTGGTTCGGTGTTGGGTTATGGCGAGGAGTAAAGGGGTCGTTTTCTGGCAGAGATCACTCAAGAGTGTGAAGGACTCACGTAAACTTTGAATATTCCATGTTTTACTTTACACGAGGCTCGTTGCTTGTTTGCTTACGCAAGTCACTATGTGGAGAGGCCTATAGCAAACCCTTCTCTAATGAAAAAGCAACTCAACTCACTACTTGATATGGTATAAAATCTTCACATAACTTCAACGAAACATCTCGGTTTAGGTGCTTTTTCAACTCAAAGGCCAAAGGAATAGAACACGACCTGGTGGAGTTGTAATACGGAAATGAAGCTAGCTCAATGGGTGCGTAAACTCTTCAAACCGCTTGCAAGCCCCGAATGTAGCACCTCACCTTGTAAATACAACTCGGTTTAATAAGAACTTAGCTCGGTGATAAGTAGTACAATGTAACTTTGACTTCTCCATATTTAGAAACTATTTGAATGTATCAAGAACCAAGAAAATCCTCTAATATTAGAGGTAAAACCCCTAATGGGGAGTTTTTTTTTTAAAAAAATTAATCTAATTGCTATAAACTAGAAAAATGCTCTAGAAGAAAATTTTCTGGTGTAGAGAGCACCAAGGCAAAGAAAAATTCTTCCATTTACCTAAAGAATGCACAAGAGGTTTGGGTTTGCATAGGGATTTTGGGAAGTTACAGGAGGCAACACTGCGGCTTTCCGTTGATGCGTAAGATTTCTTCTCCAAAAATTCTCCTTCCTCTGTAACCTTCTCTAACCTTTCTAGGAGCTTCAATATTCTCTGTACCAAATGTAAATAGGGACTGAAGCCTATAAATTATATTAATCAAATCAACCAGTATAATGATGCAAGCTACAATATTTATACATATTGAATAACCGGATACAAAAAAAGAGGAGTTGCAAAAATGCAACAAAAATTTAAAATACGTATCTTCCAAATTACATCCAGGGAAGCATACAATAATATTGTTAAAACAATATAACAACATCTATAATGTTTTGAATAAAACAATAATATGGTTTATAATATAACCATATACACAATAAATATATTAATTAATATCAAATGTATAATTAATATATAGTTAGTTAATAATTAACCTAACAAAATTCTTCACTTAAATTAAAGGAAAAATATCTATAAGGGAAACATAGGTGTAATGTGCTCTTCCATGCCAATATGATTGTGAAAATATGAATTCCTAATAGGAGCAAAAATTGTGAGTATAGAATGATAAAATTAATTAGTTAACCTACATAGTTGGTTGTATTAATTTGAATATTAAATTAATGTATTTTTAGTATTAAACAATGCTTTATGAAATGTACTCGGGATAAGTTTTCTATTGATCTAGTAACCTTCTTTTTTCTTCTTGTGAATTTTCCTCCTTGTAATGAGAGCATTTTTCCAAACCAAGTAAACACTGATCTTTCTAACAAATCCTTAAGTCAAATATTAGAAGGCGCATGTGTGTATATACGTTCCTAATCACAATCAAGCTATATAAATTTATTTCCATAAGAGAAACGAGCAAATTCTAAAGGAACCACTATAGGTGAAATGTTAAACAAAAACATGCAACCTAGTTGTAAAGGAACGAAGGGTCCCATGTTATGTGTTCTTCAGAAAATTATAGTCAACTAATAAAAATAGTATTGTAATAAATATTTCACCATGAACAATGATGTGTTGTGGGAAGTTCCTGTGAGTAAGTGTATATTGTAGTGGGTCGTTGTGGTACTTTGTCATTTTGGAAATGTGGATTTGATGTGCATCATGTGTTTCATGTTATATATGTGGGTCCATGGTTACAAAAATGTCTCATGTGTTATACATTATCCTAAGTGATCCTATGTGATGTTATGTATCGAGCAATGTAAGCAAAAAAAATCCTATTATTATGTGTGTTGTATTTTGGTGTTGAAAATGTTGGCATTACAACATGTCATCCCCTAATTTGTGAGGAAGATTACTTGTTTTCCTTCAAATAATCCATCATGTGGGAATACAATATGTTTTACTTGTCATTTGGTGTTTGGAGTACTTTTGGAGTTAGAGCTCTTAGTTTGGATAAGGTTTTGGAGAAGCTTCTAGATTAGAAACATTTTTGGAGGTAGGTTCTTTGATCCTTTTTGTGTTATTTTGCATCTTAAATTGTAGATTACATATGGTTGAAAATATGTTGTTGTTTTGTATGTGTTGTATGCTTGTTTGGTTGTGTTCTTTTGTTGTTTTCTCAATCCATCATATGGCTTGATGGATTTGGGAGTTTTGTTGGGGAAAAGGGATGGAGTTTCCCTCTTAAACCTCATGGCATGATGGAAAATCCATGTTGGTTTCTCTTTTATCCCCTCATATGATTTGAGATGGGTAAGGTGGCTCATATGGTTTCAACCTGCTTCCCCATCCTTGGAGAGGAAACCCAATGGGTTTGAAAATCCTCCCAAGGAGGAATTTAGGTGAATGGGAGGAGTAATAAGGAGGGATGATTGTTTTGGAGGGATAAGGAGGTTTTTGAATATTTTGTAAGTGTGCATCCTATGGTTGGACCAAAATCTATGGCATTATTATATGCCTCATCCACTCTTCCCTTTGTTGAGGGTGAATATGGTTTTCTCCTCTTTTTATTTGCTTGTAATTTTTTTGTGCTTTTGTGGTGGATGAGTATATTCTTGTATGTGATATGATTGTTGTTACCTCTCCCTTATTCTTTTGGACATTTTTGGAAGCTAGCTCTCTCTCCATGGGCTTGGGGGAGGCTAGCATGTCTTCCAACATTTGGAAAGGCATGTAATTATGCCTATAGGTTGGGTGGTAAATCAAGCCTTCTCTGTGTTTAAGACTATGTGGAGTACAAGAATTTGGGTCTAAAGCTTGAAGAAGGTTAAAGCATTCTAGGTGATTATGGCAAATTATTTCCCCAATTTTGGGAGAGTCTTACTTCTAAATATCATGTGGATATTATTATACTAAGTTGTTTTATTCCTTTGTAATTTTCACATGTTTGGGATATGGATTGTAGTTGAAACCAAAAAGTGTTTTATTAGTGTTGTGTATATTTTTCAATGATGGAAAGTCCTTGTAACGAGTTCCTACTTTCTTTTGATCAAACTTTGCATAAATCTCTTGTGAAAAATCTTGTTGAGCCATCCTTTTTGTGAAGGAATATTTTACCTTGTAAGTTTATTTGATTTTTGTTACTGCAATGCTCTTATTCCATGATGGAGTTAGCTTTGGTAATGATCTTGTTATTTTAATCCTAGTACGCATTGATCGAAACCTATTTTCATACTATAACCACATACAAGTTATTTTTGCAATTGTTGGCGAGAAAATTTGTCTTGTGGGAAAATTGGTGGGTTTCAAGCCAATGCTATGGGAATCTAAGTCCCTCTACTTGAATGGTGCATCTTCATATGTGCATGTGTGAAAAAGTGGATTTCAATGGTGGCCTTTCGACCAAAGATCCAACAGGGGCACTCCACTGACCCTGTGGCAAAGCTAGCAATTTCTCACTAGAGAAGAAATTTGTCTGAGAAGGGAAAGGGAGTGAGAATGGAGATAGGAGAAACTAATGTTGTGAGTAGAATATTAGATGCCCACACACATTAATTATAAATTTCATTTACATGCATTTATAATCAGAAGAAAAACAAAACCAAAGGAGAAGCTACAAGACCAAATGAAACTCATTAGTCACAAAGTACCAATCAATTCCTCAATCAAAGAGGCAATAATTCCTTCTTTTTATTATTGAAGCTCGAGCAGAGTTTGTACATAGCTTGAGAATGGAAGAAATTTGAGGAAGAAGAGAAAATAGAAGAAGAATGGCATTTTCTATCTTTTCTAGGTACAAAGCACTCTAGTCTTTTCGAAAATCAATCGCCTCTTGGAATGATGTCGAGAAGCCCTTATATCCTTTTCCAAAATGGTTACAATCTTTACAAATCCTTGACACCTTTTCAAATTCCTTTGTTGTGAAGAAAACGCTCATGGCGGGTTAAAAACCAGATCTTGCAAAGCAACCATTACATTCGATTTGCCAGTTTAAATATAGACCATTTGATTTTCTCCTATAGCTTTGAAATCGGGCCATCCATGTGGAAAGAAGGGATTGGAGTGGTTACGAGGGAAGCCCTTTGCATTTTGAGATTTTTTAGAGATTTGGCAATTTGGAAAAAATTGGCCCGCACCCCGCTTTGACTTTTCAACTTAGACACGTGGCACCTTCTGATTGGAAATGGGGTCGCGGCCCTTTTCTCAACATTTTAACCTTTTTGGAAAAAGGCTCAAAAACTCAATTTCCTCCACCAACCCATTGCTCTGATTTGACTAGGACATGTGGCACCTTCACCTTTGACTTTTTCCCTATGGGCTTCAACTTTTATTTTTTCCCTTCAAAGCCTGATCGGGGTTGTGGGTCACTTTTAAAATTTCTCTTTTTTTGTAAAGAGGCTCAAAACAAAAATTTCTCCATCAACCCATTATTCCGATATGATTAGGACACGTGGCATGTTCTGGTTGGAGATGGGGTCACGGCTCTTTTCTAAACATTTTAACCTTTTTGGAAAAAGGCTCAAAAACTCAATTTCCTCCACTAGCCCGCTCTCACGCTTTTGAATTTTTAGCCTATCCATCTTTTGGGTCCCAAGTGTCCCAATTGAACTTGTGCAACTTGTGACAAAAACTTTCACTTTTTCCACAATCGGCAATTTCATCTTTTTGGGTCCCAGTGTCCCTCATGAACTTATGCAACCTGGGACAAAAACTTCCACTTTTCCGCAATCGGAAATTTCATATTTTAGGTCCCAAGTGTCCCTTGTGAAATTTTATAGCCTGGGACAAAAACTTCCACTTTTTCTGCAATGAATTGAAATCAGCAACTTCAAACTTTCTCGAAGGTGGGGAAAATTTACCATTTTTGCTAAAAGTGACCAAAAGTGTTAAGTTCACTAAAAATCCCATTCCTCCCAATCCAATAGGATCTGATCACATACCTAAATTCATTGGGGTAAAAATTGACGGGGAAAAGATGCCCATCATCCGGACTATGGAAAATACACAGAGGAAGAAAAATTCATCATTTTGAGTCCAATTTTCAAATTTCCTTCACAAACTAGAGGCATGAAGGAAAAAAAATGATTTGAAAACCCATGCCATAGAACAAGTGAAAATTTTGATCAAAATGGATGTTGCAAAGAGGATATTACGTGCACAGACCAGAAATGGAGGATTTCTAAAAACGAGAAAAATAGAGGTTTAAACAGCTCTAGGGCATGACTTTTGCTAATTTCTTGAATCTCTGACTTGGCTTAAATACCAACGAAGGGCATGAGCTCAAAAAAATTGAATTTGGCTATGAAAACGCAAAGTATTTTTAGGAGACAACCATTGGCTCTGGCTTGGGAGATGGCATGAACTAGGCATGGCTAGGGCACGACATGAGGATCTAGAATCTCAAGTTTCAAAACATATTATGTTGACCAGTGCCTTATCCATTGGGCCTTGCAGAGTCATGTACAATTCTAGAAAGAATGGAAGAAGAGGAAACACACAACAAACCAACAAAAATAAACCAGAACCACACAATAAAAAAAGGGAAAAACACACCTATGAAAATCACCTATGGTACAAGACGGGGACAACCCGCTTTCATTGATGATATAGTTTCAAGTATTTCCCACTTTGAGGAAATTCCAATGGCATTCCATCCAAGTATGAGAGGATAAAAACATTCTCACCACAAGTTCCATGAATTTGGAATGGGTCGAGCCATAATGAATCAAACTTTCCATGGCTGCCCTTTGGTTCTCTTCTCTTGTCCCATAGCAAGACAAAGTCTCCAACCTTGAATTCTCTGGCCTTTGCTCTCTTTTCAAAGATATTATTCACTTTCAATTGATGTTCTTTAATTCTATCCACCACATTGGCATATGATTTCTTCCATAGCTTCTCCAGAAGAGGATCCTCTTGTCAATGGAGTCTTTGAATTGACCATCTTCTATTCCTTTCTTGCAGCAACTTGAGAGCTAGCATCTCAATTGTGAGGGAAATATCTTCCTCAAATCCATACAACATTTGGAAATCTGACATACCTATTGCCTTCTTAGGAGTGATCCTATCAACCCACAATGCATCATATAAATTCTTGTGCTAGTTCCTTTGATTCTCATCTACCGGTTTATGGACATTGGTCACAATGTTCTTGTTGCTTGACTCACTTCCCATTTCCCTATGGGTAGTAGTCAAAAGAGTGAGATAGGGAGATTCCAAATCCATAACAAAACTCTGTGAGCTCCTTGAAGATAAATAGGTGGCATTGTCTACAAAAAAATTGTGGTATTCCAAAACAAACAATGATATTCTCGCTAATGAAGTTGTAGACTGCTTTTTGAGTTGGCTTTCTTGGTTGGGATGGCTTCCACCCATTTAGTGAAGTAATCAATTGCAGGTGAGTACATAGGAATGTCTTGCACTAGAATGAGGATTTAGAAAAACCAATAAAATCTAGCCCCCATTGCTGAAATGGTTCTTCAATCACCACAGCCCTAGTGGCAACGCAGATAGTTATGGCTTTCCAACAAATTGTTAACATGCTTTGCATTTGGAAACCCAATCCTGAGTGTCTGCAACGATGGAGGGCCAATAATATCTCCCTCTAAGGATCTTATTTGTGGTGACCATTGCTAAGAAATGTCCACCACAAGCTTGATCATGATATGCCCTAAGTAACTTTTATTACTGCTCCTTATCTACACACCTGAGGAAACAACCATCTAGGCCTCTCTTGTAAAGTGCATGATTCTAAGATCACAAACCTTGTTTCCTTTAGCTTGAGTGTCCTTCTTTGTTTGTAATCAAGATGAGGGGGGAATTCTCCATAAGTGAGATAGTAAGAAATGTCAGCATACCACTCATCAGTGGTGGTGACAAAGAGCACATGTGGACTATCTCCTAAATAGGTTGAGCAAACACCATCCTTTTCTCCCTGCTGAGCTTTGAGAGCTTCATCTTCAACAATCAACTTGCACAAACCATTTCCTCTTACCAGATTAGAGGGTCTAATCTCCAAGTCATACTCTTGGGTCTTTGCAATCCAACTTCCTCTCTTAGCCCCAAGATCTTGTTGAGTTAAAATGGACTTGATTGCACTTCTAGGGACCATCACCACTATATGGGAATTGAGAATGTAGAATTTGAAACTTTTAACAAGCTTTGACCACTGCATAGGCATGTTTCTCCAATTGGCTGTAATTTAGCTCATGATTTTTCAAAGGACAACTCATGAAAGCAATGGGTGCTTCCAAACCTTCATCATTTTTCTAAACAAGGACAACAAAGAGTGTATGTTCTAATGCATAGCAATACATGATGAACTCCTTGTTGAAATCTGGGATACAAGAGTTGGAGCTTTGGCAATGGCTTTCTTGATCTCCTCAAATGCTATTTTTCCTTCCTTATTCCACTTGAAACTTGCTTGAGGTTTCATCATGGAAGTTATATGCTTAGTCAGTTTAGAAAACTCAGGCACAAAATGATGAAGGAAGTTTACCTTTCCAAAGAATGAATGAACTCCCTTCTTGCTAGTTGGTAAGGCTAGTGCTTGGATAGCTCGACCTCTCAAGATCAATGTGTGCTCCATGTTTGTTCACAATGTGTCCCAACAACTTGCCTTCTGTGACTCCAAAGATGCACTTCTTTAGATTTAGAGAAATGCCATATTTCCTACACCTTACAAGGACTTGCTCCAAATGAATGATATGATCTCCCCTCCTCTTTGAAAAAACCATGAGGTCATCAAGGTAAATGACAATGCAATGTTTCAAATATTTGAAGGCCAAGTCCATTACTCTCTGGAAAGTGGCTCTAGCATTGATCAAGCCAAAAGGCATTCTCTGTTGTAGGAAAAGTGCCCCAGGTGTTGTGAAGGTTGTTTTGTTGCAAAATCCTCTTATGCCACCTTGATTTGATTGTATCCTAATAATACATTAAAAGAGAGAGCATTTTAGATCTAGTGATCGCTTGTAAAATATGATCCATGATTGGGAGAGGGTAGTTGTCCTTGAGATATGCCTGATTCAAATTTCAAAATCTACACAAATCCTTATTTCCCCATTCTTCTTCCTTCTTGCACAATGTTAGCCACCCATGTTGAATGGTGGATGGGGAAATGATTCTAGCATTGAGCATCTTTTCACCTCTTCTTTGATAACACCGTAATCTTTGGATTGTAGGGCCTTTGTTTTTTCTTAAAGGGCTTGTATCCTTGCTTCAAAGGAATGGAGTGATGCATTTCCTTTGCTGAAAATATTTGAGTTCATCATAGGAGTAGGCTAGACATCTCGAATAATTTTCTAACAGAGATTCAAACTTTCTCTTCTCTTAGAGAGCAACATTTACCAATGTTAACCATCCTTAGATTCTCTAAAGTGCCAATGTTTTCTTGATCAAAATCAGATGGACACCGAGAATACTATTTTTTCTCTTTACATGAACTTTTCATGCTTGTCAAAGAGGTCTTCCAAAGAAACTAGGCCTTTGGGGATTTTGTTTCCTTTCATTTGATTAATCCCTCTTCATCAATTCCCTCAATTCCTTCCTTCTCTTCTTTGGGGATTGATTCACGATGTGGGTTTTCACTTCCTTCAAACAAAAATTATTGAAGTTATCCCTTTGTTCTAAGAAGGTTAGGATCTGATTGTCATCATTGAAGACTTACCCAATGATTTGCATTATCAGTATGCTAGGTTTGAGCACCATCTCAATGGTCACTTATCCTTGTGAAAAGAAGAATTAGGTGTCACTAAGGAAGCTAACACCACTAGAGAATCAACCTTTTCATTCTTCTCCCTAGGGATAGCTTCAATGGAGAATGCATCAAAGAATTCAATGCAGTCCCACACTCTATTTCTATAGTGCCTGAGCCTTGGATTTTTCACCCAATATTGTTGGCGGACCTATTTCACCACAACCTCTACATCACCTTTACATCTCAACTTCTTGATTCCCATTTCCTCTTCTACATTCATGCCTAAGAGAAATGCTTCATACTTTGCAATATTGTTTGTATTATCAAATTACAGCTTGTAGGAAAAAGGATATACCTCATTGGAGGGAGAGTATAATACTACACCAGCTCCTGAACCTACTCTAGAATGACTGCCATCAAACTCCATTGCCCAAATCTGATCTTCTTCTTCTTCCATGAGGAGTGGAAAGTTCTCTTCCTTTTGTGATGTAAGGAAGTAGTTTCCTAGCCACAATCTTGAAAGAGGATGTTAGCTCTTGGATCATCGATTTCCTTCTTTGTGAATTTCATTTTCTAACGGAATAAATTCTTCATTTATCCATTCAATAGGATAGTTATAGATGACCAATCCATTTTTATTTCTACACCTATGTCTCTGAAAAACTTTTTCTCAACAGCATACCAAAAGAGGCTAGGATGTTTGCCATCAAGATGCTCGGGAGTATCTTCTTGTCTAGGTAATCAGCTAGTGTAACTTGAGCATCCTTGATTCTTCCTACCAATGGAACTTATTTGGATTCCATTTAGTGGAATGTGCCATTTACCTAGGTCAAAATGAGGTCAAGAGCATTTGCAAATTTTATTGGCATGATGTTATCCAAGGCTCTAGAATCTATAATGCAATTGTTCAACAAAGAAACCTTTGATGAGAAGTGATAGGTAAAAAGTCTCAACTCTGTTAGTGGTGGAGGCATGGAAGGCTAGCATGTTTGGAGAAGGGTGTATGGATGGTGTGGAAGATAAGCCTTTAGAATTAGAGATTTGGGATGTAGAGTTACCACCATGGACTTCCTTGATGAATCTATCAAATTGGGCGGGATGTGTTTGTCGGTATTCAAACTCGGAGAGCTGAAATTTTGTTTTACTTGCATGATCCACAAATTCAAATGGAGTTATGGTATATGAGGGAGAGTTTCTAGTGTGGATGAGGACTAAAATAGTAGAGGTTTTGTTATTTTGGTGCTGGGTTCTCCTTATCAAATGTGCAATTAGCTTGGAAGGAGATGGGGTGTAGCCCTTGATTGAAATTTAAACATTCTTCTTATGGAACCAATATTTAGAAGAAAATTGCTCTTAACATATTTTGAGTTGGGAGAAGAATCGGATAAATTACTTGCACAACAATGTGATCCTTGATAATTTGTGAATCTCTTATTGATTCAAAGGTATATTTCTTTATCTAAAGAAATTGGACCAGAGATCTTGAAAATCTTACATGCTCTTGAAACTATGTTTAAATGCACTTCTTATATCTTCCCAACATGTGACAGATCTTGGGGCAACATGTAGAACCATTCAGTGGCCTTTTCTTGGATTGACTCCACAAAGATCCTAACTGAAACATCTTCATCTTCAACTCCCAACACTCCACAAGCAGTGATGAATCTGTTATATGTTCTTCATGGAGTTGAGAACCATCTCCTTTGAATTTTGGGAATTTTTTTCTTGAGCCTCTTGGGAGGTAATGAAGTGGATGTGGGAGAGCAAGTGTACTAGTATTTCTTCCCCATGATACATTAGGTCTGCATTCCTCATGCTCATGATCACCCATTCTATTCATGTTTCTATCCTCTAGTCTTGCTAAGGTTAGCTTCATGTTTGCTTCTTTCTTTCTTCTTCAATTTGGAGTCTTTCTATTTCTTCAAGTTGAGACCTTATCTCTTCTTCAATAAATTCCCCTCTTTCAAGCTCTTCAAATGTGGGATCAATTTGTCCTCCTTCCCTTAGGGCACAGGTGTATCTTCTATCATATAACTTGAAATTTTATGGTCTTCTATGGGGCACTAGAATTTTTCTTGGCCTTTCTAATTCGATAGCACATTCCTCTTCCAGGTTCAAAATCCTTATGGAAATGAATTATTGATTAACACTTTGTCTATTATGCCAATTATCTTCTCTTAGATCGAAGCAATGTCTTCTTGGATGTGAAAGAGTAAATCAAATCAACAAGTTTCTTCATGATTTGCAGGATTTGTGTGATTAGTCATCTCCGAAAATTTTCATCCATGAATGTTTGTGTGATTGTTTTTAGGTGTAGATCTCAAAACTTTTGGGTGCCAAAAACTATCTGAGAAAAAAATTTCTTTTGGTCAAATTGGTGGGTTTTAAGCGACCTATGGGAATCTAAGTCATTTTGAATGGTATAGCTTCCATGTGTGCATTGAAAATTGGATTTCAATGGTGGCCTTTTGACCGAGAGATCCAAGGGAAATCCATTGGCAAAGAAAATTTCTCACTAAAGAATAAATTTGTTTGAAATTGGTGGGTAGTGAGAATGGAGATAGCAAACTAATGTTATGGGAATATAAGTCCCTGATCACTTGACATTAATTAGAAATTTCATTTACATCCATTTATAATGCGAAGAAAAGCAAACCCACAAGAGAAGCTACAAGGAATGGCCTTTGCAACCAATCAATCCTCAATCAAAGAGGCACTCCTTTTTTATTTTAAGATCCAAAACTAAGGGGGACTTAAGGAACAAATTAACAATTTCTCAATTGAAAAACAACTATCTCTGAGAAGAGATGGGGAAAGGGACTGACTTTAATGGAGATAGGAGAAATGTCTATCCCTGTTATGAGTATAATAATAATTTTAGAAATACACATGTGGAATTCGAGGGAGATGAGGTTTTCATCTTCCAAGACTTACATGCATTTATAATTAGACTATTTTTAAAACTATAAATCTATACAAAAATTACAATTTGGGCCCCATAAACATGGATTTCGGGGTCAAATTGAAACTCACACCTTTTCATCAAAGTACACATTCAAGATTTCCATTGCCTTTTGATCAATCAAGGTATGGTGCAAAATTTATGGTCCTTTTTTATTGATTGCTTGGATCGAGCTCAAGCGAGTTTTACATAGCTTGAGAATGGAAGAAATTTGAGGAAGAAGAGAAAATAGAAGAAGAATGGCATTTTCTATCTTTTCCAGGTACAAAGCACTCTAGTATTTTCAAAAATCAATCACCAGCCCTTGGAATGATGTCGAGAAGCCATTATATCCTTTGCAAAAATGGTTACAATCTTTACAAATCCTTGATGCCTTTTCAAATTCCTTTGTTGTGAAGAAAATGCTCATGGTGGGTTAAAAACTAGATCTTAAAGCAACCGTTACATTGGATTTGTCAATTTAAATATAGATCATTTGATTTGCTCTTATAACTTTGAAATCGGGTCATACACATGGCAAGAAGGGATTATAGAGCGTTACGGGAAAGCCCTTTGTATTTTGAATTTTTTAGAGATTTGGAAATGTGGAAAAAATTGGCCCACACCCACCTTGTCTTTTCAACTTAGACACGTGGAACCTTCTAATTGAAAATGGGGTTGTGGCCATTTTCTCAACATTTTAAATTTTTTTGCAAAAAGGCTCAAAAACTCAATTACCTCCACCATCATGTTGCTCGATTTGACTAGGACATGTGGCACCTTCACCTTTGACTTTCTCCCCACGGGCTTCAACTTTGATTTTTTCCCTTTAAAGCCTGATCGGGGTTGTGGGTCACTTTTTAACTTTTCACCCTTTTTTGCAAAGAGGCTCAAAAACACAATTTCTCCATTGACCCACTACTTCGATTTGATTAGGAAACATGGCACATTTTGGTTGGAAATAGGGTTGTGGATCATTTCTAAACATTTTATCATTTTTTGGAAAAAGTATCAAAAACTCAACTTCCTCCACCGGCCCACTCTCACGCTTTTGAATTTTTCGGCCGATTCATATTTTCGGGTCCCAAGTGTCCCAATTGAACTTGTGTAGCCTAGGACAAAAACTTCTACTTTTTCACAATTGGAAATTTTAGCTTTTCAAGGTCCCAAGTGTCCCTCGTGAACTTGTGCATCCTGGGACAAAAACTTCCACTTTTTCCGTAATCAGAAATTTTAGCTTTTGGGTCCCAAGTGTTCCTCGTTAACTTATGTACATCACAGGAGAAAAAAATTTTACTTTTTCTACAATGAACCAAAATCGAAACATCAAACTTTTCAAGGGTGGGAAAATTTCCATTTTGCCAAAAGTGACCAAAAGTGTTAAGTTCACCAAAAATACCGTTCCCACCCATCTAATAGGATCTGACCGTACGGCATTCTATGGTCAAAATTTGATGGGGAAAATATTCCCATCATCCCGATGTGGAAAATACGTGGAGGAAGAAATCTTCATCGTTTTGAGTCCAAATTTTTAGATTTCCTTCATGACCTAGAAGCATGGAGGCAAAACAATGATTTGAGGACCCATGCCATAGAACAAGTGAACAATTTTGATCAAAAATTAAGGTTGTAAAGAGAGGATATTATGTGCACGGATCGGAAATGGAGGATTTCTGAAAATGAGAAAAACAAAGGTTTAAACACTCCGGGAATGACTTTTGCTAATTTCTTGAATCTACAACTTGGCTTAAACACCAACGAAGGGCATGAGCTCAAAAAAATTGAATTTGGCTATGAAAACATAGAGTAGTTTTCGGAAGACAACAACAATGTACCTTTGTTATAATATTTTACCTTAGTAAGTACACATGTGATTATAAACCTCCTCAAATTGATTAAAATGTTCCTAGTTAATCATGTTTATAACACTAATACTTATGTGTAGAAATCATGGAATCACCCTCTCTCTAACTTTATCTCATGGATCTAGAAGAACAATGGTTAAGTAAAAATGAAAACAATATCTCATTCTCTCTCTCAGTATCTGCTAAAGTAAGATAAAATAAATTAGTTCAATTACTCTCTTGGTTGGGTGATATGGTATACAAGCATTAGTGTTGGCCCATAGAATTACAAGTAATATGGTGTAATAGTGATGGATGCAATAATTTATAGCCACCAAAATATACATATATCTATAACTACATCTAGGTACTTATACCTTATAAAAAAAAATAAAATCATGAAATTATATGTGTGAATGGGAAAACTTGTCAAATATGTATTTGAAAACCACCTTGGTTGACCAACAATGTTATCATTTTTACTCCTTAAAATCTAAAATTGAGGTAATCATAAGTTATTGTTTCAAATGGAATAAGTAATGTTTATAAATCTTAGTTATGTGATATTCTTATAATATGGATTAAACTCTAAATAGTTGGTCTTATGTAAGTAACCTAGGCAATGGGTTGTCATTTCTAAGTTATAGGTATGAAAGTAATGTGAATAATTGAAGGTTATAATGGTCTTAAACTTAAACATTCTTTTGACTACTTGACTCTTAGAAGACTCATGCATAAGAATTCCTTCACATTGAAAAATCTAAGTAACTTATTATAAGATAAATGGTGTAATTCCTTCACATTGAAAAATCTAAGTAACTTATTATAAGATAAATGGTGTAACCCTTTTTGTGAGGATGGAGGATAATGAGTAACTATTCTTTCCACCTACCTTGGGTGAAGGCATCCTTTGTTATCAACATAAACACTAATCAAGCTATGTTGTTTTAGGGTACTCGTTATAACATGGCCCCATTGCTATCACCACTCAATAGGGTGGAGAAATTTAAGTTCCTTATCTGAAATGGAATTTCCCTCTAGTTAAGAAGTATATTTATATACATCTCTTTCAACCTAATGGGCTATTAAGTGACCAAGTTAAATGATGAGTTAAAGATAACATAAATTTCAGATTTTGAGGAGCGTTAGGCTATATGTTCCCTTAAAGGAAAATGTTTTTTGATCCCTTAAACTCCAAAGGAAGGTATGAATGGAAATTTTTTGTAGCTCATCGATGTGATAAATTGGTAATTTACATAGTAATTTTATATTTTCAGAAACGTTCCCATTGAATGGATTTTGTTTCACCTAACTCACATATGTTTTCTCTTTATTAAAGTATTTAAGATATAATAAAATTTAAGAAAAACTTATCATATATATTAATGAATTGAAAATTCATTGTTTATTATTTCATTAAGGAGTTATGGCTTGTTTTAGGTGTAGAAAGTTTGAATGTTTCTTTTCACGGTGAAAACTTTGTAAAATTTTAAACAAAAATCCATTATCTATCTCTTATGAGTTTTCTAAAGAAAACTTTGAAGCACGATTGAGATGTTCTAGAAGATAGTACATGGTAGGAAACTTTGGAAACCAACTAGAAAATCGATCCTAACTTGATGGTTGGCTAGACATTTCACCCACAAATTATTGGCACTATTTCTAGGTGAACGTAAAAAAATGGTCAAATCAAGTCAAAACCCTTACTTATGCTTGGAATTGTGTGAATCTTTATCCTTGACCTTATTGAATAATGTAGACACTAGGATCATTTTCTTAGAGGATCGTGAACCATTTTTCAAAATTTAAAGTAATGGTGAGCTAGGAGCTAAAACCACACAGAACTTGGAAACTTTTTTTCTCTTGTTGTGTGGTATTTGTGACACCTTAGATGGTTTCCTTAAGTGGGCTCCTACACAAATATTATGCATAACTTGATAACCATTTTAGAAAAAAATTTACATTCTCTTGGCTCACCCATCATATATTTCCTTTAAATGTAGACCTTATGTTGTACATCCTCTTATGTGGACCCATATAAGAAGGTTAGATGATGAGGTAAATTAATTTCATTTGGAAGCTACAACTTTCCTGGATTAATAATTCTCCTAATTGAAAAATACACTTGACCTTGAACCATGTTATATTTGATAAGACACGTTTGTTAAGACAAAATAAGATAAAATAATATTGTTCCTTTAAAGTGACCTTAATGTTGGACATACACTACATGTGACCATGTAGAGTTTTAGATAGTGATGTTGATAACAATTTCCTTAGAAGCTACAACTTTATTTAATTAAATTAATGTGAATGAGAGAAAAACTTAATACATGAATAATTTAAATTAGTGGCACATGTCTATTGTGACTAACAACCACTTGATATGACACGATACCTCGTGGAGTCATATCCCTATATTTTCTAGTGACTTCTAGGAGGAAGTCTAATTTTAGGAGAGGGGATGTAGTGCCCACATTTTCTAGCCTTAGTTATCTACTGACTCTTTACTCATATTTGATGATTTGACATGGATTATGGCACATTTTGATATTATGTTATGATATTTGATCATTTGTGGACATGTATGATGATTTGGGCAACATAGTTTCAATTTAGCTTTGATTAGTATGTTATTACATTTTAGTAGATGTTTTGGATACTAACATGTTATTATGTTATTGAGATTATTTCATATATGATGGATATATGGTTTTTTTGCACATCTTGATGTTATGGACTATTCGATTTTGATGAGATCACATGACAACATGGGTATATGTCATCATATATATTGCAATGGCTAACACATGGTGAATTTATGTGAAAATTTGGAATACTTTTCATTTATGATTCCATATTGATGATGTGTTAGCATAGTTAGCATTTTTTATTTGATTTGTTTACTGAGTAGTTGATTTATGCCTTTATTAGACATATGCATTTATTGTTTGCATTAAGTGTGCATTATACGGGGCACATGAGAACGTAAGTGTCAAGGAGGCTACATTAATATGCACAAATGGCCGATGGGGTTGAGTCTTATCCATGTTAGTTGTATGAGGTCTTATTGGTTGTATGTTTTATTTGAGCACTATGAATGACCCTTATTTGTAATGTTGTATATTGTGTAAACTTAATTGTGTTTAGGTTGTTTATTTTTGTTAAAAACTAGGTTGGTGAACTTAATGGTCCCAACTTGCATTAGGAATGTATTTTTGTATGTTTTTACTTAGTTAATGAGGATTTGGGCCATAATTACCCATGAGTGGGCCCCGCATCCTAAAAATAGTGTCAAATGTGCCAAATCCGAAATTATGTTATTGTTTGCATTTTTATTGAACCCTTTTAGCTTTGGAGGTTCACTTAGCATAAAAATAATCCCCTTGACCCTAAGTATTAGGTAGACCTTAATTCGAGGAAAAAGGGATTTTCTCTCCCATTTGGCCTCTCTCTTGTCACCATTAATGTAATAATGGTTGGGGTTTGTGTGTTTTGAATAGTTACATGAGTTAGTCTCACTTTCCTTTTGGATAATTTGGGGGTAATGTTTAAATGAGGATTTATCTTTTCTTCCATTATTTTTGGAATCTTGACTTAGAGGGAAGAGATGGGTGACATATGTCACCCCTCATTTGTGTGGAAGATTAATTTTTTCCTTGAAATAATCCTTCATGTAGCGAGGAGGAATTTTTGCTAATCATTTGGTGCTTGGAGTGCTTTTGGAGTTGGAGCTCTTGCTTGGACAAGGATTTGAGAAGGCTGAGAAATTGGAAACCTTTTTGAGGTAGGGTATTTAATCCTTTTTATTTTATTTTTCATGATAAATTGTATATTACATATGGTTGAAAGTATGCTCTTGTTTTGTATGTGTTTCATGCTATTTTGGTTTTGTTCTTTTTTGTTTTCTCCATCCATCATATAAATTTATGGGTTTGGGACATTTTAGGGGAAGAGGGAGGGAGTTTCCCTCTTAAACTACATGGTTTGATGGGCAAGCCATGTTGGTTTCTATTTTAACCCCTCATATGGTTTGAGGTTGGAAAGGTGGCTCATATGGTATTAACCCCCTTCCCCATCCTCTGGAGGTTTGAAAATCCTCTCGTATAGGAATTTACGTAAATGTTAGGAGTAATAAGGAGGGATGGTTGTTTTGGAGGGAAAAGGAGGTTTTGAAGATTTTGTAAGTGTGCATCCTATGGTTAGACCACACTATATGGAACTATTGGATGTATCATCCACTCTTTCCCCTTGTTGAGAATGAATATGGTTTTCTCATCTTTTTAATTGGTTGTCATTTTTTTATGCTTTTGTGGTGCATGAGTATAGTCTTATATGTGATATGCTTCTTGTTACCTCTGCCTTATTCTTGTGCATATTTTTGAAGATAGCTCTCTCCCCATGGGATTGGGAGAGGCATGTGTATTCAAACCTTTGGAAAGACATGTAATTATGCCTATAGGTTGGGTGGTGAATCAATCCTTTCTCTTTGTGTTGAAGACTATGTGGAGTACAAGACTTGGGGTATAAAGCATGAAGATTGTTGGAGCATTGTTGGTGATTATGAAAATTGTTTCCCCAATTTTGGGAGAGTCTTACTTCTAAAAATCTTTTGGATATTGTTATTCCCAGTTGTTTTATTCCTTTTTAAGTTTCCCATGTTTAGGATATGGATTGTAGTTGAACCCAACAAGTATTTTATTAGTGTTATGTATTTTTTTCAATGATAGAAAGTTCTTGTAAAGAGTTCATATCTTCTTGTGTTCAAACTTTACATAAATCTCTTGTGAAAAAAATATTGTTGAGCCATCCTCTTGTGAAGGAATTTCGGCCCTAGTAAGTTTATTTGTCTTTTTTTGCAATGCTCTTATTACATACTTAGATAAAGATGTATTATTCCTCCATTTTGTTGTAAAAGCTTCCATATTATTACATTAGGATTGTAGTCTAATCATTTTAAAATGGAATGTTGAAATGTTTCTAAACTCCATTTGTAGCCTCCCATCTTGGGATGAAAATTTATCTTATTATTTAAATGTGTTTTTCTTTTTTATTATCCTCCTTCCTTGATAAGGAACTTGTGTGATTAGTTTTGAATATATCATTTGAGAATATATTTTGTTATATTATAAGCTTGATGTTTTCATATTGTAAATGACTCTAAATCTTGATATTGAACATGTTGAAATTGTTACTCCTTCATTTTGTAAAAAGATCTTAATTTTACTTTTGGTGAAGGTTTTGTAAACTTGTTGAATGAAAGATTTAATATGGCTTGGATCCTATTTTTGATAAGAAATTTTGTCCCTTCATATTTAAGTATTTACCCACTCTTGTGTTGTAGGATTAAGATTATATTGTCATTAAACTTATCTAAGTTGAAAGTATCTTTATTCTTGCTTTTGGTATTTTAGGAAAATTGAAAAAAGAAGGTGATGTTAGTGCAAAATCAAAGCACCCCCGAATGGCCTCAAATCTAAGTGGGGCATTCAATGTGATTGTACAACATGGGACCATCTCTAAAGCTGTGGGACTTGCGGACTTGAGATGGACCTCCAGAGAAGGTTGGTTCCTGCTTCCTAAACTACTTGCCACAAGCTACTCTAGTGCAAGAAAAACCTATCTATCCTAATCTAACCATTCCAAGGAGACACGAAGAGAGAGAAAATGAAAGTGAGCCTACACTAATGGTGATACACTAGAAAAGGAAATGGCAAGATACTCTGCTGAGGGAGGATGAAACAAGGGAAAAGAAGAGGAGGGAGGTCAGACAAAAGTGACACAGACCCAAATCCAAATCTTCCATCAAAACTCCATGAAACCACGACATCTTACACTGCAAACGTGAAATACATGCACGGGAAAAAAACATTGAAATGGAGAGGGATAGAGAAACAACAAACATGAAAAGTGGTTGAAGAACACCACAAAAACATGATTATATTGCTCTATGAGGTGCATAACCATTACATAGATGCTCGGAGGCATAAATACACTTGCAGGGCATAGGAGAAGGCTTATAACTCAAATGGAGTCAGGAAAATAATTTGTGAGTTTCCCCACATCCCAGAATGTCTCCCTTCTCAAATGAGAAGTGATTACAATATATAGAACGTCGAGGTGAGAGAGAAAGAAGAAAACTTAGACTCTTCTCTTAAATCTCAACCACCAACCATTAATGCCCTATAAGTCCACCTACAATTTATCATTACGGTTCCCCATATATTTTTGAGTGTTGAAAAAGGAAGAAAGGTGGATCAAATCAAATCTAATTTGGTTGTTGAAGCAATTGGATTATACATTAATGGCATGAAATATCTTTCCTATTTTTCACCCACCTAACCTTATCAAAATTAAATTTTAATGTTTCCATAGCATGGAGGATGTTGAGACCTTTCCAAAAAGTATTCTCTTGCTCAAATCCAAGCTTAGGTAAAATATATGGTCATCTAAAGATTCTACATTGAGACTATGCAAAATGTCAAAAAATGTAATCTTAGCAAAGTGGATCATGCGGGCATGAAAATACAAAATACACTTTTTGCGTAAAGATGCAAAAATCACAAAACCTCCCACGACTCTGCGAGCCCAAAATTTTCACTTGGGTAAAATCTCCTCCGCGACCACACATATTCACATTTCCTAAAAGTCATCTCCAAACCTGAAATTCTGTATATTCCACTTTGATGAAAATTCTTACCTGAGTCCGTCCATCTTTTGGCCCATCTCCCACCTCGCATGTAATTTAGGCCTGAAACGTGTTTCTTTGGGTGTCGTGAGTGCGGATTACTTTTATACTTTACTGACTTTTTGAAAAGAAAGCCAAAAAATTCAAACTACGTTTTCCAACCCGCCTTCCTACTTTGACTTGAAACATGGCCATGTGTAAAGCTAGAGGATGTTTGGGGACCACTTTTGGATTTTCCCTTTGAAGTTGCTGTTAAGAGACATGTGGCTCCTTCTATGGATTTGCTCTGTTTCTTTGAATTTTGGCTAAGTCCCTTTTGTTTGGTGGGGCCATATGTTTGACCGAGACACATGGAGGCTCAACGCTTTTTTGGGACTATCCTCCAGTTTTACCTTTAAATTTTCACATTAGTTGACACGTAACACCTTCCGGTTCTTTTATACTTAGCTGATTTGAGCCTACTCGCCCCAATTTTCACTCTAACCACGTGGTGAGCCCACACACATTTGGGAACCCACTCTTGGTTCTATTGTATATATTTTCCCCCTCGGGTATATATAGAAAAAGCGGAACAAAGTGCACGACAAAAAGTTGTCGACATAAAAATGGATGCACCCATGGCACGGTAAGAGGCGCACGACAAAGTTGTGACATGAAAATGGATGCGCCCATGGCGCACGTAAAGGGCACATGACACGAGTGTCGACATGGAAAATTCATGCCTTGGTGCATGTAAGGGTATGTCGGTGTGAGGATGGATGTGCCTATGGCCCATCTTCGGGAGGCGCAGCATGACATTTTGAGCGCGCGGGAAGCAAACCACTGGCGAAATATTCAGATGGCCATAACTTTTCACAGGGAGCTCGGATTCATGCAAGGTTGGAATTTTCAGAAAGCTTACGAGGTCCTCTGTCCAACTACGACTGGATATCTTTAATTGGGTGGGAACAAATTCTTAAAAATGAAAAATATAGTTCGCCACTTTTTGGGTTTGCTAGGGTCCTCACCTACCACCATAATGAGATGAATTAAATGCAACCTGGAGGTGGTTGGGGTAGATTTGGATTTTCTCTCTCTTCCCTCTCTCATTCTTCCTATAAATTGTAAGGAGGGGCTTCTTTCTAAAGGTTGGACATTCTTGTTTTGCCCCTCCCTTCTTCTCTTTGGCAGGTGAAATTGTGGAGTTCAAACCTCCCATTTAAAACTGTAATGCAACTTTGCCTTTTGGCACTTTGTAGTGTATTGTGTCAATATTTGGAGCAAATAATGCATGTATGTGGATGATTCTCAACCCTCTCTGTGTTCAATTGTATCCTCTTGATCTTTCACTACAAATGCAGTTATCTCATTGCATGATCTTGCATTACATTTTAATGGTTTGTGTTTATTGGCAAGACAGATGTTCTTCATTCCTCGGTGCATCACCTTTGTTAGTTTAGGTTTATTTTTATGCATATTATTACCCTATCTCTTTGGAAAGTTAGATTAGGTTTTGAGTAAACCCTCTGCATTTTTATGTGTGCATACGAAACAGAGGAATAGGAACCGGCCTTCATCCAGAGAGCTTTTCCGATTTTGCAAGGTCCCACACTTGGGAAAAGCTCCATGTTATGCAATCACTGCGATAGTCTCAACCCATCGAGTTGTAGAAATTCATGGGTGTTGTGATTCGTAACCAACGAGGTTCTTCCTTTGAAATTGTGCTTAGATGACACGTGGATAATACCAATGTCTCTTCTATACTTAATCGATTTGGGACTGGTTCAACTTTCGGACTTTGACCACATGGCGGGTTGGCATTAGTTCGGGTCCTTCTTTGGGCCACACCTTTTGAATTCACGCTAATGAGACACGTGGAGGCTTCTGCATTTGCCTTGAGAATTTTCAATCAAGGATTGTTAACAATTTTGCACTTGTGTAAAATGGGTAACTCGAAACTTCGTCATTATGATGAGAGTCATGGGTGAAGTATACCTAAGCTAAAGAAGTTCTAGATGTTATTAGTTACTGCTGAATTAATTAATGATTAAGTGAAATCTGTAGTTATGTGTTTTGTTACAAAACGTAACAGATCACATAGTTTGCAATTTCATGATACCTTCAACAAAAGAACACAAAGGCCCCGAAGGACAAGCTGTGTTGTCTTGATGAAGACACTGAATTATAGAGTAGGTGAAGTTTTGAGTTTTAGGATAGCAAACATAAGTGCAGATTACAGAAATCAGAGTTCATTACTGAATGTTACAGGTTCTCATCAATGTTCTTTCCTTTGTGATTAATGCATTCAATTATGTTACTAAGTTGTTTAGTTCATCATACACTTCATTCAAAAGTTTGAAATGCGAAGGAAATACAAAACTAATTATTAGAATTCAATGTTTTATTCACAACAAAGGTCAAATGTCTCCCACACAAGCCGTGGGATGTGACTGAAAAGTAAAGTACATCTACTTGAAGTAAGAGGTACACATCCATGAAATAGAAAGCAAAGGAGTATGAGTGAACCCATCATTGCCTTTGTATATTCTTCATTGTGTAGAGCATCTCCTTGCCAGCTCCTTTCATCCTTAAGGCATGGCACCCAAGAAGCAAAAATAAGGAAATCATCAATAAAGAGCTCAGGGTTAATCCATATTCCTACACTGTTCTAATTCATGCATATGGATCTCTAAGCAACAAGAGATATATATTTCTCAAATATCAGATTGCATAGCTCACTTAGAAAGTAGAAATAGAAAAGAAAAGAAGAATCATGGACACAAAGAGGCCAAAAGCCTAATTTTTCTAACTATTTTTTAAAGTGTGTAGATACAGTTGCAATCAAGAAGAAAGAATCATATACATGCTGAAAAGGAGGACCAATGTAATTGAAACTCAAATATTGTCTACAAATGGAAGAGAGTTATAGTACATAACAGAGAAGATGCTTGTAGAAAGGTACATTTTCCAAATTTCAGTCAAAGGAAAGGAATTATTGGAAAATTTTGATAGGGATTCGTTTGCCACATAAAATGGATATTTACAAATTTTCCAATATCTATATCAAACTAAAATCAAAGAAATACAAAGAAAAATTAACAAAACAAAGCATCTCAATCAAAGCTTATGCACGATAATGGCATCAAAATAGATCACGAATTGCTTAAAATTACTACAGTAGTATCAAAGAGTATAAATGCAACTACATGTTACAAATAGGAATTTCAAAAATGAACTGAAGGAAGAGATGTACAAGAAACCACTTCATTTATAGATTTTATCAACATCATTCAACCTTGAAAACTCACACATATCAAATTCAAAGAAATGTTACAATATTTCGAGAGATTGTCATTTCCATTAAAATCGATACAAGTTACATTATCAGAGTGTGTATAGATCCAGACCATTTATAAAACATTAATAGGAATCATCAAGTTCAGAGCAAGAAGAGAAAGCTCATAACAAGGTTCAATTCGAAATAACCAAGGCCGAGCCAAAGATATACGAGATAAACTTTCAATGAAAAAATCCAGATCCGAGGACATCAAAGCAAAATATGGAATACCCGAATGTAAACTATCTAGAAACCTTCCACGATCGGTTTGAAGAAAGATAACAATAATAACCAAGAAATTTATGGTGACAAAACCTTATCAATATCAAGTAAAATAGAGTATTCATACTTCCGAGCCATTCATAAATGGGTGAATCGAGAGTTACCTTTAACCTTGGTGGGAAGAAGTTTAAATGGTAATGACCTAATTGTCGAAATTAAAGTAGGCAAAAATTCTAACCGTGAGCTTTCAAAAACGGTCAAGAACCAAAGCCATACAAGTATGTATTCACATTTGCATAGATCCAAGCTCAAAGAGAATGACTAAGGTGACAATAGAAACCGTAGAGATCCCGAAAACATAGAAGAATTGAGCTTGAACTCACCATGGAGGCCATTGCAAAGACCAAACGTAACAAAGTTGGGTATTGAATAATCAACAATAGAACCCCATAAACACTCGAAGCTCTAAATAGATCAAACATATTGAAAAATAGATCACAAGAGTTCGAAACCATTTTGCTGAAGGAACCAAGCTCAAAATCTTCAAACAATGGCGTCAAGAAAAAAATATTCCAGGCTTCACCCACATAGTGAAAAAACAAATGAAGTGATCATTATGGGCTCAAGTTACCTTAATGCATGAAAACTCGAGAGATGAATTATTAGAATTCAACCACAGTTAAAAGATCAATGATCGAAAATGACAAGTACACATATCAAAGGCCAAAGATCAAGCTCGCGATCAATGCAAACCATGGTTAAAATGCATTTATGACATGGCAGAAACCCTAAAATCATGCTTTATGGATCAACGATAAAAAATCGACAAGTACAGAGATCGATGATCACAAACGAGTCATCAAAATCGAGGTAAAATTCGTCAGGTTGGAATGGTGGTCGAACTTAGTCAATTTACAAAAATTTAAATTTTTTCAAAATTACATCCACAGGACCAAAGAGTACACGTCGCACCATCACGACAGAAGCAGAGAAATGGAGGTCGGGCCGTCTTTAAGTTTTCAAACTTTTAAAATGCAAAATTTAAAAGTTTCAAAATTTTCCACAAGTTCGAGCCTTTGCAGGAGAAATTCAATACTAGGATAAAAGTCAAAATTGATTCCACATAGTATTGGCGGAGAGGCAAAGTTTTCTCATAGTTTTGAGACTTTATGAAAATGTCCATGAGTCCATAAAGGACTAAATTTTTTTGAAATTTTGCCCACATGCCCGTAAAAGCAAATTGGCCGACCAAATTATGCCATCAATAATCATCGAAAAGGTAAAATTTTAAACTATATTCTTTCAAATACAAAGGCCGACACATATATACATGTATGTATTTATCAAAGGTGGCAGAGACTAAAGTATTATGGCATGTATATTTGCTAAGTCCACAAGAATGGTCAAAACTCAATTGATGACAAGTGTATGAATCAAAGTGGTGGTCCCCACAAAGGCTAGATTATTTTGCAAATTTTGCAAGTGTTGTAATTATTTTACTCACAAATAGGGAGTTATATTTTTGCATGCCTTCACAACAAGACCGAATAGAGATGAAGACAAAGTTGCATGTTCATGGAGAGAGACTTTCCTAAATAGCAATCTTTTTTTAAATTATTCATCCTTCTCTTTCTAAAAATAGATCAATCAACTTCAGTTGACCAATTGTAATCAAGGCTATTAATGTCTATTTGTAATCGCATGCTCCATTTTTATTCCTTTATCTATTATTAAATAAAGGATAAAAATAGAATGCATTAATGAGTACAAGCCTTAGGCTATTTTTAGGAAGAGGGTGAATTTTATTTTTGCTATATATTGTGTGCCTTTGTAAAGCACAAGTAGAAATTTTGGAGGACTTTTGGATATAGGAGTACTGAAGCAATTTTTGCAGTTTTGCCTTTTGAGTGTGAAGTACTTTCTCCCTTACCAATTATTTGTAGTCTTATGTATGTTTCTATTAGTCTTGTGAATGTAAATTCCTTGACTAATCATCTTACCCTGTTGTAAAATTCAGTAGTTTCTGCATGATATTAATGTTCATGTTTAGCTTAGCAAGATATTGTTGTGATAATATCCCTCAATACCTCCAAGTGTTTTGTCCTTAATACTCTGTAGAAGAATTTTTGGTTCGTGTACCCAAAATTCTTCACATATCAATTGTGCATATTCTCACCAAATCCCTCATACAAATTTGGTGTATCACCTTAGTTTAATTATTTTACGGTCATATTATACCCTTAAACCCCATAATCAATTTAGGATACATCAACAAGGAACCGCCTTGATCACAGGAGAATCACCTAAAAATAGGTATACCCACGAGACATGAGGTGTTTCCATTATATCTAAGAAAGACAGAGATCAAATTTTGCAAGCCTAGAAACCTACATCCATCTCTCTACAGGGTGCACTTTTGAGAGATGACAGTTTTTGCATGCCCGGTGGGAAAACAAATCAGATCTATATGTAAGTTACAAATCCTACAACAGATCTACAACAGTTACAAAGTCACTTTCGGGAGCAAGTTGCAACAATTTATTTTAAAGATTTGAAGATATTTTGGCGACTCCACAGAGCTGATTTCAGACCAGTATTGCAACATGTTCCATGCCTAAATTGATTACAAGATCATTAGTAAAAGGAATTCCTCCTGATTTTGTTTCTTTACCCTTGAATTCTGCTAGAAGGAGAAGACTTAATAATACTTTACCTTATAATAGACTTTTTTCATAACCCTCCTCCTAATATTCCTTCACCATGTATCAATTTCTCTATTAACATCCCAATTTTTCAAATGGCTATTCAACCACCAAGGAATTTTGTGACCTTTACTAATGGTAGTCCATTAGTAATCCCAGTTTACCATGACATTCCTAATGCTACCATGAAAATTTTTCCATCATTCATGGGTGAAAATCAGGTTACACCTATTGAACATATCAAAGATGTTATAGCCCTATGTGTAGTCCATAATATCACTCATGAAGATGTAGCTTTAAGAATTTTAGCTACATCTTTTAAAGGGCAAGCCTTGCAATGGTATAGAAACCTAGAAATTGGAAGCATAAGAACTTGGGATAACTTAGGTGAAAAATTTCTGAAATAGTTCTAGGATAATTCAGATCATTTTTCTCTCATTGAATAGTTATCCACTATTAAAAGAGCTCCCAATGAGTTTATGTCCAGTTTAAATATTTGTTTTTCCAGAACCTGTGAAATAATTCTAGCAAGTGTCAAGCCTCAAGTTGATCATGCTTTCCTTTATTATCTTAGGGCATTAAACAGTGATATCTCAACTATGATTTAGTTAATGGTGGGAGAGACACTCCTAGCAGCCTACGATATCACTATCCAAGCTAAAAATAGTCTTATTCAAGTTTTTAAAAAATTGCATGAAGGCCTTCAATGCCATTTTTAGATTTAGCACCTATTCCTCAGCCTGTTACAATCATAGAACCTACTGTTGTAGCTCCATCAGATGATGTATTTAAATCTTTGCAAACTATGGGAAATAAATTTAGTTAAATTGATAACAAAATTACATTATCTAGCGAGACCCTATCGGGCTCCTTATTAGCAAAATCAACAGGAATCAAAGTTATAGGAAGCCTTACCAGAAAGGAAGTTTGAACCAAAGGCTTCTAGTTCATCTAACACCTTAGTCTCAATTAATATGGCTTTAGAAGAGTGGTTTCAACCTTGCAATCCACCACATTTAGCTTGTAAGTTTCCTCCATAATTTTTCGAATTTGAATCTTGTTACACAACCTCAATCAAAACATTGTTCATGCCTCAAATGGAGGATAGGTAGTAAGAAATTCATGTTTGGAAAGCACCTAAACAAATTTAATCAGTTTTAATGAGGAGGATTTCATTACAATCACTACTAGGGTTTAAGAGAAAGTGCTGAAAGTCAAAAACAACAAAATAGACCTATACCGCCCTACTGTCACTAATAAGACAACATCTACAATTCCAAAGTCAACCAACAACCCTGTTGTTCCTAAAAAAACAAGTGTTCCAATTGATAGAGGCCATCAAAGACAGCTACAGCCTGATCCAAGAAAATCTGTTTATACCTCAGATATCTAAGGTACTTGAAGCAGATCGGTTTTTACTAAGGCATACTCTAAGACAATTGAATCCGTCTCTAAAAAAGTTGTTTCTTTTAACATTGTTGATGTAATGAAAAATCATAATGTTAACATCTCAATGTGGGACACTCTAAGTATTCATGGACAACAAGATTTACTTTCTCATGAACTAGCTAAGTTGTAGATTTCTTCAAATACAACAGAAAAGGAAGTTCAGAAGGCAGACATGGTCCTTGGAATGTTTGAACAAGACTGCATTAAAGAAGTTAAGTGGATGGTTTAGAAGGTTCTAAATGCTCATGACATCAAGAAACCACCACCATTTTATTTATCACTGATTATTAGAGAACATCTAGTTCATAATTGCATGGTGGACAGTGGTGCAAGTAGCATAGTTATGCCAAAAGTGATTGCAAAAATTGGGTTTGTAGTATGAGCCTACATAAAGGAGTGTCTTACAACTTGATGGAACTACAACTAATACAGTTGGTATAATAAAAATTTAGAAGTGATGTTACATGCTTTCCCAAATGTTTCTATTTTGTAAGATGTTACTATTGTGGATTTACCTCCATACTTTTCCTTATGCTTATCTAGAGATTTCACAGCAAAAATAGGAGGTTATCTCTCTTGATTGGTCCTTCTTATTTTTTACTACTCATTATGGTACTAAAGTTACTATCAATTCAAAGCCATTGGCTAGATTTCACATTGAGCCTCACTCTTCAAATGCAATGGCTAATTATTCAGCCCTAGATCAGTCTAATTTTGATGAGGTAGCTCATGTTTCAGCATTAAATGGTGTTTCTAACATGTTTATGGATGAAAAGACAGTGGAAGAACATGCTCATGATTCTTTTAAGAAAGTCTAAGAACACCTATTTGGTGTGTATTATATGCATGAAGAAAATACACCACTTCCCTTGTTGTCCAAAACAAAGATTCAAATAGAAGGGATTTGGAAGCTTCATTTTGATGGAGCTAAGAACAAGAAAGGATAGGGAGAAAGTTTGATGCTCACTTCCCCAATGAACGAAAGTTATTTCTCAACTTTGAGTCTCCAATTTTCATGTACTTGCAATGTAGGTGAATACGAAGCATTAATTCATGGCCTACTTTGGGCCAGAAAGAGAGGTATCAACATGCTATAGATTTTTGGTGACTCTGAGTTGGTTATTAATCAAGTAAAAAATTTCAATGTTTATAAGAATCCATTAATTAAGTCTTACAGACATAGAGTTTCAGACTTAATGGAATATTTCAATGCTATTAAAATTCAATCTAGTCCTAGAGATGAAAACAAACATGCAAACAGACTTGCAACGTAGTTGGGGCTAGTTTTGAAGTGCTGGAATAGATTGAAAATAGCAAAATCCAACCTCATATAAAGTTAATTGTTAGGCCCTCAATACTTGATAATGATTCAAATTGGCAAGTTTTTGAAAGTGATGATCAAATCTGCAGGTTTTTACAGCAAGAAGCTGAGTTTTCTACAATTAATCAGGATAAATTACAACACTTATATAGTGACCAGATTGTTCAGTTGAAGACAAATAAACTGCCTCGAGGTCTGGTCACATTGGAAGACATATTCAGCACTGATGATCGGTTAAGAAAGGTCAAGACTAAAATGTCAACTCGCGTTGATAATTACGAAGAGATTTCGGTTGATGAAGGGAAAAAGCTATTTCTTAGAAATGTATGTTCCTTAACTGAAAATCAGTCATTTATTAATATTTGCAAGGAGTTTAAAAATGTTTTTTCTTGGAAATACCAAGATCTAAAAGGATTTGATCCCATTTTATCAAAGCATACAATTGAGTTGTAACCAAATTCTAAACTTGTTAGATAGAAACAAAGGCCTGTGAATCCCAAAATAGAGCCTCTGATGAAGAAAGAATTATCCAAGTTGATTGAATCGGGTATTATCTTTCCAGTTAAGCATTCAAGTTGGGTAGCCAATCTTGTTCTGTTAGGAAGAAGAATGGTGAAATCGGACTATGTGTAGATTTCAGAGATTTTTATAAGGCTTCAATAAAAGATCATTACCCACTCCCAAATATGGATCAAGTTTTGAGAATAGTATCGAGTTCGGATAGATTATCTCTTCTAGACAATTACAATGGATATAATCAGATTTTAGTCTAGGAAGAAGATAGATATAAAACAACCTTTACCACCAAGTGGGGTACTTATGCTTACAAAATAATCCCTTTTGGCCTTTCAAATGTCGGTGAAATGTTTCAACATGCAATGGACATGGCTTTTCGCAGCTTGTTAAATAAATGCATCCTTATTTATTTAAATGATGTTACTTTGTGTTTTCAAAAGATTCAAAGAACATCTAATGCATTTAAGGCATACTTTTCGAGTTGTGTAGGCAATTTGGAATATCTTTGAATCCACTTTGAAGTATATCTTTTGAGTACATCAGGAAAGCTACTTGGTCATATTGTTTCTAAGTAAGGTTTAACAATTGATCCTTTCAGAATCGAAGCCATATCACAACTATCATTTCCTCATCATAAGAAGACATTACAGATTTTTCTTGGAAAAATCAACTTTGTTAGAAGATTTGTTCCAAACTTTGCAAAGCATTTGTTAAACCACTCATAGCTATGGTAAAGAAAGAGAAAATTTCTCTAGGACCATTGAAGGGAGAGAAGAATTTTAATTAATCAAAGTAGCTATCTCTCAAGCTCCTACTCTTAAATCCAAATTTTGATAAATATTTTACAATGTATGCACTTGTAGGAGCTGAAACAATCTCACTATCTTGACTCAATTCGGTCGTGATGAAAATATTGAACAACCTATTCATTTCTTTCGAAAAGCTTGCACGATTACGAAAAAGGTACACATTTCTTGAAAAATAGGTACTATCAGTAGTCAAAGGACTAAATAATTTCAAGTCTATGATTTCAAACAATAAAATCCATGTTGTTGTTTCTCATCCAAGTGTGAAAGCATTCTTACTAAATAAGGAGTTGAATGAGAAAAGAGAAAACTATATAACGAAGGTCATGGAGTATGATGTTGATATTTGGGTTGCTAAAATAATTCGAGGGAAAGGTTTATGTGAACATCTAATTGCTAATATGGAAAAGCAACAACTTACAGAACCAGATGATTCAAAACAACATGCTGAAATTACATATCAACAATCAAAAATCATGGTTCAACCAGAAAATCAGCAGCCTGAGCTAACTCACGATATTCATGAATCAAGATGGATGACTGATTTTGTTAATTATCTATAGCATGGCACCTATCCGAAGGGTATGGACAAGAATACATGAATGTATTTCAGATTACAAGTTGTACCTTATATCTTCATTGATAATGTGTTATTCAAAAAAGATATAAATGGAATTTTTCAAAGGTGATCTTTTGATTATGATAAAGTTTAGAAAATATTTTCAAAACTCCATGAAGGACTTACAGGAGGTCACTTCTTAGCACATACCACAGCCTTAAAGATTATGAAATTTGGTTACTATTGGCCTAGCATATTCAAAGACTATTTTGAATGGATTAGAAATTGTAAAAATGTTCTTTCTTTGTTGGAAAAGAACGTCTAGCTTCGCTGCCCTTCTCTGTAGCCTATCTTAGTCGATCAGCCTTTTATGTAATGGGGTCTCAACTTTATCATAATGATAAACCTATTAGTGTGAGTTATCCTATGTGTCCTCCTCTCATATTGGAGTTTCACCTCACATGGGTTAGGTTTAGGGTTTCATGTGTGTCATGCAGTAGGGTTACTCAAGACCTATATGTACCCCTTTACTATTCATTTATGAGCTTACCAAGACACTCCGTTGTCTTTCCTCTATATGCAAGCCTTGTTTTTGTTGAGCAAGTTATTCCATTACTGATCAATTCTTTCTTGCAATCGCTAGAGCTATCACGATTCCGTTGGAGTGCAACTACTTCGTGGTGCCTTGTTTTCGATTCAATTCTCGCAAACTCTTTTCATGGTATTAGAGCTAAGATTGGATAAACATGCACTCATTATTTTTTAGTTGTGATTACTCTTTCTTTGTTTCGTTCTTTTACTCTGCATGCAAGTTTTTCGATCACTATTTTCTGAATTATTTTGCTAATCTCTCTAACAAGCTTTCTCAGAAAGTTATGTCAGTTTTTGTGCCTATTTTCTATACTTGTGTAGGTATTCCTAGAGGTTTTAGGGTATTTACAGCCACATTTAGCTATCTACAGCTAAATCTGGCTTTTCAGCCAAAATAGAGATTATTTCATTTTTTTAATAAAATTTTAAAATAGAAGTGTTTTTTTAGATCTCTGTGGTTTTTGGCTCTCTGTTTTTCTGGTATTTTGTAGAATACGTGTTTTTTTCTGTGGCTTGGAGTTCATTTGAAAGCTTTGTTGTTACTGTCATGGCTTTTGGAAGGAGCATGAGGTCATTTTTTTGCTGCTACTATCTTGAACCGACCATGTCCTCCCTCCCATGACCGGCCCCTCCCACATTCTCCCATTGTTCTCCGACCACGGTTGTCCCTCCTCCCATGGCCCACGGCCCACGGTCACACCTCCTTATGGCCCCTATAGCAAATAAAAACAAAAACATGTGCTCAATGACAACACAAACAAAACAACCTATGCTTTTTTTTTTTGTTTTGTGGTAAAGTTTTTTGTAAGTGTTTTTTAAAACGTGTTTTTGGTAAAGTTTATTTTAACACACATTCTTTCTTAAGAAAATTCTTTCTAAATTTTTTATCTTTTTAAATATTTTAAAGTAACGAACTTTTAAATCTTTTCAAATCCACAAAAAGCCTTTTCAATTATGGCCGTGCTAATTGTTTTCAGCAAGTTTTTAAAACTTCGGGTTTTTTAGTAAGTTTTTTACTTTCTAACCTTTTTTAAAATCTCATGCTTTTTAAATTTATTTCTTTCTAATTTAAACACAAAATTTTTAAATTAGAATGGTTCACATTTTTTAGATTTCTTTCTTTTAATTTAAAAATTGTTTTTTAAACCAAAAGAGGGAAAGTACTTTTTCTATTTAATTTAATTAGGATTTAGATCTTAATTAGTTTTTGTAATTAATTAGATTTAATTTGATTAAATCTATTTTTATTAATTACAAAATAACCTATCTCATTTACGAGTTATAGTAAATTAAAAAATCGTCTTTCAATAACCTTTTTATCATTTTTTAAAACTCCAATAGCTCTCAAAATAGTAAAATTGGGCGTTTCCAAACGGTAAAATTTAGGCATTATTGGCATTTTTTCTCTAATCATGCGCTCAAGTGTGCAACATCACTCTGAGCACCTTTTTTTTCTTTTGAGCTCTTTTCCAGCATTCTGAAGATTCTCTGAACTCCTTGAGTTCATTTAAAACCTTGTATTTCACCCTTATTATTGCTTGCGACTAGTGAGTGCGTCCGCCATAGTCTGTAGCAAGGGGGTTTCCTTTTACGACGTGAGACATTTTTTCTCACCACTAGGGTTGGCTTTCACCTCCTTTCTTGTTTTTTGCTTGTGCTTGTTTACGGTGTCCTATTTGTTGCGCTCCACGAAACACTATTGTGGTCTCCTCTCTTGCGCATTATTACGCTGATTACAAGACGAGTTACCAAGTGTTTCAAACTGCACACACGAACCCGATTGTAATCAATGCACTAAACTATAAAGTGCCAAAAGTAGGGGGTTGTTATTGTCCTGGGTGGTTGTGTTTCTTTTCTACATTTCTTTCTCTCTCTCACTATGGATGCACTTTCAATTCCCTTGCTTACGCCATTCAACTTTTTTGAATGGAGATCAAAAATAATAATGAAACTAAGGGGTAAAGGGTTATTCCATCACCATAGGAGGCCCGAGACTAAACCAGACGACGAACCTAAAAAATCTAAGTGGTTAAACCGTAGTGATGAAGCTTTAGGTCTTCTTTACATGTTTGTTTCTCCTAACTTGCTCTTCCACATTGAGGTGTCCGAAACACCTAAATCTACGTGGAAAATGTTGGATGCAATGTTTGGACAACTAGATGACATGAGATCGTATGAGTTAGAAAATGAACTACTAGGGTTAAATCCTAATGACTTTGAAAACCTACAAGCTTTCTTCTCAAAATTTGTCCACATTAGATTATTGTTAAAATGATATCAAGTAGAGAAGAAAGATTCTCAAATGATCTTGTCAATTCTCTCTAAGCTAGGTCCCGAATATTTTGTCTTCGTGTTAACTTTCTACGCTACAAAAGCTGCTTTGGGCGATACTTGGACTATGCCCTCCTTTGATTGTTTTTCATCCCAACTCATTCTACAATAGGACAAACTCGTTCAAATGGGGTCTCTCAAGTCCAGTCACATGCCCTTGTAGAAATTACTAGCGAGGAAAGAAGACTGAAAAGAAGAAAGAAACAAATGATCAACCTAAGAAAGAAACCAAGAACAAACCTAAAAATGACACAAACACTTTGAATTTTGAGCTTAAGGCACGAGAAAAGCAAGTATTTGTGTTCCTATTGCAAGAAGTCTGGTCATGACGAGCAACACTATTTTCAGAAATAGATTGATCACTTATCTCATTTACTTGAGAAGAAAAAATAAGTGTTCATGAATCCATAAAACAAAGTGTGCTCCGAAGGTTGAGTCTTACAACTGCAAAGGTGATAAAAATGATAAGAAGAAAGGAAAGGCACTTATAGCGAGTTGCTCCTTCATCGACATGGATTATAAATTCGGTGCTTTGCACCACATGGGTTCTTTGCATGTTGAGTTTTCCAACATCAAACCTTGTGGAATGTCCCAAATCACGATGGGTAATGACATGATAGTGTCGGTTTCCGGTAGTGGATTGGTAGAGATGGATGGGGGAACATTTAACCAAGTGTTGAGTGTTCCTGATCTCTCTACCAATCTCCTATCGGTTTACAAATTACTCACCTTGGTGAAGGAATGTGAGTGGAATTTGGTCCTAACTCGGTGATTATTCGTGAGCTTAACAATGACACTACAGTGGCTGAGGGAAAGGCAGATCACCTGTTCATAGTTGTACACCTTCTCCCACTTTGCTTCGATTCTACGCCCACTACCTTCCTCACTCATGCAAATGAAGTTAGTAAGCTATGGCATGAATGTTTTAAACATCTAAATTATTGCTACCTTGAACAATTGAGCCAAAACGAAATGGTCGATAGGTTACCTCATGTCAAGTTTTCTAAGGGTTTTGTGAGGGTTGTACCCTTAGAAAGAATCCTAAAAGAACTTTGACAAAGGAAAAGCCTAGAGAGCCACTCGTCCTTTAGATCTTGTTCACGGCGATGTTTCTGGTCCATTTCCTTCTCCTTCGTTTACTAGAGATATTTATATGTGCTAACCTTCATTGATGACTATTCGCGATATACTTGGGTATATTTTCTTAAGCTTAAGTCGGAAGTCTTTGAACATTTTCAGGAATTTAAGGATCTTCTTGAGAAATAGGTGGAGACGGTCTATCAAGGTTCTTTGAACCGACAATGGAGGTGAATATGTAAACAATAGGTTCATGGATTTATGTACTTGAAGGCATCTCTTTGTAGCATACGATTCTGCTTATATCCCTTCATAGAATGGAGTCACAGAAAGAAAGAACCATACTCTTAAGGAGATGGCCACTTGTATGATTCACTTGAAGTCTCTTCCTCCGCAGTATTGGGCCGAAGCAGTGAATTGTGTAAATTACATTCAAAACCATGTTCCACACAAGGTAGTAAAAGGGATGACACCCTTTGAAGCCTGGTTTGGACACAAGCCTGATGTTGAGCACTTTCGAGTCTTTAGATCTAAGGCTATGGCTCGGATTCCCAAGAAGAAATGCAAGGCTTTGGAACCACAATCCAAACCTTGTATCTTTATAGGGTATCTTGATGGCATGAAGGGATATCGATTGATGAATCCTACTTCTCATGAGCTGTATATTGAGAGAAGTGTTAAGTTTGATGAGTCTTCTTTAACGTCTACTTCTCCACCTATTGAGGTTCTTCACTCACTAACTCGGATTATGACTAGTCGGATGATGATGCTGTTGAGTGTGCTCCTCTTCTTGATCCTCCCAACCATCAAACCTCTAAGTCTTTTGATTCGGCGATAGTGATAACGAGGACTATGTCCCTTCTCACTTAAGTGAATAATCTTATGAATCGAGCTTGATCCTCCTGGTCCCCTTTGGGCTAGGAGAACTTTTCAAATTGATAGAGATTTAGTTGGAGATACTTGGATATGAGACATACTCACTCATTTTATTTGACCCCACTCTTTCTTCACCTCTGCTTCTGATCCACAATCTTTATGGGAAGATTACGGTATTCGTGAGTGGGATTCTACCATGGATGAGGAATATTCCTCTCTGTGAAGAAACGATACTTGGGATCTCACCACTCTTCCTAAAGGAAGGAAAATCGTTTGGTGTAAGTGGGTGTTCTAAACAAAGTATGGATTAGATGGAGACGTCGAAAAGTTTAAAGAATGATTAGTAGCTAATGGTTTCTCCCAGATAGTTGGAGTTGACTATATTGAAACCTTTGCTCCAGTTGTGAAGATGACTTCTATTCAACTAACCCTAGCCATTGCCACAGCAAATAGATGGAAATTCCATCAAATGGACATTAAGAGTGCCTTCCTTCATGGTGACCTAGAGGAAGAGATATATATGGAACAACCTCCGGGTTATGTCCAAGATCCCTCCCTCATTTGTAAGTTAAAGAAGTCTCTTTATGGCCTCAAACAAGCCCCTCGAGCTTGGTATGCCAAGATGGACTCTTTTACTTACATCAGGGTTTACTAGGTGTCACTCGGATCCAAATGTTTATATTCTATGGCAAGATGACTACATACTCATTCTTCTTATCTATGTTGATGAATTGTTGATCACGGCAGCTCTTCCTCTATTATTGATTACGAAGATCACCTTGGCCAACAAGTTTTCCATGACCGACTTAGGTTTACTTCATTACTTCCTTGGGATCCAGTTTCACAATCGACTTGGGAATATTTATTTTGTAACCTAATTATGCTCTTGATTTTCTAGCTCATTTTCAAATGTCCAATTGCAAGTCTTCTCCTACTCCTTTTCTTTCCGGGGTTAAGTTGGTTTTAGATTGCTCTACTCCCTTGGTTGATGGTACTCTTTATCGATAGTTGGTGGGGAGCTTGATTTACTTGACTCACACTCAACCGGATTTATCGTATGCTATTGGGATCATGTCCAAATTCATGCAAGAGCCACATGAGCTGCATTAGAAAGCAACTAAATGGATCCTTCATTATGTTCATGGCACCTATACTGATGGCATTCACTATCATGGAGGGGTAGATATTGACTTGATTGGGTTCATACATTCTGATTGGGCTGATGACTTAGATCATCGAAAATCTACTTAGCTACAATTTCTCTCTTGGTTTGGGTCCCATTAGTTGGTCTACAAGAAGCGAGAATGGAATTGTGATATCATCTACTGAGGCATAATACAGAGGAGTAGTCAACGCTACCATAGAAGCTATTTGGCTACAGGGTATTCTGACAGAGTTTGGCATCCACTTTCGACATCCCACCATTATCTACTATGATAACACAAGCACTATCTCCATTTGTAGAAATCTAGTTCAACATCAGTGGATGAAGCACATCGAGATCCATATGCACTTCATATGGGAGCTTATTCATGATGGTATCATCAACATTCGATAAATTGAATATGATCGGATTGTAAATTTATTCACCAAGCCCTTCACTGAGATGAAGTTTCTTCACTTACGGTCTCTTCTTGGGGTGAGGTCTTCTGCAGCTTGCTCATCTTCTTTGGGCTATGTAGTCCTTCTTTTCTTCTTCTTCTTCTAGGAAGATTGTGTTTGTATATGGGCACCTTATCAGGCCTTTAGTTGCCGGGCCCCATTGACACATCTTTCTTAGTTGTTTAGGGGTTTCTTCCTTTTCTGTTTGACTCATCCTTACCACTACCCCAACTTCATGAAGAGGGGTGTTAGTGTGAGTTATCCTATGTGTCCTCCTCTCATATTGGAGGGTCATCTCACATGGGTTAGGTTTAGCATTAGGTTTAGGGTTTCATGTGTGTCATGCACTAGGGTTACTCAACACCCTATATGTACCCCTTTACTATTCATTTATGAGCATGCCAAGACACTCCACTGTCTTTCCTCTACATGCAAGTTTTGTTTCGTTGAGCAATTTCTTCCATTCTTGATTAATTCCTTCTTGCATCGCTTCAGAGCTATCACGATTCTATTGAGTCAACTACCTCGTGGTGCCTCATTTCCGATTCGATTCTTGCAAACTCTTTTTCAAAACCCACCCCCAACACAATGGAAAAAGTGGATCTTAACTACTACAAATTATTTTACATGATGGAGGGAAGTAGTAGTTTTAAAAGATGCTAATGAAGCTTTAATACTATCCTTTTATGAAGGTATAGTTTGCAGATTTGGTGTTCTAGCAACTATCATATCACATAATGCTTTAGCTTTTCTTGGTGCTAAGATAACATTTGGGCTGTTAAACATGGAATCTATCTAAGTTCTTCATCTAATTATTACCCATAAGGTAATAGCTTAGCTAAGAGTACTAACAAGAATTTGTTAAGGATCATCAAAGAACACTTAAAGATAATCAAAGAGCTTGGCATCGATGTTGAATTAGACTTTGGGATCTTGACAGAGTGACTCCTAAAATATCGGTTGGCAATTCACCATACAAACTTGTGTATGGAAAAGAATCGAGAATGCCTACTTCGGTTGAGTTACCGACATCGGATTTTCTACACCAAATGGAGCTTCTTGAAAATGAACCATTGTAGGTTTTTGTGCGAGTTAATGGAATTACAAGATCTAAGAGATCAAACTCATTTAAATATGGAGAAAATCAAAACAAATGAAGAAGACTTTTGACAAGAAAGCCAAATTCGAGTCTTTAATGAAGGAGAATTGTGTTAAAGTAGGATGTTGATCATGCAAAGCCAAGAATACACTCAAAGTTTGATACACTCTGGAGTGTTCCTTACATGATTTTATCTAGCAAAGAACACAATGATTTTCATCTTTCGAAGCTAAATGGAGAGGAACTTCCCATTTTTGAATGGTAAGGTTCTTAAACATTATTATTGAATATCTTACAAAGTTGATTGTTAGATTATGATTTCCTTTCAATAATTGTAGTTTATACACATTACATCATTTTTAATTTAATAAGTGCATTCGTGTACGTGATCTAGTTTACTAGATCTTTCCTAGTTTTAGTTCCATTTTGGAAGGATTTGACCTTCGGAAAAGGTAGTTTTTGGTTATATGCTTTGGACTCCATGCCCAATGGACAAGAGCAAGGCACTAGTTTTTAAGCTAGCAGATAGATTTCCCTACAAGATTACTAAAATGTTGACAATTTTTTCACTTGTGTAAAAATGGGCAACTAGAAACTTTTTCATTACAATGAGAATCATGGGTGAAGTATACCTAAGCTAAAGAAGTTGTGATGTTATTAGTTCTTGCTGAATTTAATTAATGATTAAAAAAAATCTATAGTTATGTGTTCTATTACAAAACGTAACAGATCACATTGTCTGCAATTTCATGATACCTTCAGCAAAAAAGAACACAAAGGCCCCAAGGACAACTTTATGTTTTTCTTGATGAAGACACTAAATTATAGAGTAGATGAAGTGTTGAGTTTTGGGACAATAAAAATAAGTGTAGATTATAGAATTCGAGTTCATTCTTTGGATGTTACAGTTCTCATGAATGTTCTTTCCTTTGTGATTAAGGCATTCAATTATGTTACTTGAGTTGTTTAGTTCATCATACACTCCATTCGAAGCTTGAAATGTAGAAGAAAATACACAACTAATTTTCATAATTCAATGTTTTATTTATAAGAAAGGTCAAATGTCTCCCACACAAGCCGTGGTGATGTGACTCGAAAAGTAAAGTACATCTACTAAAGTAAGAGGTACACATCCATGAAATAGAAAGAAAAGGATTATGAGTGAACCCATCATTTCCTTTGTATATTCTTTGTTGTGTAGAGCATCTCCTTACTAGCTCCTTTCATCCTCAAGGCATGGCACCTGAAAAGCAAAAATAAGGAAATCATCAATAAAGATCAAAGCATTAATCCATATTCCTACATTGTTATAATTCATGCATATGTATCTCTAAGTAACGTAGAGATATAGCTTTCTCAGATCATACTACATAGCTCACTCAAAAAGAGAGAAAATAAAAAAAGAAGAAACATGGACACAAGAGAGGCCAAAAGCCTAATTTTTTAACTATTTTCTTAAAGTGTGTACGATATCAAGGTTGCAACCAAGAAGAAAGAATCATATACATGCTGAAAAGGAGGACCAATGTAATCCGAAACTCGGATATTGTCTACAAATGGAAGAGGGTTACAAGATGAGAAAAAGAAGATGCTTGCAGATAAGGTACATTTTCCAAATTTCAGTCAAAGGAAAGGAATTCTTGGAAAAATTTGTGAGGGCTTCACCATATAAAATGGATATTTACAAATTTTCCAATATCTATATCAAACAAAAATAAAAGAAATGTAGTAATAGTAATAGAACAAAGCATTTGAATCAAAGCTTATTCCTATAATGACATAAAATAGATCAAGAATTGCTTAAAATTAGTGTAGGTATCAAAGAGTATAAGTGCAACTATAGGTTACAAATAGGCATTTCAAAAGTGAACTGAAGAAAGAGATGTACAAGAAACCACTTCATTTATAGATTTTATCAACATCATTCAACCTTACGAACTCGCACATATCCAAGTCAAATAAATGTTACAGTATTTCAGAGATTGTCATTTCCATTAAAATCATATTCAAGTTACATTATTGAGTGTGTATAAATCCAGACCATTGATAAAACATTAATAGGAATCATCAAGTTTAGAGAAAGAAGAGAAAGCTTAGAATGAGGTTCAATTTGAAATAACCAAAGTGAGCCCAAGATATATATATAAACTCTCAATGAAAAAAATCTAGATCCAGGATAGGAAAGCAAAATATGGAATACCCAGAACGTAAACTATCTAGCAAACCCTCCACAGTCGGTTCGAAGAAAGCTAACGATAATAACCAAGAAAGTTATGGTGACACAAGCTTATCAATATCAAGAAAAATAGAGTATTCATACTACTAAGCCATTCATAAAAGGGTGAATCCAGAGTTACCTCTAACTATGGTAAGAAGAAGTTCAAATGGTAATGACCAAATCCTCGAAATTAAAGGTGCACAAATTCTAACCGAGCTTTCAAAAATGGTCAAGAACCAAAGCCATACAAGTATGTATTCACGGTTGTTAAGAGTTGAGCTCCAAGAGAACGACTATGGCAGCCAATAGACCAAAGAGATCCTAAAAAGAGAAGAATCGAGCTTCGTAACTCACCATGGAGGCCATTGCAGACTTCAAACGTAACTCAGTTGGGTATTGAATAATCAACAATAGAGACCCCATAAACACTCAAAAGCTCTAAATAGATCAAACATATGAAAAAACAGATCACGAGAGTTCAAAACACGTTTTGTAAGGAACCAAGCTCAAATAAACAATTAAAAAAAAATTTGCATTTACCCGCATAGTTAAAAAACAAATGAAGTGATCATTATGGGCTCGAGTTACCTTAATGCATGAAAACTTGAGAGATGAATTAGTAATATTCAATCACAAAAATATCAATGATCAAAAATGACAAGTACATAGATCAAAGGCCAAAGATCAAGCTCCGTGATCAATGAAAACAATGGTTAAAATGCATTTATTACATGGCGAAACCTAAAATAATGTTTTATGGATCAAATAAAAATCGATAAGTAGAGAATCGAAGATCACAAACAAGTCATCAAAATCAAGGAAAATTCGTCAAAGTTGGAATGGTGGTCGAACTTAGTCAATTTACCAAAATTTTAAATTGTGAAAATTGCATCCGTAAGCCAAAAAGAGTACACTTGGCACCATCACGGAAAAAGTGGAGAAATGGAGGTCGAGCCTTATTTAAGTTTTCAAAATTTTAAAATGCAAAAGTTAAATGTTTCAAAATTTCCCGCAAGCCCGAGCCTCCGCAAGGACAAAGTCAATATCAGGAGAAAGTCAAAAATTGATTCCATATAGTATCGGCGGAGCGCGCAGTTTTCTCAAAGTTTAGAACTTTATGAAAATGTGATTAAAATTTCAAGTTACCCCGTAGGCCCATAATTCCCCTGAGCAGGAGATCAGAGTAAATGTTGACTTTAAGGCTCAAAGAGAAACAGTTTAAAATTCCAAAGTTTCCCGTGGCCCAAAAACCCACCAGGGGAAAAAAGCCACATAAGGTTTGAGAGTCCAATAGACTTAAAATTTTTGAAATTTTTCCACGCATGCCCATAAAAGCAATTTGGGCTGACCAAATTATGCCATCAATAATCACCGAAAAGGTAAAATTTTAAAATATTTTCTTTCAAATAACAAGGCCGACACATATATACATGTATGTATTTATCAAAGGTAGCGAAACTAAAGTATTATGGCATGTATATTTGCTAAGTCCACAAGAATAGCCAAAACTCCTGGTTGAGGACAAGTGTATGAATCAAAGTGTTCCTTACATAGTGGTTGGATTATTTTGTGAATTTTGCAAGTGTTGTAATTATTTTTCTCACAAACAGGAGTTATATTTTTGCATGCCTTCACAACAACAAAATAGAGATGAAAGAACAGAGTTGCATGTTCATGGAGAGAGACATGCCTAGCAAGAAACTTTTTTTAGGAAATTATTTATCCTTCTTTTCTTAAAATAGATCACCAACTTTAGTTGATAATTGTAATCAAGGCTATTAATGCCTATTTGTAATTGCATGATCTATTTTATTCCTTTATCTATTATTAAATAATGGATAAAAATAGAATAAATGGGTGAGTACAACCCTTACACTAGTTTTAGGAAGAGGGTGAATTTTATTTTTGCTATATATTGTGTGACTTTGCAAAGCACAAGGAGAAGTTCATGAGGACTTTTGGATATAGGAGTACTTGGAGAATTTTTGCAAGTTTTTCCTTAAGTGTGAAGTACTTTCTACCTTACCAATTATTTGCGAGTCTTGTGTATGTTTCTATTAGTCTTGTGAATGTAAATTCCCTAACTAATCATCTTACCTTGTTGCAAAATTCACTAGTTTCTTGCATGATATTAAAGTGCATGTTTAACTTAGCAGATTTTGTTGTGATAATCTCCCTCAATAGCTCTAAGTGTTTTACCCTTAATACTCGAGAAGAACTATTGGTTCGTGGACCCAAAATCCTTCACATATCAATCAGTGTATATACTCCGTCAAAGTCCATCATACAAATTTGGTGTATCACCTTAGTTTAATTATTCTACATTTTACCCTTAAACCCCAAAATAAATCTAGGATACATAAATAAGGAACTAGCCTTGATATCGAGACTCACCTAAAAAAGGTATACCCACATACCTAAGGTGTTTCATTGTATCTACGAAAGAGAGAGATCAAATTTTGCATTGTTAGAAAACCTACAACCATCTCTATATTGGTGATTTTCAAGAGATAAAACCAACATTTTCTCCTTTTAGGACATGAGACATGCAAAAGTTTTGCACGCCATTTGGGATTGGCCTTTGGGCCATGCATTTTTAATTTGTGTCGTTGAGGCATGAGGTACCTTCCACTGGCTCTTTTCTGTTTATACTTTTCAACTACTAGTTCTACCCCTTGACTTCTTCTTTTTGGGCTTGGGACATGTGGAAGCTCTACGCTCATTTTGGGGGACCACCTTTGGCTTTGACCCTTGAAGTTTTGTTCTGTTGACATATGGAGGCATCCACTAACCCTCCTATACTTAACCAATTTAGGTGTGTTGCCATTTTACTTTTGTTGGACCACTCGGATACGTGGAGATTTGGTGATAGTTTGAGTCTCCACCTTGGGCTCTCACTTTTAAAATTACACCGAGATGACATGTGGTTCTTTTTCACTAGCCACGTAGCGAGCTCCGTGCTCATTTGGGAACCCACACCTTTGACATAGCCTTGATCTTGCGCCATGAGACACATGGAGGCGTCCACTATCTTGAGACTTTTCAATTGATGTATGTCTTCTTTTCAAACTTGGGACACGTAGGAACCTTCGTACTCATTTATGGACTGGCCTTTGTGTCTCACTTCAAGTTGCGCCATTTGGATGCGTGGAGGCTCAGTGCACATTTGGGAACTTCCTTTTTATGTGTCTTTTGGAATTGCACTGAAGTGACACATGGCGCTTTCGCGAGTCTATTGTTCAGCCCCAAGTCGACTCGTATGCGGCTAAGTCTGAAAACTTTGAGCCTTTCCCCATTTTCCTCTTGTGAGCCTCTAGCTTCCTTTGACGTTGTTTGATCCTTCACCGACCTTGCTCCTCCATTTTTGAGTCTACCTACCCTTGATTGTTGGATTTGAATGTGAGCTCATCCGACCCTTAGATTTTCTTCTATGCAGGGTCGTGTTTGACCAATTTTACCGGGGGAAAAATTGGGATAACAATTTGGTGACTCACGGGGACATCTACCTACTAGATGAAGAGACCAATAGCCTTGTTGCATCCATTAGGCATGGAGTCATGAATGATAGCTCGGTACTGATCTTGTCCCTAAACCGTGAGCCTGACTACTTGTGCTTGCTGACCCTAAACCTGCCCCACTGTCTTTCGCACTCTCAATTTTTTCAAGAAAATCATGGAGATGAGATTCTAAGAGTAGAACATTGTTTTGACCTGGGGCTTTCACCTGTCCTTGAAATGGACTCCCTCAAAAATGATTTTAGTTTCTCTGCATTTATTTCATTTGAGATTAGCAACTGTTATAGGAAACTATGGGTCTCTCTCGCTTTGCTAACATTAAATGGCTCTAGCATATGGTACCTCCGGAGAAATATGAATCAAAACTTATATACAAAGACTAAAATCATACATGCCTCAAATGAGACATGCTGAGTGTGCAAAATAACTTCTTCTGTTGAAAAAAAACCTAAACTAACTCCTACACTAACTAGAGAGAAAGGGGACTCAAACAAATCTTGCAATTGGCATGGAGAAGTAGCTTCCCTTTCTCAAAATGGGTAGCCATGCAAATTATTTGACACTGAATATGGCTGCTTATATGAGTGAAAAATTGACTATAAGCCAATCCTCCACCCAAATCATCAAGGTGTTAGCTGGAAGAAAGACAAATGCCTCTTTTAGTTGCTCTGCATTTGGATTGAAGAGGCATTGCAACTGATCCTTGGTACTTTGGAGCTCATCCTCATGCCTTGAAGTGGGCATGACTAGTTTTGGTTTCTCCTTGTCCCAATGAAGACAAGTACACTAAATGGGCATAGTCGATCTGATGGATGTTCCCATTGTTTTTTTTTCAACTCCATGGATGGAGTGTTCTTGCTAACCTTCTTGGATGGATGGTGTGAGAGATATGGGGTCCTCATGCTCCTTTCCCTCCTCCTCCCGAGAAGAACATGGAAGATTAACAAACACCATCCTTGGTTTCGAGGGCCTTTATGAAACACATGATGCTTTCCTTGATGCTCTCCTCCATGATAATAGACTCATGTGCCTTGGAAGATGAATGATGGAGGAGAAAATGATGTGATCTCCTCAGGCATCCTCTCCATCAAAACAATCTTCCAAGTTAGACAGATAGTCTGCCTCCTTGTTGTCCTACTACATGTGCTCGACCTCCTCCATGGTGTCCTCCTAATCTACAACTTGCTCACCATGGTTCCCTTCATCCTCAAACATGAAGTTTGAAAGATCAAACTCTTCTTCAACATTAGAGCTTGAAGGGGATGAAGTGGGAGGAAGAACTAAAGGTTCTTCTATGGCCTGCTCTGCACTTGGAGCCTTTGGAACTATATGGTTATCCTTCTGAAGGGGAGAACTTGCAGGTTGGGGGCGTGGAAGCTATGAAACGCATGGTTTTTTCCTCTATAAGAAACTTAGTCTCCTCTAGAACTGTGTCCTTTGGAGCTAACTAATTTTTCTCTAGAACAAGTGCAGTATGATTTCCTCTTCCTAGTCAGATTCGCATGAGTCATGCCATTCTTCAACTATCCTATAGTCATCAAACATGATGACATTGGCTGGGGAAGGGACGTTGGTAGGGGGATGTTCATTTATGGTACAACTAGGTAGAGTGGACTTGAATTTGGAAGGGAAAAGGGAAGAAGAATTAAGGTGAGATGGAAGGCTAGGGGATGGAGAAGGGAATTCAACACTAGGGGCAGCAGATGGGAAGCTAGACTCATAAGTAGCACTCTTACGATGATAAAGTTTGAGAAAGAGAAAATGAAGGACAAGGAGCTAGTGAATGACTTACCCATTGACAAGGTTGTCTCACACTTTGTTCATATGCCTCAATATCCTCAATCCACTGCGCAAGGTGAGGCAGCATTTCGACCATGAATTCAACCTTCTCCCGAGGGTTATAATGTCTTGGCATAGGGTCGCCCAAGGACAAGGTGCCCTATAGGAAATTCTAAAACTTTCATCTTAGATGTGTCCATTTATTGTACCATGTGTGCCTCTAAAGGATAGATCTTCTCCTCTAAATCAGCATCCTTCGTGTATCTGTTACCATTTTATGTGTCCCCTTGTTCTTGATAAGATCCATGAAAAACTAGTTTTGACCCTACTCATATGGGTAAGAATAATGGTCCTCGATCTAATCATAATGTGTATATGGAGGAGTTGGGAAATACATTGAAGTGAACTACATTGTACATAGGTGTGAATTCCATAAGGGAATGAAGTCTTGATTGCACAACTTCATGGGATGGGAGAAAATGAAAATAAGGAAAGAGAATGGATGAAAATAGATGGGAAGAAGGTCTATAATTTTAGAGATTAGGTTTTTGACCGGATGGAGTCACCAGATGTGCTTTGCATGTGCCTCAAAAGGCTGAATCTCACCAAGATCACATCAACTTGATGAAATGAATGGAAGGTGTTTCAAACCTATCCCACCAAGTGTGCCAAAAATGTTAGTGGTCACATGGTGGCTTAAGATTTGTTTTTTGATAATGAGACACCTTGGAAAGATGAGAAAATCTAACCTTAGTGTCCCACTGGGTGTGCCAAAACTGTTAGTTTAAAATCACAAAGCACCCCGGATGGCCTCGGATCCGAGTGGGTCATTCGGTGTGATTGCAGACAACATGGGACCATCTCTCAAGTCCGTGGGGACTTGTAGAATTGAGATGGACCTCCGAGAGAAGGTTGGTTCCTACTTCCTAAAGTACTGTGACAAGCTACTCTAGTGCAGACAAAAAGAGAAAGTATCTATCCTAATCTAACCATTCCAAGGAGAAAAGGTGAGAGAGAAAGTAAAAGAGCCAACACTAAGCTAAGGATGATACACCAAAAAAGAAGTGGCGAGATACTCTGAGGGAGGTCGGATAGAAGTGACACATAACCAAATCAAAATTCACCATCAAAAACTCCATAAAACATGACATCTTACACCTACAAACGTGAAATACATGCATAGAAACAAACACAAAATGGAGAGCATAGAGAAACAACAAAACACATGAAAGGGGTTGAAGAACACAACAAAAGCATGATTTTATTTCTCTATGAGGTGCATGGACCATTACATGGATGCTCAGAGGCACAAATATGCTTTCCATGTGTAGGAGAAGGCTTCCAACTCAAATGGAGTTGGGAAAGTAATTTGATAGAGTTTCCCCACATCCCATAATGTCTTCCCCTTCTCAAATGAGAAGTGTTTACAATATATAGAACATAGAGGTGAGAGAGAAAGAAGAAAACTTAGACACTTCTATTAAAGATCAACCAGTAACCATTAATGCCCTATAAGTCCAGCTACAATCTGTCGATTCTAGGTCCCCATGTCTGTTTGGCATGTTGAAGAAGAAAGAAAGGCGGATAAAATCAAATTTGATATCGTTGTTGAAGCAATCGGATCATACATTAATGGCATAAAATACATTTTCCTATTTTTCACCCACCTAACCTTATCAAAATTAAAATTTTAGGATTTCATGGTGTAGAGGATGTCGAGACCTTCTCTAAAAGTCTTCTCTTTCTCAAATCCAAGCTTCCAATCAAAATATATGGCCATCTTAAGATTCTACATCAAGACTATGCAAAATGATGAAATTGTAATCTTAGCAAAGTCGATCCGTGGGCCCGAAAATACAAACCGCACTTTTGTGAAAAGACGAAAAAAATCACAAAACAACCTGTAGCTCTGTAGGCCCAAAATTCTCACTTGGGCAAAATTTCCTCCGCGGCATTGCATATTCACATTTCCCAAAAGCCATCTCCGGGCCCTCCACCCGCATTTTCCACTTTGGCAAAAGTCTTTCTTAAGCCCACCGACCCGCTATTGGCAAAAATCCTTCCAAGGCCCGCCTCCCCATGTAATTTGTTTGACATGTGGTTTCTCTCGGGCATCGGCGGAGTATGGTTTAATTTTATACTTTACGCCTTTTCGAAAAAAAAGCCAAAAATTCAAACTACCTCCGGCGACCCACCTTCCCGCTTTGACTTTAAACATGGCCACATGTAGAGTAGCACATATTTGGGATTGCATTTTGGATTTTCCCTTTGAATTTGCACCAAGAGACACGTGGCTCTTTCCAGGCTTTTCTTTGTTTTTGTATTTTGGCTAAGTCTCTTTTATTTGGCAGGGGGCATATGTCCGACGCGAAGACATGTTTAGGCTCGGCATTTATTTGGGACTGCTCCTCCATGGATTTTACCTTTTAAGTTGTGCTCATTCGACACGTGGCACCTTTTTCCATTTCTTTTATACTTATCCGATTTGGGCCTGCTCTGCCCCATTTTTTACTCTGACCATGTGGTGAGTTTGCGCTCATTTGGCAACCCACTCTTGGTTCTTCCTTTGAAATTACACCGAGATGACATGTGGAGAATTTTTCTGGCTCTTCTATACTTACCCATTTGGGGCTGATTTAACTTTCGTGCTCTAACCACATGGTGGGTTAGGCACTAGTTCAGGGTCCTTCTTTGGTCGTGCCTTTTGAATTTGCGTCAATGATACACGTGGAGGCTTCCGCTGCCCCGAGACTTTTCAACTCCCGACATTGTCTTCTTTTCGGACCACTAGACACATGGAAGCTTCATTCTCATTTGGGACTAGCCTTTGGGCCACCCACCTTTTAATTTGTGTCATTGAGGAATGTGGCACCTTTAGTTAGCTCTGCTCTATTTGACTTTTCAATGGCTGGTTCTACCCCTTGACTTCTTCTTTTTGGCTTAGGACACATGAAAGCTTTGCGCTCATTTAGGGACCTCCTTTGGCTTTAAACCTAAAGTCAGCTTGCCGCTTGAGACACGTGGGGCTTTCGCCAACCCTCGTATACTTAGCTGATTTGGGTCCACTTCCATTTGACTTCTATTGGACCCTTACTACATGGAGAGATGGTGCTAGTTTGAGACTCCACCTTGGGCTCTCGGTTTAAAATTGCTTCACGCCGACACGTTGTTCTTTTCGATGCCCTTTCTATACTTAGATGATTCTACGATCGGCTTTGTCACTTTTTTGACTCTAACCATATGGTGAGCCCGCGCTCATTTGGGAACCTGCTCTTTGGACCCAGCCTTGGTGTTGTGCCAATGAGACACGTGGAGGCTTCCGCTTCCCCGAGACATTTCACCTGCCAACTGTCTCTCCTTTTTTTGACTTAGGAAAGTGGAAACTTCGCATTCATTTAGGGACTGTCCTTTGGGTCTCACTTTTGAAGTTGCACCGATTTGGATGCATGGAGGCTCAATGCACATTTGGGACCTACCTTTTTGATGCACCTTTTGGAATTGCGCCGAGCTGACACATGGCACCTTTCACGAGTCTGTTGTTCGGCCCCGAGTCGACTTGTATGTGGCTAAGTCTAAAACTTCGAGCTTTTCCCATTTTCTGTTGTGAGCCTTTGGCCTCCTTTGACGTTGTTTGATCCTTTGCCGAACCTTCTCCTTCATTGTTCGAGTCCACCTAACCCTTTATTTTTGGATTTGAATGTGAGCTCAGAGGATGATCCTAATCGACCCTTAGGTTTTCTTCTGTGCAGGGTCGTGTTTGAAAAAATTTATTGAGGGGAAAAATTGGGATAACAAGTGATATGTAAGCTTGTATTTTACTTCTAATATAAAGAAATGTTAATGAAATAAAATTATATGGAGGGTAATAGGATGCATCTATCACATGTGCTATTAAGAGAATAAGTTCATACTATGTTTTAGGTCATTATGGTTCTTTAAATGCAGTGTTGTTCATGAGCTACATACCCTTAAGAGACCAGATTTTGTTTAAAATTCTTAGTTTGATGGTGTGAATGTGGCCAAGTTTTGCCTTATATTGATGAACTTTTTTACCAATACTTTTTCTCTCCATATTTTAATCTTGAAAGTAAATATGGATTGTTTCATTTAAAAGAATGGTATTTTTAAAAAAAAAAAATTGGAGTATGGTTTAAGAATTTAATTTTATTTAGTTTCCCACTTACCCAGTTACAAGGAAACTAAATCATATATATATATATATATATATATAGCCAAATATTCCTTCGCATGTGTATATATATATATATATATCTGAATCTGCTTATGAGTTTAGAAGTAATAACTTTTAAAAAAATATATCTGAATCTTGAATACCATGACAAAGTGTTATAATTAGCATAGTTTTATTTTATTTAAATAAAAAATGGATAGGCGTTGGGACAGGTTGTGGCTTACCACGCCCCCTCTTCCCACTGTGTGCTATATATAGTGGTGTGCCCGAAGCCACACCACCCCTACCGCCACATAAGTATAAAATGTCCCACACTAAACCCTTTGTGCCCCTGGTATATACAATGGCCGCATCTTATAAAAGAAAACTCTACATAGTTTAATCACAGGTTTTATAATGTTAAAAACATGTACTCCATAAATTCAAATATATTCAACTAGAAAGGGTTAAAATAAATACCCACAACCATATTTATCTAATAGAAATAAAAATCAAAGGAGGCCAAAAATAAAAAAATAAAGAAATATGGAACAAATCTGAAATATATATAAATGAATTTTTTTCTCCCCATTAAAAGTTTAATAAGAATGGAAATGGAACTTCCATAGGGCTCTCTTGGCTTCTTCCTCCATTTATTCTTCTTCCTACAAAAAAAAAACTTATAGACAAATGAAAGGAAAAGAAAACAAAATGGAGGCAAATAAAACAAAAAGAAAGAAATAAGGAATCAAAAATATGAGGATTAGAGCATCTCTAAGTTCCCTATGATGACTTTTATTTAATTGATCCAAGGGCTAAGAATGATCCCGAGACTTTTCCTTTAGTTATGGGATTTAAGTGGGAATGGATAAAATAATTAAATGGGTATGGATGAGTATTTCATGGGTGATTTTATTACTTTGAGATGGTTAAACATATGGAAAGATATTAGGGAAAACTTTTAAAATAATGTGCATATCCTTAGTTGTTTTGAAATTACCCCATTGGTATATTTTAAAAGAGTATCCTTAATTTGTTAAGGAATATTTGAAATAAAGTAACTTTTTTTTATTTATTAAGGGAAAAACAATAGTAATTTTGGAAGAGATTGAATTAAATAATTTTGGAAAGATAAAATAGTGCTTGGGCATTAATAAATTTGTTAAATAAAATTTATACGAATTAAGGTTGTAACTTAACCCAGAATGATAAGATGAGAAGGTGAGATAGATTTTAAACACGTTCAAAAAAAGAAGAAAAAAATTGCCTGAATTTTTATTAGTTTTAAGGTGTATTTTAGTGCAATAAATTGGGGCATTACAAGAAGAAATCAAGTTTTCTAGATTTTTATAGAAAAATAGAAAGTAATTCTATCTTTTCTAATTACTAAACATTTTCTTTATATTCCTAGTTCGGTCATGCATTTCACGTTGAAATCTATTTCCTACACCTTGTGGTGGTATTACTTATGTCAATGTTATACCTATTTACATGCATACCTATGTGTCGATTTTGGTGTATTTTAGAAGGTAAATTGTGGAATTGATCACAAACAAGATACTATTTAGAAGGTGGTAGATATTCATGAGGAGAGTAAAACCCTATTGCTATTTCGGTTGTTGTATGATAGGAATGACACATAACCATTTCACTTACAATGACGTTGTCTATTTTCTATTACATAGTTTGAGAGTTATAGTGGAAATTGATAAGTAATTTTGCATATGTTGATAAATCATGTCAAACCGAAATATCCTTAACCCAAGAGATGTAAATTATTTGTAAAAATCATGTCACAAATATCGAGGAGTTTAAATTTTCAAGAACAAGAAATTTTTAGGATACATCCTTAATGATGGGAATCTCCTTTTAACGTGTCATTTTTGTTTAAAGTGTTAGTGTTCATGATATATATTCATTAGAGATGATTTTAAATTCTTGAAAGATAGTATATGAAATAAAATTTAAATTTCCATTGTATGTTTAGATATTATAATCATGATATAAGATAAATTTCTATTGTGGGATTTCATCATGATTTCTGGTAATAAATTACATCATTATTATTATCTAGCTAAATTCACTTAACTATGTCTTGGAGAAAAGGGATGCATGATCACTATAGTTTGCATGATATAATTCCCTATCTCTTTGGAATTATTCTTGACCCAAGTGACTAGAATAAGAAAATTGAGTTATTAAATAAAACATGACATGGTCTATGGACTACTATGTCTAAATATTTATGAGGATATTCACCATTATCTTCAATGCACTAATTTCCCTTTCATTACTTGGACCTCCATTTAATTGTTGTATGCGGACCTTCATTTAACAGTTGTATGGGGACCTTCATTCTGTAATGCCTACAATTTTCAACACACTAAAAATGTATCCAACCTCATTAATTACTTAGGAAAATTATTGGATGTTTTTTTTAAGTTACCAAGTTAATACACTTGAATTACATTTCATTAACTCTACACATTCATAAGGTAATCAAAATTAAATTAATAATTAAATATTATTAATTTAATTATAAATGCATTTTGGAATCCAACCCTCTTCTAAGGGTTCCATTAATCTTTATTTTATAATATTGGCTAATTAATCCCATTATTTTACGCGTTTAAAGAAAATCCTCTTGATTTATAAAAGCTTCATCTCCTTATTGGTTTAAACCTAACATCCATTTCATCATATATTTATTTAACTATATCTTTTAATTATAAATCATTTTAAATCATTATCTAACTACCTTTGCAAAATCATTTATTTAAATAAATCTCATAGAATTATTTATTGATCCATAGTAAAAGGGGGTCACAACTTATTCTAACCCACTAAGTGGCCCCATTCACTTAATACCCATACCTTTTATTTAAAAATCATTCCCATAAAAATGTCACCAACTTAAAATTGTAAGAACAATTCTCAACCATTGTATTAGATGTATTAGGGCCCTTAGATCTAGGTTTTACCCAGCAAGCCCTAAAAATCCTTATGGGATTATTTTATACACTTTTGCCTAATTTCTTTTCATTTGCACTTTTGCGAGTTTAGGAAAGAAGTAAGATGAAAGCCATGGAGCTTGCAAGGAGCTATGAAAGTCTTGCTTATTTTTGAAAGATATACAAAACAATTTGGGTGATTGTTTTATTTACATCCCTCTCCTTTTCCATGCATATTATTTTCTATTTGTATTTAGTATAGGATTTACCCATTTCGGTTATGAGGATTGTCTTCCACTTTTAATTTTTGGTTATAATTAGATATATTCATGGATTTAAGGTGTGTGTATGTGTGTGTGTGTGTGTGTGTGTGTGTATTTTGTTTTGAAAACCATATTTATATAAGGTTTCTTGAGGAAATGTGTTCGGGTATTTGTATAAGGAGGATGATCATATTGTATATATATTTATTGTTTATATATATATATGTATATATATGGCCGACCCACCCCAGTTTATTTGCCGAATGTGGGTCAGCCATTGTCGCCATACCCCCATGTTTTCCTTTTAATAAAATGTGCGGTGGGGTGGGTTACAACCCCCACCCAAAACAATTCAATTTGTTTTTCGCTAAATTTTGTAAATTTTATCGAATATGGCTTACACAAATGAACCACTATATTCCATTAATAATTTTGTTTAATAAAATAACATATAGTTATATGTTATACACACACACACACACACACATCTATATGTATGTAATAAAATAACATATTTATATGATACACATACATACACGCATATGTGTGTTGTGTGTATATAACATATACATATATATATATATATATACATATAAACACACACACACACACACACTTTTTTTTATAGTTTTGTCTATTAAAACAATAAGTTTTCATAGGTCTATTTGTATGTCATTTGAATAACTAGTTTATATATATATATATATATATATATATATATATATATATATAGATGTTACTTGCAAATAATATCCCTAGTTGTATCCCTTATTTTGTTTTTTGCAATGTAGTGAAACTTAAAACAAACATACTAAGATTATATCATTTGCCATACTTATTTGAAAGAGATAAAATTAGAACATAACTCAATGAAAATTAATTTTCCTTTTAAAACAAAATCGACAAGAATACTCAAGGAAAAAATCATATATTCCATATATTTTCAATACAAGGAGAACAATTTTCAAAATGAAAGTACAATGCAAAATTTTAATTAAATTCTATATTTAAACAGAGCTACATTTCCTCTATATTACTACTCCATAATTCCTTCTTTCAACTAATACAATACATGTCTTAAAATTTTCATTCACAAAAAGTTCATTTTAATACAACTTAAAACTTCTTCTTTCATCTATTAATACATAGTTTCATAATCAATTTACAAGAACTCACTCTAGAATACAATTATATATAAGAATATAAAAGATTTCCAATAAAAGGTGGAAAATGGTAAAATTTACAATAATAGGATTCTTTCTTCTGGTCTTAACACATATATATTCATACCTTGATCAATTTTCAACTCCAAAGCTTTTCTCCTTCATCTCCAAATAATAACAACAAGGAAGGGAGCAAAGGCAACACTCATCTCTCTCCTCATTGTCCCTTGTACCCCAACAATAGATCAATAAGGGATGTAATACAACCATGGAAACTTTACAAAGGCTTCCGCAAAACATGCAATCCAAAAATTTACAACACATTCAAATAAACACAATAACAAGATTTATAAATTTCTCACAAAGCACATAGGCTTAACAACAAGCCAAAGGAGAAGAGAAATGTGAGAATCACCTCCTTTTACCTCCCAAGTGAAATAGGGTTCCACCCAAAAACCTTCATGTTCACATCACAAAACACTCAAATATCCTTATCCCTCCCCATTTCAAACTATAAAAATGTAGCACTATTTTCCTTTTCCTCCCCATAGGTATAACACCCTTATCACACTCCCTCCACAATGCATGGCTCACAACTCCATTTTCCCTCCCCAATGGTACCATTTTCCATCTCCCACACCATTCTTAAGGTCAAAATATACCCAATCCCATGCAAGAACACATACATCCATTCACATTTTAACACAACACACAAGTAAGAAAAAAAAATGCAAGATGTACACCCTACCTTGCCATTGAAACACCTTCAATCCTAAAGAAAAATCTCCAAGATTTTCCAAGTCCAATACCAAATCCAAAAGAAAGCTCCAAAGATCCCAAAAATTAACTAAAGAACCTTCCCAAAATATGGAAGTGTATAATGAAACCAAGTAACCCTCAAAACTCTAAAATAAATCGCATAAATAGAAAAATAAGGATAGGGTGGTGATGTGGCTCCATATAGGATGCCACATCACTTCTCATCCAATCCACCTCACCAATTCAAACATAAAACTCAAAGCTCATAAATGGGTGGGTGAGGATTTGAAAAGTTTCCTTCCACACACAAACCACTACTTCGTACTTCAAAGGACATAATTAAAGGAATTTGTAAGAAAGTGTAACTAATTATCTCTTTACTCTTATCTCTTTACTAATTAACCTCTCACATTATAGAAATATTTGGTTGGTGTGTTTAAGAGGTATGGGACAAGCTTAACTTTTTCCGAGAGCCTCTAATTGTGGCTCCAAAGTCAAAATTTAAGATTTAAAGGATGGGGTTGAGTACACAACTCAAAATTAAATAGAATCCATAAAAAATTAATAAGATAACAAGGACTATCTACCACATTAAATGACCATATAGTCACATCTCAATTTAACTTAACCATATGATTAATTAGCTAAACAAAGCACATTACTTAAGCACTAATAAAGTGAGCATACATTACAATAAATAAATCACATGCACAACTAAACAAATAAAAATAAAGGAATTAAAACAAACATTCAAACCCCTTGGTCACTTATGAGGTTACCCTTCCCAAGGGGAACCTCCAAGAAAACATAACAATACACGTGAACACAAAGTTTCCAAGGTGACCATGTTGCAACATCCAATATTCCTTCATTGTTAGTCTCCTAGCCCCTTCATTTTATTGTGATATAATTTCCTCCATCCACTTAAACAATACCCCTTCAGCCTCAATGCCACATCAAATACATAACAAAATAAAACACACATACATATCATCCAACCACATCATATACGAAGTTATGTCATCATCATCAAATTTAGGAATTTCTATCAATTACTTGAAATCACAGAAAATCTCAATTTTTGATAATTCATATCATTAGTAACATCATAAGGTTAGTCCAACATCCAAATATAATCATCATCATCAAAATCCAGAGCATCAATATACAATGAAACAATACTAGATCATCATCTATCAATGTCTACTAATAGTCCATACCATCTATAATATAAGTCACAACATACTAATAATGTCCATCTATCAATGTATGCTAATCAAAATATAATAATAATGAATATCATAGCAAGATAAATGTCAATGAGGAGTGGGAACTACATCCCCTCTTGTTAGACTTGACTTCCCCTCGAAGTCAATGGAATAAGTGCGAAAATGTGATCTCAATGGTGTGACATCCTCCCATTTAGCTAATGTCTCATTATACATGTCCACTAGATGTGCACTTGATCAATCTCATGGCCTCAAAGGTCTAGGGTCCTATTCTCTAAAATGTGCATGAGCTCCAACATCAATTGTCCCTACTCCTTGCACCTACAATGTGTTCTAATCCAATATATGATATGGATCCAATATATATCTTCTATGAACATAAACATGGAACACATGATGGGTGAAAGACAAGCTAGGTGGCAAAGCTAAACGGTAGGCTATAGGATCGATCTTCTCCAAGATCTCAAATGGACTCACAAATCTAAGAGCTAACTTAGAGTTTTTTTCATAATGAATGGGTCTCTTATGAGGTCTAAAAAAAGAAACACCTTCATGCCAACCTTAAAAATGTGTTCAACTCTCCTTTGGTCAGCATATTTCTTCTACCTATCATGTGCCTCTTGAAATATTTTTTAGGTCAAGATGACCTAATGCTCAAAATCCTATAACATGGTTGGCCTAAAAGATACCCTATCCTCTATTCTTTCCCAATTAAATGGAGTCCTACACTTCCTGCCATATAATGCCTAAAATGGTGTCATGCTGATGGAACTCTGAAAACTTTTTTATAGGAAAAATCCACAAGATAAATATACTCCTCCCAACGCAACAAATGATATATGACGTATATGCAAAACATATCCTCTAATTTCTAATTAACTTGCTCAAGTCTAACCATCTATCTCTAGGTGATAAGTGGTACTTAAATTAATCATTTTCCCAAGAACATGTAAGCATGGTAGTCAAAAAATGTGAGGTGTATAAAATCTTGCAAGGTCATAAATAATCCTCTCGCATAATCCCATGAAGTATTACTATCTCATCCAAGTATACTCGTGTCATTGTACTAGTTATATAGGTCATCTCCATCAAAGAAAAATGATCCATTTTCTTCAATATTTCCACCATGACCATGATCGCGCGTGGTGGTATCTCGACGTAGGTAGCCCCACTATTAAATCCATGGAAATGGTGTCCCATTTCCACTCCGGTATAACATTTGGGTAAATAAGGACATATGGATGTGGAATCTTGCCTTCACCTTCTAACACTCCAAACATCGAGACATAAATCGATCTATATCTCTCTTAATCCCTCTCCAATAAAATAGTTGTCTTAATCCAACGTGCATCTTCTTGACCCTTGATGGACCGAATAAGGTACATGATGTGCCTCTTCTAGAATTTATTATCTCATATCCCCATCCCTAGGCACATATATCTAACCCCTATGTCTAAGAATTCCATCTGGATCTAGTGAAAATCCCTCAAACTTCCCCTCAAGGGGTCTCGAGACTCAATATTTTCTCTAGTTGAATGGGTAGATGTCGTCATACGGAATCTACTACAATATCGTGCTCATCAAATCTGTATCCACTAAAGTAGCCATAACCAAATGCCTCGAATGACTCAAATCACTTGCCACCACATTATCCTTCCCTTTACATACTCTATCTACACGTCATACTCACATAACATCTCCATTCAACATCATTTTACATACGTTGAGATTGGGATGTGTGAAGAGGTGTTGTAGGCTCAAATTATCTAAGCTAAGTGTGTACCTCCTACATATCAAAAAATGTCACCATCAAATGAAGGCATGAACTACCGTTAAAAGCTCAAGGTCATGAGTTGGATAATTGAGATCAAAATCCTTGAGTTTGCTAAGACTCAAAGGAAAAAACAAGGCCATTCTACATAGAAACTCCTATCCCTAGAAACAAATCATCTATGCAAACAAATAAGTCCCTCTATGGGTCTAGGACTACTAAAATATGAACTGTACTAAGGCACTCCTTCATAGTCCTAAAGGCATGCTCACATTTATCTAACCAAATAAAATTCTTCCATTTCAGATAAAGGGAAGTGATGTGATAAGAAATGTGTGAGAAGTCTTAAAAAATATCCTATAGTACCCTAATAATCCCATAAATCTACATACCTCAGTCACACTAGTCGGCACTAGCCAATCAATGACAACGCTAAACTTAAAAGGATTGATGATACCTTCCCTAGATATGATGTGACCTAGATACTAAACCTTTGTCTAAAACAATGACACTCATCTGAGTTCTCAAACATTTGTTTCTCTCAAAGACATTGCAAATGCTATCGAAGGTACTCCTCATGTTACTCACGCATGTACAATTATATAAATATATAGCATCTAGAAATATGAGCATGAAGTAGTCTAAGAATGTCCTAAATACCTCATTCATCAAACTCATGAATATTATGGGGGAATTCTTCAAAGAATATGACACAACCGTGATATCGTAGTGGCCATATCTCATGCGAAAGTTTGTCTTATGAATAACTACCTCTACAATCCTCAACTCGATGATATCCCCACTTAAGGTATATCTTGGAAAACATAATAGACCCCTTCATCCGATCAAACAAATTATCTATGTGTGGAAGATGTAATTATTCTTGATTGTTACTTAGCATAGTTATCAGTAATCAATACACAATCTCGTGGATCTATCCTTCTTCAAAAAATACAAGTGCACCCAAGGAGATACACTAGGATGGATTATGCCCTTCTCAAGAAATCCCTCAAGCTGATTCTTTTAGCTCACAAATCTCAAGGGGTAGTCATCCTATACGGCACATGTGAGATGGGTTCTACTTGAGGAACCAAATATATATGAAAATATATCTCATGTGGGGGAGGTAGGCTAGGTAACTCATTAGGAAAAACATCTAAAAATCCTACAAAATGGGGTGATCATTGAGTGAAGGCCCACTAGTCTCGTCCTCTAACTCACTAAATGTGATAGCATAAAATTGACAACCCCATCACGCACACTACTTTAATCGCATAATGGATATAGTGTGAATAGAAATGGGTCTCCTAACCCCAACTATCACTAAATCAACTCTAAATCATATGTATAAGATATCATTGTACTCTAATAATCCACTCTAGCCATGTGTGTAGTTAGCCAATCTATAGTAAAAATGACTCCATCGAACCCAAAAGGAGGATGCAAAGATCCAAGGTTGTGGTGAAGAGTCCTAGGTCAACTATATACTCCTTGACCAAGGAATCCACCGAGAGCTTGGCTACAAAAGACATCTCAACATCCCAACTACAGCCCTACCTAACTACCAATAGCCCTGCATCACTCTACTCAGGGATAGAAATAAAATAATTAGAAGAACATGAATAAAAAAAGATAGAGGTAGAAATACCATCGATGCTACCTACTATCTCAATCATTTTCTCTAATGCTCTTCTTAACAGCTTCTAACCACTTCATAAATCATATGGCTTTGTGCCATGTCACCAATCGTAGGCTCAAAATGGGACCCTTACCCTTGTTATCAGGGTTCTGTGGAAAATCTCTCTAGTGATTCCCCTTAACATCACATCCAAAGAAACTACCTAGTCCCATCCAATGAAATAAGATTCCTATTAATTCTCCATTAGTCTATGCTATAGTCCCCAATGATCCTACCATAAACCAATATGGGTGATGCAGATGATATCTAAATGATCGAGATATAGGTATTTATTTTGTCCTAATGGGTCCTCTAAGAGAAGCCCCCATAGTCCTCCCTCTCTGTACATCATCTCTTTGTGGAGGCCGGAAAGGTGGATGGGTATGTTTCTAATATGGTTGGAAGGAGTACTATGTGGATTCATGCTTGCCATGATGAGAATAAGTTAACCCCTTCAATCAATCTATTACATCTACTTAATGCAGCTCCTCACTTTATCTCTATCATGTTGTGTCTTACCCCTGTTCTCCTCTAAAATGTAGGCCTTCTACACAACCTCTAATAAAGTCCAGGGATAATGAATATGCACTACCCCTCAAATCCAGTTCAAGCCCCTAATGAACTTGTGCACTCTAACCTACCCATCCCGCATGTAATCCACATACTCAAGAAAATCCAAGAACTTTCTCTCATACTCAACCATTGTCATAGATTCCTATCGCAAATCATGGAATTGATCAATCTGATGTTGGATGAATCATCTAGAGATATACCTTCACCTAAATCACTCCTTAAATATCTCCCATGTCACCAACTTGAATCCAAGTGGAGCTTCTACTCTATGTCCTCCACAAAACACCGTCCTCGTCTCTTAGTAAATGGAAAGCCACATGAGTCATTGTGTTGCTAGAACATAGGCATAACTTAAAACATCCACTTAAGCTAACTAACCAAGCCTCTTCCTAAAATCTTTATGTATCACCATCATAGTGGTGTAGATGAAGATTCAATATATCTCATATATGATCAACTATTGTTTCCTTCGTGCCTCTAAGTCTCTCCTCATGGCCATCTAACTATCTCGGACTCCTACATAACTCCATATGTCCCACACCCTATCTCCAAGTCCTCTATGAAGTGAATCTAGTCTAGCTAGCTCCACATGGGATTTTTTCACCCTATACTCCTCGTTGTGTCATGAATGGTCTATAGCCTCATGTTAGCTATCTCTATCCCGATGGATAGGTCGTCCTCAATAAAACCTCCGCGTATAGCGGCATTGACCTCTTATTATGTCTATAGTATATATGGCAATAAAGATGTGACTTCCTACTCTAGGGTGGTACTTTAACTCCATATGTAAGAACCAATCATTTGGTCTACACCTCCTACACGTACCAAGTCAAGAGTTAGTAAATCATAATCTAGGGTTTGTTTTGGTTTACTAAATTTTCTACATTTTAAAATATCAAGCAATGTTATGTGTTCTAGGTGTAGATTGTGCTAGGTTTACTTGTTGTGTTTCGTGTTGGCCCAAGGTCCAAGTGTTGAACCCGACTCTTATACCAAGTGTAACACCCACAATTTTTTATGCACTAAAACAATGTCCAACATAATTAATTACTTTTGAAAATTACAATTTTTTTTTTTAAGTTACCAGTCAATGCACTTTAATTATGTTTAATTAACTCTACACATTCATAAGGTAATTAGAATTAAATTAATAATTAAATATTATTAATATAATTCTAAATTCATTTCGGAATCCAATCCTCTTCTAAGGGCTCTATTAATATTTATTTTATAATATTGGTTAATCAATCCCCATATTCTACCCGTTTAAATAAAATCTTCTTAACTTTTAAAAGGGTCATATCATAATTAGTTTAAACCTAACATCCATTTCAATCATATAGTTATTTAATTATACATTTTAATTCTAATTAATTTAATCTTTTATGTCATTATCTAACTACCCATGCATAATATCATTTATTTAAATAAATCCCTATATTCAAATCTCATTTAATTAGTTATTGATCCATACTAAAAGGGGTTGCAACTTATTCTAACACACTAAGTGGCCCTGTTCACTTAATACCCACACCTTTTATTTAAAACCCATTCCCATAAAAATGTCAATAACTTCAAATTGTAGGGACAATTCTCAACCATTAGATTAGATCTATTAGGGCCCTTAGATCTAGGTTTGACCCAACAAGCCGTAAAAATCCTTATGGGATTATTTTATGCACTTTTTGCCTAATTTCTTGTCATTTGCACTTTTGCGGGTTTGGGAAAGAAGAAGGATGGATGGCATGAAGCTTGCGAAGGAGTCAGGAAGTCTTCCCTATTTTGGAAGGATATACACACAAATTTGGGTGATTGTTTATTTTTCATCCTCTCTACGATTTTCCATACATATTATTTTATTTTTATTTAGTGGAGTATTTACCCTATATAGGTTATAGGAATTATCTACCCCTTTTTATTTTTGGTTATAATGAGATACATTCATGGGTTTAGGGTTTTTGTGTGTATGTATATATATATGTAAATATATATATGTATACATATGTGTACATATATACATATACATATATATATATATATATATGAATTATCTTATTATCTTCATGTGTATTGTGTGTGTGTGAGTATTATTCTTATATAGTAAGTGTTTTTATAGTGTTTGTTACATCAAATCACTATACTCTGACGTGAAATTATTATTATTGTGTTAAATCTGTGGATATCTATCGGTGATATCGATGAGTGTGTGATGTATGATATAGTATGTCTTGTTTTGTGTGTGTAAAAATACATTATAGATTTCATTTTGTAATTTGGGTATATTTTATTTTTATATGGGTTTTAAGGTTTGAATATGTGTGTGTCTAGAACACACACACACCCTAAACTTTGAATATATCTCATTATAATATAAAAAGGGATTTGGAGAAATTTTAAAAATAACCTGATAGGGAATATTTTATTGAATTTTCTCCTTACGCTCTATTATTACAAATAATAAAAAATCACTAGTTTGATTTAAGTTTAAAACATTCATTTTTGAGATTATTTTACCATTTATGTACTCGAACTCTAAAGTTGTTATTATTTTCATGTCTATATTCTCTAGTGTTAGATCTAATCATTATAGATGTGATTATTAAACTTGAGTTATTATACAAATCTACGTTGAGACATGTTCTTCCATGCCATCTCTTATTGACATATGTGTTGATGTGGTTTCTTGATGTCGGGTTTCCATCGGATATCACCATTGCATGATTGCTATATACATACATCGATTTAAAACAAGGTGAAACTTGATATTTGTGACACAGAGAACCGAGCTAGTGGGATGTTGGGTTGATCTAAAGGATTGAATTTTTATTGGATGTAATTCTGATTTCAAAAGTACATCGTTAATAAGTTTTTGCATTTGTATTACAGAGAATGAAATTCCTATATGTAACTCCATGTTCCCACCTCTCACGCAAAGTACCTCATTTATCTCCATTTGAAAGTGATTATATTTATGCCACATTTTTTTCCCTTCTTTTTTCATACCCTTATTTCCATGCATATTGTAGCATTTCAATCTCATGTTATTCATTTAACCTTATTTGGTAAGTTAAAGTTACACATCATGGTCATTTAAATACATTAGGAAGTTAATGTATGTTTATCTTCATTGAGTTGTTAGTAGTAAGAGTTTCATTTTAAGTCATTTTATATCATTATTGATAATTAGTAAATTCACTTTGAGTTTCATTAATATGTTAAGTTTTTCTACCATATATTTTTCTTAATAATCGAAATTGTGTTTATTGTTAGTCAAATTCATATCGTAATTATTTTGTCTCATTTTTCCTCATTTATGATGTTTTGTCAAATTGTAAAGTATTTTCCATGTTAATAGTCATTTGTCATTGTAAAAGTCCATAAATAAATAAAAAACTACCTTATGGACACATTATTGTTAGAACATGACATCTAATATGTAAATTTCAGCTCAATAATCACATCGGCTAAACTAAATACAAAGATGAAACTCGGAGGACTCGGAGGCACAAAATAATGGAGGAAAATCAACATCCTCTCATCACTGACAAATGATGGGGCCACTTCTATTATGGTGATGTGTGTTTTATTTTAGTGTGACATTTTTAGAATATTGTGTTATATACTTTCACATAATTTGGGGAAATGACACAATGTTTCAGTTGGTTGATATGTTTGCACTATGATGGATTCCAATATGTACTCTCCTAAAGAGAAAATATGATGAGAGCTAAAGGATGCACCGACACATTACAATATGGTTGTAGGTAAATAATTTGAAAACCTTTACCTTTTTGGTTTGTAGTCAACCACTATATAACCACCTTACTCTAAGTTTTTGGTTAACTGATGGAAAACCAACTTTTGGTTTTGATCATCTAAAGGAAAATCACATGATCGCTAAATCAGGGTGCGGATAGTATGGAGGTTTTTCCCATGTTCACACTAAGGGGGAATGTTAGGAATTCTATTAGTTCTCCTCATGTGTATTGGTCATGAGATTAATTATTCTTAGTTGTTAGTAACTTTACTTATTTGTTTTATAGTGATTTGTTACAACAAACCACTTAATATTTTTTATTAGAAAAGGGTTCTTTTAACAAATTTTCATATTGATTTGTAATCTATAATATTCTCGGATATATCCTAATATTGAGATGACAAAATGTCCTATAAATTATGTACTATGAAGAACTATATGAATTGAATACAAAAATTATTTTTATTGTGTCAAATATTGTACAATATCTATCAATATACATATGCATTTGTTTTGTATTTGATTTACATAAGGCAGCTTGAAGAAATGCAACAGCAAGTATTCATATAAGGTGGATTTTATATATATGTGTATGTGTGTGTGTTTATTTTATTCCTGAAGGAATTATATATATATATATATGTTTTTTATTTGGGTTTTGGAGTGGGCGGCCATGGCTGACTCATCCCCATATTATATATGGTGGGTGGGTCATTTTGGTCACCCACCCTTGCTTTCCTTTTTAATAAAATGTTCAATGTGTGGTGGGGGTTTGCTCCCACCCAAAACAATTCAAATTGTGTTTTTTTTTATTTTAAAAACTTTATCCAACATGGCTTAAACATCCAAACCACTATATTATGTTAATGATATATATATATATATATACATTTTTTTTTGTAGTTTTGTTTATAAAAATAATAAGTTCCATGGTCTATTTCTATATTTCAGTGAGGTCTATTTCTATATCCCATTTGTATATATATATATATATATATATATATATATATATATATATATATATATATATATATATATATATATATAAATTATATATATATATTATATATATGTATATATGTAATGTATATCCATATGTATATGTATATGTATATGTATATGTATATGTATATATATATATGTATATGTATATGTATATGTATATATATATATATATATATATATATATATATATATGAGAAGTTACTTGCAATAATATATATTTTTTATTTAAAATAAATAAAAGGTAGAGGGAATAAAAAAATTTGTGATTTAAAATGAACTAGTTGTATCCCTTATTTTGTTTTTTTGCAATGCAGTGAAACTTAAAACAAACATACTAAGAATCCTATAATTTTCAATACTTATTTCATAGAGATAAAAGTAAAGCATAACTTAATGAAAATTAATTTTCCTTTTACAACCAAAATTGACAAGAATAATCAAGGGAAACAAACATATATTCCTTATATTTTCAATGCAAGAGAACCGGTTTCAAAATGAAAATACAATGAAAATTTTAATTAAATTCTAGATTTGAAAATAGCTCCATTTCCACTATATTACAACTCCAAAATTACTTTCTTTGAACTAAATACAAAACATGACTTAAAATTTTCATCTACAAGAAGTTCATTTCAATACAAGTTTCAACTTATTCTTTCAAACATTCTAATACATAGTTTGAAAGCCAATTTATAAAACTCACTTTAGAACACAAGTATATACAAGCCTTCCACTCAAAGGTGGAAACAACATGGTAAAATTTAAAATAATAGGATTGTTTCTTTTTCTCTCAAAACATATAACTTCATCCCTTGATCAACTTACAACTCAATATCTTTTCTCCTTCATCTCCAAATCACAACAACATGGAAGGGAGCATAGGCAACACTCACCTCCCAACCATATTCCAATGAGGAGGAGAAGTCATCCTCCTCATTGGCCCCTGAGCCCCAACAATAGAGAAATAAGGGATGTAATGCAACCATGGAAACTTTACAAAGCATTCTGTAAAACACACAATCCAAAAATTGCAATACATTCAAATCAGCACAATAACAAGATTTACAATTTTCCCATATCACATAGGCTTGAAAACAAGCCAAAGGAGAAGAGAAATATGGGAAAAACCTTTTTACCTCCTAAGTGAAATAGGGGTTCCACCCAAAACCTCCATGTGCACATCACAAAACACTCAAATATCCTTATCTCTCCCCATTTCAAAATATAGAAAGTGTAGTAATAGTTTTCTTTTCTCTCCCCATAGGTAAACACGCTAAACATACTCCTCAACAATGTACCCCTAAAAATTCCTTTTCCTCCCCAATGTCTCATTTTCTATCTCCTTGCATCATTCTTAATGTCAAAATTTACCTAATCCTATGCAATAACACATACATTCATTCACCTTTAATGCAACACACAAATAAGAAAATAAAATCTTAGGTATAGACCCTACCTTTCCATTCCAAAACCATTAATCCTCAAGAATTAATCTCAAGCTATTCCAAGTCCAAGCCCAAATCCAAAAACAAGATCCCAATCTCCCAACAAGTAACTCAAGAAAATTCCAAAATATGCAAGTGTATAATGAAACCAAGTAACCCCCAAAACTCCAAAATAACTCACATAAATAAAAAAATGAGGATAGGGTGGTGATGTGGCTCCATGTAGGATGCCACATCACTTCTCCTCCAATCCACCTCACCAAGTCAAACAAAAATACCAAAGCTCATAAATGGGTGGGTGAGGATATGACAAGTTTCCTTCCACACACAAACCACTACTCCATACTTCAAAGGACACTATTAAAATAATTTGTAAGAAAGGGAAAAATTTTTTAGACACCTAAATTCTGCTTTTGCAATCTTATTGCCAAATGCACACAAATCACTCTAATTATTTTTAAATCCATTATAATTAGTTTTTTTCACTAATTAATTAACGTTCCTTACCAATTTATCCAATTAACAACATGCTCTTGATTGTATAACCCCTTTTGCATTTAGGATTCCACTTTACGATGAATTGTAAGTCAAAATCCTCTTCAAAACAGACAATTATCGATTATTTTCTAATTAATCCTATTTTTCCCTTGTTTTGGTCCATATACCCTACTATTTTCTTAAATCTCTCTTCCAACCACTTGAAATCACCCCTTTTCTCTCATAACATCTCAGTAAGCTTCAAAATCTTATTCTATCCTTCTAGTTGACCGTAAGTGGTTAATTTAGGCTCCACACATCTTAATCACTTGGTAATTCACTAAATATGATTAACAAATCTTAATCATGATTAGAGATTCTAAATCTTATTTGTAATTTTAGTCTCATATGCACTATAAATAAAACTAAGTAGATGCAAGTTTTCCTCAAAATAAAAACTATAAATAAAACTAAGTACTACCTTCCAATTTTACATCATGCTTTGATTAGTAGCCTCATATATATACATATGATCTATAAGCCAATCTCAATCTTTTCCTAATACCTTCAACAAGGTTAGTAGATGAATATCTAAAATGAATTAACATTTCATTTAAAAAGGACATTTCACCATTGTTTGGAGTAGCAACCAACCCAATTTGATTTCCCTCTTAGGTCTATTTAGGCCCATGTTAGGTAATTAACCATATTAGTAGGCATGTTTAGTTAGATTTTGAATCATATTCATGTTAGTTGAGCATTCCTTTAATCTTCTATCTTAATGTTTCAACCTAGACTAAGAACCTTGACTAGAGGTGGAAAAGGTGTTAGCCTTCCTTAGTTAGTCATGCAATTTTCTTTGAAGAGTTTAGGGTGATCACATTTAGAATGCCTGATGGGATCATACCCTATTATATTCAATTTTTAAAGCTTTTTCAAATTAGTTTCAAAGTTTTTCATTTCAATTTTTAGATTAGTTTCAAGTTTCCTAGATTAGTTTCCAGTTTTCTAGATTAGTTTCAAGTTTTCTAGTTTACTTTCAAGCTTTTTATATTAGTTTCTCAAGATTTTTAACATAGTTTTAACATTTTTACATTTCAAGTTTTCTTAGATTAAATTAAAATTCCTAGATTAGATTCAAGTTTTTCTAGATTAACTTAAAATATTTCTAGCTTACTTTCAATTTATCTAGAGTAATTTCAAAGTTCCTAGATTAATTTAAAAGTTTTCAAACTTTTTAGAGTAGTTTTAAAGTTTTGTCTATCAATTTTGTAGCTAGTAGTTGTTTCAACTAGATTATTAGTAGAAGTTGTGTTTTCATGTTTTTTTAGGATATAAGGAGGTGAATCCCTATCAAAATTCCCTCAAAATACCAAATATTGGACATTTTTCAAGAAATATTCTCAAAACAACATTCATTAAAGCATTTAGATATGTTAGAAAAGGTCTAGTTTTCTAAAGATGAATACCCTAAATGCTTGGTAAAGTTTTTCTCCAAATTTATGTTGGCACTAAAAATTTCACTTTAATACCTTTCCAACACAAAAAAAAGGATCCGTTACGAGGTGGGGAGATAAAGTTATGGCCTCCAGAATATAGTTTGAGCACCTATAGGAAAGAGGAGTACTTGTCCATCTAGAGGAGCACATGTGTATTTAGAGGAGTTCTGTGCATGACTCTTAGTTCCTGTGAATGTATGAGCACCCTTACAACATTAAATTTTTCCTCTTATGAAGTGAAAAATAGACACAGGCACATGCAGAAAAGGTGCATGTGCTGCACTAGAAGTGCCCATGTAGTACATACGACTATGAAAAATTATGAGATGCATGTGCATCACTTTGTGCACCTATGCATCACTATGAGCTCTGTGTATGAATATATGAGTGCCCATGCACTAAGAAGGGTCCCCATACATCAAGGGAAAAATTTCTCAAATTTTAGAATTCCAATTTTAGGATATCATCAAGTTTTAAGGGTTTTTAGATGTTGCTTTTGTCAATTTTTTTTATTTGATAAGGTATTTTTGAGTAAATTGGGTTAGTGTTTAAGGAATGATTATGTTTTCATACTTTGATTGAGTTTGAAATAGAGTTATGTATGCTCTTCTCTTACACCTAGTGTGATCTTGAGAATCAAAAGAACCTCAAAGAACTTTTTAATTCTTGGGAGTAAGTAGGAATAATCATCATTCATTTTGTGCTTAAGAGTAAAACCTTCATTTTTGGCATATGCTTGATCATTTAGTTTAATCTCTTTTTCACTTGTTAAATAAATCAAGGCTAAAAATTTTGTATGCTCTTCCATTGCTCCTAGTGTGATCTTGGAAATCAAAATAAATTTTAGTTTCATTAAGAAGCACTTGGATTAATTGGGAATAAACCTCATTTTTGAATTTTTTATGGTAGTTAGTTGATTTACAAGCATTTTTCATTATTATTTTCCTATGATATTGTGAATCTTTTTGGAACTACTAAGCCATTTGTGTGAAGGGCCTAAATGTTAGACAAAGAAAGGAGGACCTAAACAATTTTTCTAGCTACATATGTGATTTGTAGGTTGCCAAAGATGGATAAAACCACATTACTTAATCCAAAAGATTAAAAAATACACCACTATACAAAACACTTGATTTATAGGTTGGTTAAGAGCTAAAGCTCATCCATTCAACTAGAACATAACCTCTTTGGCATAAGCCTTAAGCTCACAAGAGGGGTGGTTCTAGGAACCCTAAAGTAGTTCACATAAGAGGGAACCTTACAAATGAAACAGAGTGTGCTCTAAATACCTAATTTATTAGTACTCCTTGAAAGTTTAGAGTCAAAATATCCATATTACGACCCCGGTGAAAGTATAACTAAATGCGCTGGGTGCTCATTATACTAAAGTGGGTAAATTAAATCTTGGATATCCCAAAACTAATCGTAGACCCTTTGGGTAAATTTACCTCGCTCTAGATATCTTGTGACAACCTAGGTGAGAGAACCATTAGGAATCTTGTCATCTTGGAGCTAATTTTGTCTGGGATAGTATACTTGAGAGCTCTCACAAAGTTTCTGCTTTATTAGATTCTAAATCTTGTTATTCAAACAAGAGAAAGAATCTTTTAAATTTGGTGCCACGTGACATTGTGAGGTAGAAATAGAGGAGAGAGAATAGAGATTAGTTATCTCTTATTATTCTATCTTATTCAAGAAGCGGATACAATATTTATAGGAAGGATAGCTAACAATACTCTCCACAATGTAAGGGGAGATTATTATCTACGAGAGAATAATGGAATAAACAAGAAACAAACTCTCCTAATTATATAAAATAAATCCTACATATCTTTATGCTAACATTCCCCCTTATTACATTATTCTTACAAATGTGACCCCTGAAAAGTTCAAATTTCACTTTTCCAAGAGATTTTGTGAGAATGTCAACAACTTGTGCTTCTGCAGGATAGTAGGGTAAGTGCACAAAGTTGGAGGGCCAAAAGGGGATCTTAAGTGGACGTATTTTTTCTGAAAAAAAAACTTTGACTTGTACGAGTATTTTGAAATAGTTACACTCAAAATTAGAAGATGTTGTAGAAATATGAATCTTAGCATTTTGAGTCTAGTTTCTAAGATACTATATTTAATTGCAAATGGATAAGTTTAAGTTGGTCAAACAACTAAAATACCAACAGATGCTCCTGTTTTTGTTTAAAAACACAATAGAGTGACTTTAAGTGCCCCCACCATTTTTGAGAGACACGGAATGAAGGAGAAATAGAAGAGATTGTATATCTCTTATTATTCACATTAACACAAATCTCACGTAATATTTTATAGGAAATAATTTATCTCTGGACTCCCTAAATGAATGGAGAGGATCCACAATGAAGAAGAAGAGATCAAAGATGGGATAGACACCTAAGAAACAATTATCAACGTATGCTAACATTCCCCCTTATTACATTATTCATGCAAATGTGACCTCTAAAGATTCAAATTTCACTTTTCCAAGGGATTTAGTGAGAATGTCAACAACTTGTGCTTCAAAGATGGGAAGATCGGAGCTGAATTTGATGGTTCAAGACGTGCTCTCGAATGAAATGGCAAAATTTCAATATGCTTTGTTCATTCATGAAAGACTGGATTATGCACTTTGAGCTTCAACACACTCGATTTTCGTAATAGAGAATAGGTGACTGTTTTTCAAGAATTCCCGGGTCATCCATAATGCGACGTATCCATATCACTTCGCACATTTTCCTCGTGCGGTGTGATATTCGCCTCATGGATGAGATAGAAACAACATTTTGCTTCTATCCAAGAGATAGGTCCAGATCCGAGATGAAATAGGTATCCTTGACTTCCTATCATCAACAGATCCAAAGATGATCCGAGTCGACATATCCCCGTAGGAAGAATTGATCATTATTCTTATATTCCAGACCATAATTAGTTGTTCCTCAGACATATCTCAAAACATGCTTTGTTTGCATTCCAGTGACATTTCTTTGGCTCCTGCATGAACCTGGAAAGATAGCTAATAGCATAGCAGAGATCTGGTCTGGTGTATGTCAAATAGATGAGCCCTCCAACAAATTTCCTGTAGAGAGTAGCATCTACTTGAGGTGAGTCCTGGAATCTTGAAAGTTGCAAGCCTTTTCCATGGGAGTGGATATAGGTTTACAATAAGACATTCTATACTTTTCTAGGAGTGTCTTGGCGTACTTTGTCTGGGAGACAAAAATGTGATGCTCCTTTTGCCATATTTCCAAGCCAAGACAGTAATGTAGTAGCCCCAAATTTGTCATGTCGAAGGTTCTTTTGAGATCATTCTTTACAATATCAACCTGATCTTCTAAACTACCAGTGATCACAAGATCATCTACATAAACAACCAGAATGACAATTTCTTTTCCTACCTTCTTTATATACAAATTTGAATATGAGGGGCTACGAGTGAACCCATGCTGCAAAAGGTGATTGTTGATCTTGATATACCATGCCCTGGGAGCTTGTTTCAGTCCGTAAAGAGATTTGATGAGACGACATACCTTTTTAGGCTGATTTTCATCAACAAATCCTTCAGGTTGGGTCATGTATACTTCTTCTTTCATATCACCATTTAGGAAAGCACTCTTGACATCCATCTGCTGAAGTCTCCATCCTTTCTGTGCTGCAAGTGCGCAAACTACTCTGATGGTCTTCATCTTCGCAGTGGGTGCAAAGGTTTCTTCATAGTCGATGCCTTCTTTACAGAGCATATCCTTTGGCTACAAGTCATGATTTATGTTTGTCAACGGATCCATCTCAACTTATATTTTGTCTTGGAGACCCATTTGTAGCCTATGGGTTTCTTTCATTAGAGCGTTCAACAAGTTCCCATGTTCGATTTTTCATGAATGAGTCATATTCTGTTTCCATAGCTTCCTTCCAATGAGTTTGACTGAGTGCTTCACGAACATTATCTTGCTCGAAGCTATTCATTAGTGAACTCGTGAGTGTAAAGTTTACCTCATTTCTTGTTTAACTCCTTATTTTGACTTCGGATGATGTATCTAGGAGTTGTTGCAAATGTGAGTCCTTGATAGTGCTTTGTACCCACTTGGACGAGAACTTGACTACTTTTGAGAAGAACTATGTCGTTGCCATGAGGATTGATGTGGAGTCACATTCTGCAATTCTCCAAGGTCAACAAATAGTTCTCCTGGTAGCATTTCTTTTCTCTGAGTAGTCTCCTCCAGCTCATCATCTGATTCAGAGACTAATCGGTGAGATGTGTTTGGAAGTGGATCTTCTGTTGATACTATTGAGTCAAAGGATGACTCGTCACAAACCACATCCCGACTCTTGTATATTTTCTTTGTCTCAGGATCCATGAGATTTATGCCTTCGAGGTAATATGCAGTAGCCAAGAAGAATACACGGGAGTGTTTTTGGCTCTACCTTCTTTCTCTTCTAAGCTGGGACATGCATGTATGTTGTGCAACCAAATACTCGTAAATGAGAAATTGATGGCTTTTTACCACTCCATACCTCTTCTGGCATTTTGTTTAGTAGAATCTTTGTTGGTGCCCTGTTGAGAAGATATACAGCCGTTTGTACTACTTCAGCCCAATAGCGTTCTCCTAGCTTTGCAGTTGATAGCATGCAGCGAGCCATCTCCATCACTGTGTGATTGCGACACTCAACAATGCCATTTTGCTGGGGCGTGTAGGGAGCAGTCAGGTGCTGCTTAATGCCGTGATGGTTTAGGAAGGCCAAGAACTTCTTTGATGTGAATTCCCCCCCTCGATCTGAGCGGAGTAGAAGAAGTGGTTGTCCAGACTCTTTGACAACACGATGATAGAAGTTCTGAAAGTGTTGAAGAGCCTCACTTTTCTGCTTTAGGAAATATACCCACATCTTGCGAGAGTGATCATCCATGAACAACTGGAAGTATTTGTATCCTGAAAATGAAGCAGGCAATGGGCCGTTCAGATCGGTATGAACTACCTCCAGACATTTCTTGGCATGGAAGGTGCTCGCTTGAAACGGATCTTTGTGTTGTTTTCTGGAAGACAACCAGGGAAAATAGGCAAGGAACTGGACAATTTGGGTAGTCCACGGACCATTGCTTTTGAACTCATCTGGTGCAATGAACTCGACCGACAAGTGTCCATATCTAAAATGCCATAAGGCAGTTGATTCTATTGTTGAAGCAGATAAAGCTACTGCAGAAGATGAAATAGTATCTAAAGCAAATAACTTATCTTTTACAAAAGCTTTAGCAAGAACCGTACCTTGTCGGGAGATTAAGCATGATTTAATGCCATTTTGAACAAGAAATTCAACCTTAAGGTGATGATTCAAGAGCTGAGTAACTGAAAAAAGGTTGCTAGTCAAGCCAGGAACATATAGTACCTTTGTAAGTGTACATTTTCGTGGCCCCAGAGGAATGGTCACATTCCCTATTCCTTCTGCAATGTACTCTTTGTCATCCGCTATCCAAACTCGATCTCTAGTTGGCTCTTCGTGTAGTGAATCAAACAACTTCTTGACATATGCTTGCTTGCACTGAGTCTATCAACCGGACTTTCTTTGTGGGTGATAAGTTTGAGAGGCGAGTATAAGATTCTTACTACAATGGGCTCCTTCCATGTCTCCTCATCGAGTCATCATCTTCTTGTTGGGCTGCAGATGTCCTTTTGCTTTCTCCAACGAGGACGCGTTTGGACTTTTGAAAATCTTCACGCCCGGATGTGCTTGTATGGCTTGAAGGCCCTTGTTTCAAGCTGTTGTGCCAGTAGTGATCAGTGTCGTGAGTATTGGTTCTGCAAATGTGACACCATCTCTTTGACTTTTGATCTTTCTATTTGGGTTGTGCTGGATTTGGCTTCTCTAGGGGACCTTTCCGATTCTTCTGGCCATGATTAGGCTTTGAGAACAAGGCTTTGTCCTGAGACTCCCCATGCGATGAAGTGATAGCCTCTTCCTGCTGCAACAAATTCACAAGCTCTTCGAATGTCACTGTTTGTTTAGACACATTCAGTGTTGTAACAAACACTTGAAATTGAGAAGGGAGTGCTCTCAAGGTGATTGGGACGAGAAGTTTATCGTTTACCGTTTAGAGAGGGCTAATAACTCGATCTCAAACTCGACCATGCGACGCAAGAATTCCTCCACTTTCTCGTCAGACCCCATAGAGAGGGTGTGCAGCTTTGACTGAAGATGAAGAATCTTTGTCTCATTTTTGGCTTCATAAATGGTTGCCAACTTATCCCAGGCCTCCTTTGGTTTCTCCGCATTCGAACATGCGGTTGCACATCATCAACGTCTCGAGCATTATCAACATCAAGGCTTTAGCACTAGCCATGTCATATTTTATTAGTTCATCTCTATGGGAGTAGGCACGCACCTGTGATGAATTCCCATAATCCTTCAAATCAAGGATTGTCTTCATTTTTGATTCCAGGCTGAAAATTAGGCCCTTTGAGCAATCGAGTGTCGATTGAAGTAAAGTAACTTCAAAGAAGACATTGTACTAAAAAATATTTATTTATTTATTTGAGAAGTTATTACAATTTGGACTCACCGTCAAAATTACTTGGCTCGTAGATGCTCACGATATTCGTGTCTATGAGAGCACGATGCTTTGTAGGGTGTTCTTCTTCGTCGTCACAATCGACCGTCGTATCGGCTTCTAATTCTTCTCGTACTTTTCATGGCAAATGGACGTCGAAAAGAAAGTATTCAAGGAGTCCTTCTCGAACTAGTTTGTCGAATGCAAGATTGCCGGAATTTTGAAGCTCGTTCAGCAAAGCAAAGTAGAACCCGGAGCTCTCAGGAGCTTCTCCATGGTGTTCTCTGGCTGGCGAGTTGATATTGTGGCTTTCAGCTATGGCGACCGTGTTATTGACGCTCTCAATCGAGTTGTCTACACTCGACATTCGACGTAGTGTTGAAGAAACTGTTGTAGACTCAAAACTACCTCGACAGCACTACACAGGTTGAAGGTCTCCGCACACAGAAATAAGTTCTCTCTCCCGGCGAGATCTCCACGTTTTCTTTTCACGTAGACAGTCTTTTCTCCACCCACATGCTGCCTTCCTTTAGCAGGTGGCGGAGTAAGTCTCCACGTCTAGCTTGTGTTTGATCCTTAGATTGTTTCCACGTCCAGGCCTAATTATATCTTCAAAACGCTCGGGCGGTCTCATTTTCGTCCAGGTAGTAATAGTCTTCTTTAACACGCTCGGAAGTCTCCATGTCCAGCAAAGTATTCTCTCCATGTCCATGCGCACACGAAAAAAAAAAATATTTTCTCCTTGTCTTCAATGCACAAGGGAGGAACTAGATCTGACTGGGTTGATTTTGGAATGCCTTTCTGTGGATTCACTGTATATCCTTCACCACAGGTCTTAACATCTGTCGTTGAGCCATACAACAGTGTGCTTTCCATGCACTCACTCCTGGAACACACGGATGTGGCCGTGCTCCTCGACAATGAAGCCATCTATGACATTTGCCGCCGTTCACTTGACATTGAACGTCCGACCTACACAAATCTGAACCGCACGATGCACTCCTGTCCAACGCACACAGGTCAGAGGCTCAGTCGCTCTGATACCAAACTGAGAGACACAGAATGAAGGAGAAATAGAAGAGATTGTATATCTCTTATTATTCACATTAACACAAAGCTCACATACAGTATTTATAGGAAAAGAATTTAAGTTGGACTCCTAAATGAATGGAAGGATCCACAACAGATGAGAATGATGGAATAACGAAAGAAGAGATAAAAAATAGGATAGACACCTTTCGAAAAAGTTATCCAACGTATGCTAACAATTTTTTTAGCACCATTTAGTATTTTTGAAAACCCTTTTGTAGAAAAATAGCTAGGAGCATCTAGTTTGGGATCCATTTTGTTTTAGAATTTTTAACGAATATTTATTTATTTATGTTTTTCTATTACGAAATTTTATGTTTTGAAAAATAATCAAACTCCGACCATTCCCCCCCAATTACCTCAAAAAATATCAAAAATTAGATTATTTTTTTTAATATGTATAGAATTATGCCTAGTTTGGGCTAGTATAATTTTTTAAAATTTTGATCACCCAAAAAAAGATACACCATGAAAGATAGACATATTTACACTTCAAAAAATAGCTATAAAAAGGCATAGTTAGAAAATAAATAATATGGAAACCTTATATTAGTCAGAAAATTTGAAAAATTAATTTTTAGAAAGAAGAGAATCTTCTCTACGTCGTGTATACTATTTTTAAAATGGATTGATTGTTTTATTTTCATTTGTCATAGAGGCAAGTAGCATTTTTACATTTTTAAGTAAAACACGTTGTTTGTTGTGTTTTGCGGGTCCATGCCTCGGGCTCGGGATTCAAACCAATCCAAGCCTTGAGGCATGGCTTGGGAAAAGATAAAATGTAAAATGCATACGTGTACATGTTATAACGTGTACGTGTTCTATGTAGTATAAACATAACATACATGTTCTATGTATTATAAAAATTATGTATGCTTTTGACATGCTTATATTTACATAAATAAATGTTTAAGTATAAGAAATAATAAAATAGGGTCACTCTGTACCTTATGGAATTAGTCTCACAACTCCATGAGTCATGGTTTAAGAGATGTTTTTTAAAAGTATAATTTGTTCGAAGACATAGGTAATTTTTAGGATTTCAGACATTCACCTAAATCTTTTAACGTTTAACTTCTACAATCAAAACCCTAAACCATAGGCCATAAACCTAAACACTAAAGTGTAAACCTTGAGCCCTAAACCCTAAACCTTTAACCATGATCCCTAGACCTAAAACATAAACCCAAACCCTAAACCTTAAACATTCAACCCTTACCCGTGAACCCTAAACCATAAGCCTTAAGCCCTAAACCCTAAGCCATAATCCCTAAACCCTAAACCCTAAACCATGAAACATGAGCCTTAAATGCTAAACACTAAATGTTGACCCCTAAACCCTAAACCTTAAACACTGAATCCTAAACCCTAAACCCTAAGCCTTGAACCCTACACCCTTATCCCTGAGCCCTAAAATCTAAACCATAAACCCTAGACCATATACCCTAAGCCCTAAAAACCTAAACCCTAAACCCTAAACCGTAAACCATAAACCATAGGCCCTAAACCATAAACCATAAACATTAAATCCTAAACCACAACCCTGAACCATAAACCATAAAACTGAACCATAAACCATAAACCCTTATCCCTAAACACTAAATCCTTAACCTAAAAATCTAAACCCTAAACCTTAAACCATAAACCCTAAACCTTAAACCCTAAATACTTAACCTCAATAAACCCTAACCATAAACACTAAACCCTAAACCCTAAAACTAAAGCCTAAATCTTAAACCATAACCTTAACCTTAAATCCTGAACCCTAAACCCTAAACCTTAAACCCTGAACCATGAGCCCTAAACCTAAACCCTAAACCCTAAACCCCAAACCATATTTCATCAATATTTCCTAGTCTCATGCCTAGAACCATCATTGAGTCTCACTATAGAACTATTATGTTTATGAGAGGTGGGACAAGTGACTAAATAGATATGACATCTACCTTGTGCCTTATAATGCATATATTACACATCTCTTCCAAACTTGTTTCTCCCCACATATACTTGCACTCTTGAATGTAAATTTACTCACACTCTAAAACAAATTTCACATTTATCATATTTCCATGTATAGTATTATACGAAGCTAGGATGACCATTGGAAGCTGGAAAAAATAACCATCACAACAAAAAAATTAATCTTAAAGGAAACAAAAGAAACATAGAGAATATATCAAGGCGGAGGTGTAGGATCATAATTGAATTTCTGTAGTATCCTCTCTTCCAAAGAAAGATAAAGTTAAATTTTCTCTTGGAATGGATAGTAAATTTGATAGAACTTCCTAAAGTGTTCAAAATAAGCATAGAAATAGGGGAATGGCTAAGAACACTAAGGGGTTGTCGATGACCTAGTAAATATTTCTTATTTAGTTCTAAATAAGAGTTACTGGCCTACGACTTAGTGACCATACATTCATTGATAATTCCTTATATGATAAACCCATGGATGTTTTCAAAATACATTGAAAGAAAAGATAGGGGTAGTCATCAATCCTAGTGAAGGGTGTGATGTGATTTCAAGCAACTCGAAATTCATATAGATTTATAGGTCATAACATGAATTTACAAATATCTCTATAATTATAAATAGAAGCCAAGTAATAATGTCTCCATGACATAAAAGATTGAGGAATACTGGGGTATTTGGAAGGATTATACGGTCATGAATATGACATTTCCCTCCTTCAAATATCAACATATGAAAAACATCAAATTTTGATGACTCTCTTTGAATGTTATGCCTACAAATTCGATGAACCCTGAACTATGTGACCTAAACCCTTAACCCTCAACCATGAGACCTAAACCCTAAAACCAAAATAATAAATCCTAAACCCTAAACACTAAATACTAAACCCTAAAACCTAAACCCTAAACCCATAACCCTAAACCCTTGACCCTAGACCCTAAACCCTAACCCCTAAGCCCTAAACCCTAAATACTAAATTCAAAGCCCACGAGCTCTAAGCCCAAACCTTAAACAAGTAACTTTGAACCCTAAACCTTAATCCATAAACCATAAAACCTAAACCTTAAGCCTTGAACCATACCCATAATCCTTAAACCTTGAACCCTAAACCCTAAACCTTAAACCCCCCTAAGATCCTAAACCATAAATCTAGAGCCCTAATCTCTAACCCTAAACCTTAAACCCGTAACTAACCCCTAAACCTTAAACCTTTAACTCTGAACCCCGAACCTAAGTCGTAAAAACTTAAACCATACACCCTAACCCTAAACCCTAAACCTTGAGCCTAAGCCCTAAACCGCAAACCCTAAACCTTAAGGCCTAAATGTTAAATCCTAAAGGTCCTAAACCCTAAACCCTAAACCCTAAACCCCAAACCACGAGCCCTAAGCCCTAAACCGTAAAACCCTAAACCTTAAGGCCTTTAAATCCTAAATGTCCCTAAACCTTAAACCCTAAACCCTAAAAACTAAATCATAAACCCTAAACCTTGACCCCTAAACCTAAAATCTAAACCTCAAGCACTAAATCGTAAACCCTAAACCCTAAACCCTAAGCCCTAAGCGCTAAACCTAAAACCTATACCCTTAAGCCCTAAACACTAAACCCTAAACTTGAACTACTCGACCTAAACCCTAAACCCTAAACCCTTTTCCCTAAACCTTGACCTTTAAACCTTAAACCATAACTCCTAAACCCTAAACCATAAACCCTAAATCCTAAACCCTAAAACTTAAACCATACGACCCCTAAACCCTAAACCCTATACCATAGCCCTAAATTCTAAACCCTAAATCCTGAACCCTAAACCCTAAAACCTAAGCCATAAGCCCTAATCCAAAACGTTAAACCTTGAACCATTAAATGGAAACCCTCGACCCTAAACCCTAAAAACTAAACCTTGAGTCCATAAACCCTCAAACCCTAAACCTCGACTCTCGACCTAAGCCCTAAACCCTAAACCCTAAACCATGATCCCTAAACCCTAAACCCTTAACCCTTTTCCCTAAACCTGAACCTTGACCCTTTAAACCTTAAACCCTAACTCCTAAACCCTAAACCATAAACCCTAAATCCTTAACCCTAAACCTTAAACCCTAACTCCCTAAACCATAATCCTAAATCCTCGACCCTAAACCTTAAACCATGAACCCTAAACCCTAAACCTATACCATAAACCCATATCCAAAACTCTAAACCTAAATCCTAAACCCTAAACCCTAAACCTTGAACCCTAAACCCTAAATCTTGAGTCTTAACCCTAAAACCTAAGCCCCGAACCCTAGGCCCTAAACCCTAAAACCCTAAACTTTGAACCCTCAAACCATAAACCCTCGCCAAAACCTAAAAATAAACCCTCAAAAACCTCAACCCTCTCGATCCTAAACCTAAACACTCAAACTTGTTCCCTAAACCCTAAGCCCTAAACCTTGAGCCATAAACCCTAAACCCTCGACCTTGACCCTAAACCTAAACCTTGAACCTTGATCTATAAACCTAAAACCTCAACCCTTAACCCTGAACCATAAACCCTAAACTCTAAACCCTAAACCATAAACCCTAAACCATGAACCCTAAGCCCTTGAGCCCTAAACCCTAAACCCTAAAATCTGAACTATGAGCCTTAAACACTAAACCTTAAACCTTAAACTCTAAACCTTGAGTCCTAAACCCTTAGCCCTAAACCCTAAACCCTAAATCATAAACCCTCACCCAAAGGAAAGTCCTAAAAATATCATTCAACTTGTTTTCATTTTGTAGGGAATAGTGTTTAAGGTGATCGATCAACTCATTTAGTTATTATGAGAGACTACTTCCTTTTAAGGCCTAAAAATGCATTTTGGCCATTTTGTAGTTAATTGAACACCCTTCATAACAAGCTAAAATGAGCTAGTCATGTCACCTTGTTATCAAGGACCATTATTTGTGAAGTATTAAGGCATCATTTATGACCATAAGAGACATATGATCAAAAGCATGTATGAGAATCATGAATTTGATTCCATGAAAGGATGATTTTAGAGCTAGGAAAGATGAGGGGATGATCTTTATATGGAGTACCATGTTTCTAAGAATGAGCAATCATTTGAGTTCACTTGATGTAATTCACTTGGTACTATTCGTAACAACTCATTCAACACCTAGTAGTGTTATCACACCTTAAGGAGGAGGCACATTACAATCACCTCATTTTGGCCATAGGACACGAATCTCATTCAAGGAATAATCCTCTATCTAAAAAGTGAGGATCTCTTTTTAGTAAGAAGTAGACACACATCATAGAGTTAATTCATGGTCACTAAAGTAAATTATGGACCAAATTTAACAATTAGTACCAATTCACGTAATGGTAGGGCCAAAATCCATTTTAAAAGGTCAAAAACCTTAAAAATGACTATATGCTTTCCCAAAACATAGACCAACTACAATATATATGCCCTGAAAGTTTTAGGTCATTTGCTAAAATCCTGAAAATGAGTAAGTATTGACTAAATTAGATTTTGAAAAACTATCTTCTAGATTATAAATGTTGGAGCTACGAGACCACTTCCATAAGGTGCAGAGTGACCCTAATTTCTTATATTTACTAAAATAAATTTAAAGTATAAGAAATAATAAAAGTATAAGAAATAATAAATTTAAAGTAAGTTTATTTTTGTAAATAAACCACGAAAACACATATGCATGGTCCATACTACACAAAAAGCGTATGTGTTATAACGTGTACACATTTTCAATTCTTTGAAATGTACGCATTATAGGTTTGGTGATTACCGAGCCAAACAAATTAAAACGCGAGTGTGTTTTAGCAAAACGCATACGCGTTTTGTCTATTTTCAGGTTTTTGTCCACTTTTTGGCCCCTCAACTTTGTGCACTTACCGATTATTGGAGTTGAATGTGATGGTTCAAGATGTGCTCTCAAATGAAATGAAAATCAATCTCAATATGCTTTGTTTGTTCATGAAAAACTAGATTTTGCACGAGCTTCAACACACTCTAGTTATCGCAATAGAGAATAGGTGACTATTTTTAGGAATTCCAAGTCATCCAAATGTGACGTAACCATATCACCTCACACACATCTCCTCATGCAGTGCGATATTCTGCTGTATGGATGAGATAGAAACAACATTATGCTTCTTGCTTATCCATGAGATAGGTCCAGATCCGAGATGAAATATGTATCTTGTAGTTGACTTCCTGTCATCAATAGATTTGGCATGGTTCGAGTCGACGTATCCCTATAAGAAGAATTGATCATTCTTCTTATATTCCAGACCATAATCAATTGTACCTCGAACATACCTCAAAACATGCTTTGTTGCATTCCAGTGACATTTCTTCGGTTCCTGCATGAATATGGAAAGATAGCTAACAACATAGCATAAATTTGGTCTGGTATATGTCAAGTAGATGAGTCCTCCAAAAATTTCCTATAGAGAGTAGCATCTACTTGAGGTGAATCTGGAATCTTGAAAGTTGTAAGCCTTTCTCCATGGGAGTGGATATAGGTTTACAATCAGACATTCTATACTTTTCCAGGAGTGTCTTGGCGTACTTTATCTGGGAGACAAAAATGTGATGCTCCTTTTTCCATATTTCCAAGCCAAGATAGTAATGTAGTAGCCCCAAATCTATCATGTCAAAGGTTCTTTTGAGATCATTCTTCACAATATCAACCTGATCTTCTAAACTACCAGTGATCACAAGATCATCTACATACACAACAAGAATGAAAATTTCTTTTCCTACCTTCTTTATATACAAATTTGAATCTGAGGGGCTACAAGTGAACCCATGCTTACAAAAGGTGATCATTGATCTTGATATACCATGCCCTTGGAGCTTGTTTCATTCCATACAGTGATTTGATGAGATGACATACCTTTTTAGGATGTTTTTCATCAACAAATCCTTCAGGTTGGGTCATGTACACTTCTTCTTTCAGATCACCATTTAGGAAAGCACTCTTGATGTCCATTTGTTGAAGTCTCCATCCTTTTTGTGCTTCCAAAGTGTGCAAAACAACTCTTATGGTATTGATCTTCGTAGTGGGTGCAAAGGTTTCTTCATAGTCGATGCCCTCTTTCTGAGCATATCCTTTTGCTTCAAGATGTGCTTTATGTTTGTTAATGGATCCATCTACCTTATATTTTGTCTTGAAAACCCATTTGCATCCTATGGGTTTCTTTCCTCTAGGAAGATCGACAAGTTCCCATGTCTAATTTTTCATGAGTGAGTCACATTCTGTATCCATGGCTTCCTTCCACTAAGGTTGACTGAGTGCTTCACAAACATTTTCTGGCTCAAAGCTATTAATCAGTGAACTCATGAGTGCAAATTTTACCTCATTTCTTTTTTGACTCCTGATGATGTATCTGGGAGTTGTTGTAAATGTGAGTCCTTGATGGTGCTTTGTACCCACTTCGGATGAGAACTTGGCTGCTTTTGAGAAGAACTATTTCATTTCCATGTGGATTGATGTGGAGTCACATTCTCCAGTTCTCCAAGGTCAACAAATAGCTCTCTTGATAGCATTTCTTTTCTCTGAGTAGTCTCCTCTAGCTCATCATCTGATTCGAGAGACTAGTTAGTGAGAGGTGGTTGGTAATGGTTCTTTTGTTGTCACTACTGAGTCAAAGGATGACTCATCACAAACCATGTCCCGACTCTCATATATTTTCTTTGTCTCAGGATCCATGAGATGATATGCCTTCAAGGTAGTGTTGTAGCCAAGTAGGATACATAGAAGTGTCTTTGGCTCAACCTTATTTCTCTTCTGAGATGGGACATGCATATATGTTGTGCAACCAAATACTCGTAAATGAGAAATTGATGGCTTTCTACCACTCCATACCTCTTTTGGTGTTTTATTTTGTAGAATCTTTGTTGGTGCCCTATTGAGAAGATATACAATTGTCTATACTGCTTCAGCCTAATAGTGTTCTTCTAGATTTTCTATTGATAGCATGTAGTGAGCCATCTCCATCACTGTGTGATTGCGATGCTCAACAATGCCATTTTTTTGGGGTGTGTAGGGAGAATTCAAGTTATTCTTTATGCCTTGTTGGTTCAAGAATGCTAAAAACTTGTTTTGATGTGAATTCCCCCTCGATCTGAGTGAAGTAGAAGAAGTGGTTGTCTAGTCTCTTTCACAACATGATGATAGAAGTTATGGAAATGTTGAAGAGCCTCACTTTTCTTCTTTAGGAAAAACCCACATCTTGCGGGAGTGGTCATCCATGAATAATTGAAAGTACTTGTATCCGAAAATGAAGTAGGCAGAGGGCCATTCAGATCGGTATGAACTACCTCCAGATGCTTCTTGGCATGGAAGGTGCTTTCTGAAATGATCCCTGTGTTTTTTCCTGCAAGACAACCAGGAACATAGGCAAGGAACTAAACAATTTGGGTAGTCCATGAACCATTGCTTTTGAACTCATTTGATGCAATGAACTAGCCAACAAGTTTCCATATCTAAAATTCCAGAGTGCAATAGATTGTATTGTTGATGCAGATAAAGCTATTGTAGAAGATGAAACAATATCTAAAGCAAATAACTTATCTTTTAGAAATGCTCTAGCAATAATCTTACCTTGTCACGAGATCAAACATGATTTGATGCCATTTTGGACAAGAAATTCTACCTTCAGGTGATGATTCAATAGTTGATTTATTGAAAGAGGTTGTTAGTCAATCCAGAACATATAGTACCTTTGTAAGCATACATTTTCGTGGTCCCCTAGAGGGATGGTTACTCTACCTATTCCTTCTACAATGTACTCTTTATCATCTATTATCCGAACAATATCTCCAGTGGGTTATTCGCCAAATGAATCAAATAGATCCTTTTCACCTGACATATGCTTACTTGCACTAGAGTCTATCAGCCAGACTCTCTTCGTGGGTTGTGAAGTCTGAGAGACGAGCATAAGGTTCTTACCAAAATGGGCTCCTTCTGAGGTCTCCTCATCAGATTCATTATCTTGTTGGGATGCGAGATGTCCCTTGTGCTTTCTCCAGTGGGGATGTCATTTGGAATTTTGAAAATCTTCACGCCTTGATGTGCTTGTTTGACTTGAAGACCTTGTTTCAAGCTATTATACCAGCAGTGATCAGTGTCATGAGTGTTGGTTTTGTAAATGTGACACCACCTCTTTGAATTTTGATCTTTCTATTGTTGTTTTGGTTGCACTTGATTTGGCTTCTCTAGGGGACCCTTTTTGATTCTTTTGGCCATGGTATGGCTTTGAGAACAGGGATTTATCCTGAGTCTCCTCTTGGGATGAATTGATGGCCTCTTCCTGCTACAGACAAATTCACAAGTTCTTTGAATGCCACTGTTTGTTTAGATACATTCAGTGTCATAACGAACACTTAGAATTGAGAAGGGAGTGCTCTCAAGGTGATCGATATGAGAAGTTTGTTGTCCACCATTTCACCGAGCACTAATAACTTTGATCACAACTCAGCCACGTGATGTAAGAACTCCTCAAATTTCTCATCTGACCCCATAGAGAGGGTGTGCAGCTTTGATTAAAGATGGAGGATCTTAGTCTGATTTTTGGCTCATAAATTGTTGCCAACTTGTCCCAGGCCTCCTTTGGTTTCTCCACATTCTAAACATGCATTTGCACATCTTCACACATAATGAGCATTATCAGCATCAAGCTTTAGCACTATCCATTTCATACTTTATTAATTCATCAAGGGTAGTAGGAATGGTCATAGATCCGGTCACGATGCCCCATAATCCTTCAAAATGAAGGATTGTCCTCATTTTTTTTTTCCAGGCCACAAAATTGGGCCCTTTAAGTAACTGAGCATCGAAGAGAAGCAACTTTGGAGCAGAAATTTTTAATAAAATAAAATAAAAAAACTTTTTTTTTAATTTATTTATTTATTTTAAGAGATATTACAAATATGACTCACGAATATGAAGTACTAGCACGTAGATGCTCTCGATACTCGCGTGATAAGAGATGACAATGTTTGGTGGGGCGTTCTTCTTTGTATTTACAATTAGCATCGTACCCAACTTCTAGCTTTTCCCAAACTCACTTTGCTTGGCAGCTAACATCGAAAAGGAAATATTTAAGAAGTCCTCATCGAAACTAGCTCATCAAAGACTAAATTTCCACTATTCCAAAGCTCGTTTAGAAAAGAAAAGTAGAACTTGGAGCTCTCAGGAGCTTCTTCTTGGTGTTCTCTGACTTGTGAGTTGATGTTACGGATTTCAGCTGTCTATTAGAGAGATGCTTCGATGCAATTATAGAGGCTTCTTTGCCAGGGAATATAGTCTTTTTTTTAATCAGGAAATAAAATAATAATTGATACTTTCAGGCTATACGAAGCCAAATTTACCTCTCCTCATGTTTCTCTACCTCTTCATGCAGTTCTTCTTTTTGAGCTTCCTTTTTCACGTAGAAAGAGAAGAAAATTTCTTTCTCTGAGCTTCTTCCTGTCTTCCCGCACTAGTATCAAACACTCACGCAGCTTCAGTCTGGTCACTTCCAATTTCCACGCAGGTGTGCCAAGATCCACTTTCTTTTCTCCATACAATTATATGCAGGCCATTTGCAGATTGGTTGTGGCAATTTTACACGCAGGTTTCCAACACATGACCGAGCTCCAAAACTCAAAACTAAAACGTGCATACACTATTCTCGCAGAGGATATTAACACCAACAAGTTGCAATCATGAGTACAATGAAATTTTGTAGAGAATGCAATAATTTTTTGTACCGAAGGATGGCAAGGAGCAGAAGCAGCTGCTCTATGCCTATAGGAACTGCGATCACCAGGAGCCTGCAGAGAACAATTATGTTTGCCAAAATGAGATACACCATTCAGTGGGTGAGCGCACAAATGTTTTATAGGATGTGGCTAATGATTCCACACTTCTTCACACTAAAAACTGTGCATTGTTCTGCATGCATTCAAGGGGAGGCTGTATTTTTCCAGGCTACCACCAGAGGAGAAGTGATTCTTCCACGCATCAGTTAGACAAATATTCTTCCTTCACGCAACAATATTACCACTCAGTATATCAATCCCTCCACCACGCAAGATGAATACTTTAATCAATTCCACGTTTTCTTTATTCATCTGTAATTTTCACGAAGAATCCTTGCATCTACACACTACTACATGGGGCCCTATTTTGAGACAAAAGTTAGAGACAAAAGTTTACTTTTGTCTCTAACTTGTTTTTTCGTCTCTAAAGTTCCTTTCTTTTAATTTTTAATATTTTAAAATAAAATATTCACTTTGTTGGTAAAGCATGCCAAATCAATCACTCAATGGAATTAGCCCTAACGTTAATGGAAACCAAAGTGATGGCGGCAGCGCATGTAATACTTCAACAGGAACAAATTTTTGCAGAGGGAGGTGTGATGGGTGGAGTCTGGATCATCCCATACGGCTTGTTCCTGGTCCAATCCTCTCATATTCTATGCTCCCGTCCCGAGCTAGTGCTTGTTACCCGCATGTTCTCGCTTCATATGTTGGGGTTTGCTTCGGGCGATTCCCAATCGAGTTCCTTTCTATTTGAGTGGCGGTGCAGGTGTTCGATGGCGGGGCGACGATGATGATTAGCCCATCCTCACAAATACTTTGTTTCAGCATGGGAGTCGTAATCCGGACACCAAACACATTGCAAAACATTTTCATCGTATCCAAAGTCATTGTGGTTTCATGCGGGGTGCTCTGCTGCCATAGCATTTCTGTTAATAAAAATCGGGCTTAAAAACCCATTCATAGGGCGCAATATTCATCTCCATCCAGTCCAAATGGCATGGGGCTATTTCCTGGTTATTCTTTCATGCCGCCATGGAAGGAAAAAGAGCTTCATGGGCCAATCATGACCCATGTGTCCATTACCTAATTTGTCTTAGTTACATTTACCATAATACTGAATGACCCCCTTTGTGTTTCCCTCAATAATTGAAGATAGAGTTTGTACAAACATTCGGGTTTGTTTTCTATCGTCATGCCGTGGATATCCACTCTGGATATGAAGAAAAGAATGTCTGTATTCTCCAGAATGGCCCATATTTTTTCCATAGCCAGAGACAAGGGCTCAGGTACCGTGAAATCTCCTGGACATATAAAATATACCCTAAATCTCCACGACGGAAAGAATCTCCATAAGGGTATCGAAAAGGTCCTGAGGATTCTTGTCGTTGCGAAGCGGAAGAGATCGGGACACATCACTATAATGGCGAGCATTTGAAGGTGGACGGTTCGAGTCCCGGAAGGTGGAGAGATTCATAAAGCGTGTAAGCTCGAGGGGGTTGATGGATTTGTATACGCCTCTATGTTCTGCACATTAAATGGGAGCTGCAGAATGGGGTGGACGAGCGAGTTTTTGTTTTAGGGAGATTATTTATTGTGAAACATGTGTCTGCAACTTTGACCATAAAAATAGCAAAAGCTGGTGCAGGTTGGCGGGGAGATCATTTCTTGCAAAAATTTTGCTCCAACTTTGACATACAAATAGAAAGATTGATCGAGAATGGTCGGAGTAGGATGAATAATTACCACCGGTGGAATCAACCATGGGAATTAACAACATTAATGAGAGCTACGAAGAGAAATAAGAAGAGATAGAATTATCTCATATTATTCTAGAGAACAATGCACACGTCCGGTTTATAATAGGACAAGAAACAATACTCCCTAAATGGATGGAGAGATCCACAAAAGTGGCGAGAGAATAATGTGATAACAAGATAAGAATAGACAGCTAAGAAATAACCAACGTATCCTATAGCTAGAAATCAACGTATCCTAACATTCCCCCCCTTATTACATTATTCTTGCAAATGTGACCTCTGAAAGATTCAAATTTCACTTTTCCAAGAGATTTAGTGAGAATGTCAAAGAACTTGTGCTTGATGGGGCAGATCTTGGAGCTGAATTTGATGGTTCAAGACGTGCTCTCAATGAAATGGCGATCAATTTCAATATGCTTTGTTCGTTCATGAAAGACTGGATTACGCACGAGCTTGACACACTCGATTGTCACATAGAGAATAGGTGACTATTTTTCAGGAATTCCTAGGTCATCCATAATGCGACGTATCCATATCACTTCGCACACAGCTCCTCGTGTGGCGCGATATTCTGCCTCTGTGGATGAGATAGAAACAACATTCTGCTTCTTGCTTATCCACGAGATTGGTCCAGATCCGAGATGAAATATGTATCCTGTAGTTGACTTCCTATCATCAACAGATCCAGCATGGTCCGAGTCGACATATCCCTGTAGGAAGAATTGATCATTCTTTTTATATTCCAGACCATAATTAGTTGTTCCTCGGACATATCTCAAAACATGCTTTGCTGCATTCCAGTGACATTTCTTTGGCTCTTGCATGAACCTGGAAAGATAGCTGCGGCATAAAGCGAGATGCAGTGCAGTGTATGTCAAATAGATGAGCCCTCGAATCAATTTCTGTAGAGAGTAGCATCTACTTGAGGTGAGTCTGGAATCTTGAAAGTTGCAAGCCTTTTTCCATGGGAGTGGATATAGGTTTACTGATCGACATTCTATACTTTTCGGGAGTGTCTTGGCATACTTTATCAGGGGACAAAATGTGATGCTCCTTTTGCCATATTTCCAAGCCAAGACAATAATGTAGTAGCCCCAAATCTGTCATGTCGAAGGTTCTTTTGAGATCATTCTTTACTGATCATCAACTTTCTTGAACTACCGGTGATCACAAGATCATCTACATAAACAACCGAAATGATAATTTCTTTGCCTACCTTCTTTATATACAAATTTGAATCTAAGGGACTACGAGTGAACCCATGCTGCGAAAAGGTGATCGTTGATCTTGATATACCATGCCACTTGGAGCTTGTTTCAGTCCGTAAAGAGATTTGATGAGACGACATACCTTTTAGGCTGATTTTCATTAACAAATCCTTCCAGTTGGGTCATGTACACTTCTTCTTTGAGATCACCATTTAGGAAAGCACTCTTGACGTCCATCTGCTGAAGTCTCCATCCTTTACGTGCTTTGCTTAGTGCATGAAACTACTTGATGGTCTTCATCTTGAAGTGGGTGCAAAGGTTTCTTCATAGTCGATGCCTTCTTTCTGAGCATATCCTTTGGCTACAAGTCGTGCTTTATGTTTGTCGATGGATCCATCTGCCTTATATTTTGTCTTGAAGACCCATTTGCAGCCTATGGGTTTCTTTCCTGTAGGTAGATCGACAAGTTCCCATGTCTGATTTTTCATGAGTGAGTCATATTCTGTTTCCATAGCTTCCTTCCACTGAGTTTGACTGAGTGCTTCACGAACATTATCTGGCTCGGAGCTATTCATCAGTGAACTCATGAGTGCAAAGTTTACCTCATTTCTTGTTTGACTCCTTGTTTTGACTCCGGATGATGTATCTGGGAGTTGTTGCAAATTTGAGTCCTTGATAGTTCTTTGTACCCACTTCGGATGAGAACTTGACTGCTTTTGAGAAGAACTGTGTCGTTTCCATGAGGATTGATGTGGAGTCACATTCTGCAGTTCTCCAAGGTCAACAAATAGTTCTCCTGGTAGCATTTCTTTTCTCTGAGTAGTCTCCTCCAGCTCATCATCTGATTCAGAGACTAATCGGTGAGATGTGTTTGGAAGTGAATCTTACGGTTGATCTATTGAGTCGAAAGATGACTCGTCACAAACCACATCCCAACTCTCGTATACTTTCTTTGTCTCGGGATCCATGAGACGATCATGCCTTCGAGGTAGTCTTGTAGCCAAGAAGGATACACGGGAGTGTTTTGGCTCTACCTTCTTTCTCTTCGAGGTGGAACATGCATGTATGTTGTGTGTAACCAAATACTCATGAATGAGAAATTGATGGCTTTTTACCACTCCATACCTCTTACATTTTCTTGTTCAGTAGAATCTTTGTTGGTGCCTGTTGAGAAGATATACGATCGTTTATCTTGCTTCACCCAATAGCGTTCTCCTAGCTTTGCGGTTGATAGCATGCGGCGAGCCATCTCCATCAGCTGTGCGATTGCGGCGCTCAACAATGCCATTTCTTTGGGGCGTGTAGGAGCGATCGGGTGCTTGCTTAATGCTTTGTGATGGTTTAGGAAGGCCAAGAACTTCTTTGATGTGAATTCCCCCTCGATCGAGCGGAGTAGAAGAAGTGGTTGTCCGGTTCTTTGACAACACGATGATAGAAGTTCAAAAGTGTTGAAGAGCCTCACTTTTTGCTTTAGGAAATATACCCACATCTTGCGAGTGGTCATCCACGAACAACTGGAAGTATTTGTATCCACGAAAATGCGAAGCGAGGCGATGGGCCGTTCGGATCGGTATGAACTATCTCCGGACACTTCTTGGCATGGAAGGTGCTCGGCTTGAAACAGATCTCTATGTTGTTTTCTGCCAAGACAACCGGGGCAAATAGGCAAGGAAGCTGGACAATTTGGGTAGTCCACGGACCATTGCTTTTGAACTCATCACAGTGCGGTGAACCGGCCAACAAGTGTCCATATCTATAATGCCATAAGGCGAGTTGATTCTATTATTGAAGCGAGATAAAGCTCTGCGAGAAGATGAAACAGTATCTAAAGCAAATAACTTATCTTTTACAAAAGCTTTAGCAAGAACCGTACCTTGTCGGGAGATTAAGCATGATTTAATGCCATTTTGAACAAGAAATTCAACCTTAAGGTGATGATTCAAGAGTTGAGTAACTAACAAAATTTGCTAGTCAAGCCGGGAACATATAGTACCTTTGTAAGTGTACATTTTCGTGGCCCCGGAGGAATGGTCACATTCCTATTCCTTCTGCATGTACTCTTTGTCATCCATATCCGAACTCGATCTCGGTTGGCTCTTCGTGTAGTGAATCAAAACGACTTCTTGTCACGACATATGCTTGCTTGCACGAGTCTATCAACCGGACTTTCTTTGTGGTGAGAAGTTTGAGAGGCAGTACAAGATTCTCACTACAATGGGCTCCTTCTGATGTCTCGTCATCAGATTCATCATCCTCTTGTTGGGCTGCAAGATGTCCTTTTTGCTTTCTCCAGCGGGGACGTCGTTTAGACTTTTGAAAATCTTCGCGCCCGGATGTGCTTGTATGGCTTGAAGACCCTTGTTTGGTTTGTTGTGCGAGCAGGATGATCGATGTCGTGAGTATTGGTTCTGCAAATGTGACACCATCTCTTTGACTTTTGATCTTTCTGTTTGGATTGCGCTGGATTTGGCTTCTCTGGGGGACCTTTCCGATTCTTCTGGCCACGATTAGGCTTTGAGAACAAGGCTTTGTCCTGAGTCTCCCCATTCGATGAAGTGATAGCTTCTTCCTGCTGCAGAAAATTCACAAGCTCTTCGAATGTCACTGTTTGTTTAGACACATTCAGTGTTGTAACAAACACTCGAAATTGAGAAGGGAGTGCTCTCAAGGTGATTGGGACGAGAAGTTTATCGTCTGCTACCGTTTCACCGGCGCCCGATAACTCGATCTCAACTCAGCCACGCGACGCAGGAATTCCTCCACTTTCTCGTCAGACCCCATAGAGAGGGTGTGCAGCTTCGATTTGAAGATGAAGAATCTTTGTCTGATTTTTGGCTTCATAAATGGTTGCCAACTTGTCCCAGGCCTCCTTGGGTTTCTCCGCATTCCGAACATGCGGTTGCACGTCATCACTGATACTGAGCATTATCAGCATCAAGGCTTTAGCACTAGCCATGTCATATTTTATTAGTTCATCGGGGGCTGTGGGAGCAGGCACAGACCCTGTGACAATTCCCCATAATCCTTCATCTTGAAGGATTGTCTTCATTTTGTCTTCCGGGCCGCAAAAAATTAGGCCCTTTGAGCAACTGAGCATCAGACAGAAGTAACTTCGGAGCAGACATTGTAATAAAAAAATATTTATTTATTTGAAAAAGTTATTACAATTTGGACTCACTGTCGAGAATGATTGGCTTGTAGATGCTCGCGATATTCGCGTGCTGTGAGACGGCGACGCTTTGCAGGGCGTTCTTCTTCGTCGTCACAATCTGCGTCGTATCCGGCTTCTAATTCTTCCGTACTCGCTTTTGGCGGTGGCGTCGAAAAGAAAGTACTCAAGGAGCCCTTCTCGAACAAGTTTGTCGAATGCAAGATTGCCGCAATTTTTAAGCTCGTTCAGCAAGGCAAAGTAGAACCCGGAGCTCTCAGGAGCTTCTCCACGGTGTTCTCTGGCTGGCGAGTTGATGTTGTGGCTTTCAGCTGTGGCGACCGTGTTGTTGACGCTTTCAATCGAGTTGTCTACACTCGACATTCGATGTAGTGTAGAAGAGACTGTTGTAGACTCAAAATTACCTCGAAAAACGTGCATGTGCTGCCTTCCTTCAGTCAGGTGGCTGAGTAACTCTCCACGTCCGGCTGCAGCAATATTGTTTTCGCAGCACGCTCTTCCATGCAGCAGCAACTGTCTTCGCTGTAAAAGCTTCAGGCTTTGGCTCCAAGTTATGGATTGATCTTCAGCTGGATCAATCACACCGGCCGCATCTTCTTCAGCCTCGACCTCCTTTGAACAAATCAGACACCCGTTCTCAGATCTCTGGCTCTGCTGGCTGCAAGGCGGAAATAATCCGCTGGGAATTCCAATCAACCAGACTCGAGCTTTGGCCCTCCACTGCCTCTTCTCACAACTGCAGGAAACAAACATTCACTGACATGTACGATGGATCACGCACAGCGCCTGGAAAACCCGCGTGGAGGTGAAAATGCTGGCTAATGGATCACGCGCCTCCTGCGCATCTGCAAACCGCGTGAGGAAAAACAGCAAAGTGCAGTCTTGTTCAACTCTGCACCTTTGCGCACCTTCTCCAGCAAACACTGACGCACTCTGAGCTCCTGGATTGCAAGATTTGCGCCGTGTCTCGACTCAAACGCAACATATAAGTAGGTGTTCCAAGGAATCCCTTGAGGAGCACTGGTCTACACTTCCACTTTCCACGTTTCACACGCGGGATGCAGTGCTGGGATTCCTCACGTCAATCTCTACAATGAAGAAGATGAGCGAGTTTCCAAACATGCCAAAATAGTCACTGGTCTGAGAATCTTCCACACAGGGCGAAGGATATTGATGCTGCTCTGATACCAAACTGAGAGCTACGAAAGAGAAATAAGAAGAGATAGATTTATCTCATATTATTCTGAAGAGAACAATGCACACGTCCAGTTTAAATAGGACAGAAGACTGAACTGACTCCCTAACTATGCTGGGAAGATCCACAAAAGTGGCAGAGAATAATGTGATAACAAGATAAGAATAGACAGCTAAGAAATAACCAACGTATCCTATAGCTAGAAATCAACGTATCCTAACAATCGATCGAGAGGTGATTAATATCTGCACACATATGGAGCAAGGGTGACAGTTGTACTTGCACATGGAGTTGAACCAGAAGGTTCTGTTTAAGAGACGGTGTAGGGAACCGGTTATGACGTTGTGGTTTGGAATCTTGGATCAGGGTTTTGTTTGTGAAGCTCGCATCGATGGGGAGTAATCAAGACATTTTCAGTGTGAGTCAATTTAAAGATAGAATTGAGGATAGAGACTCCAGCAAAATACTTGAAGTTGTCAAATTTTGACACGACTTTGCATTAATGTGATATTTGATGTTATATTGTGATCAAGTGCTTAATGTTTGTGATTGATATCAATGTTTAAATTATCATAACCATATGGTCAAGGTATAAAATGAACAAGGTATGATATAGACATTGAGGATGTTGTTTGGTATAATATCATGATATTAAATGTTATATTGTGAATAACTATGGTTAAATTACTGTAGTGATATGGTTATGGTATAAGATGAATAAAATGGCATGGCCATTCAGAGTTGTATGGGAGCCCTTGTCGGGCTAGTCCAGATTATTTGGTAGTAAAAATTCCTCCAACTCCGAAAGAAAAAAATCATTTTTCAGCCCTACAAATACAACACTCATTTTTTTGGAGAGAGTTGATCAACCCGAGAAGGGCTCTATACAACTCTCTGTCTAACCAATTGGCTTTTTTCACCCTAACTCAAAATGTCTATATGAAGTTCTTCATGCTTTGGGACACTTGCTTGAAAAATAATTCTATATGCCGTTTTACTCATTATTTTACCAATTTATTTTGTTCTAATGCATTTCATGTTTTTCTCAACCTCTATTATGTGTTTCTTTTATGAACATGGCTGCTATGGGCTAATCATTGTAACTTTTCGCTGCAGACTGCAATATTAATGCATTATTTATCTTTTTGTTTCTTATCTCCACTTGATCATCTATGATTTGGGCCTTTTATTTTCGCAAACTATACCAGTTATCTTTGTTTTTTTAATTTGAGGTTGGTTTGTATTTTCTTTCATTCTCTATTACATTATTGCTTTTTCTCCTTAACAATCTCCATTATGGTATTATGTATATATTACTTTTTTGGGAGTGGGATGACATTTGAGTATTCTGATGTGCGGACTTGGTTTGTATATTGACTATTGTTTGTTGAACTATAAGGTTTTGCTTAAAAGGTAGTGTCAGAAACTGCTCGTGACATTTGGTTCAGTATCAAGGGTTGTGTTTTGTGGAGCTCTCATCTATGGGGAGTGATGTAGATGGATTTGCAGGACAAGACAATCGATTTGAAAACAGTGTATAATTCATAGCAGCTTCTTATTTTGAGCTCTTGTACAAGGGGAACTATTGGACTTAAAGTTGTTAAATCTCAACTTGGATTTATGTTAATAAAATGACATATAATGTTATAATATTATCATGTACTTGATGTTAATGATGGTTATCAGTGATAAAGTTTCCGTAACCAAATATTGAGGGTATAAATTGAGAGAGTTGTATGTGAGCCAATTTTACCAACCATTGTATCATTCAGCTGCAGTAAGTAATGTTGTTAAATGCTAACACAGCTTTATAATATCATGACATCTAATGTGATATTGTGATCAAGCTAAGTATTTAATGGCAAGTTTTGGGATAGACATTGAGAAAGTTGTATGGGGGCCCCTTCTCAAGCTAACCATTGTATTTTTCTGCTGCAACATTAATCACATTATTTATTTACTCTGTTTGTTATGTCTACTTGATTTTGTTTATGATTTGGGCCTTATTATATTTCTCGTTGTCTTTTAGTGTTGGTATGTATATTCTTTCATTCCTTATTGTATTTTGTCTTTTTCCTCAACAATCTGTTATGGTATATCTTTTACATATTTGGGAGCAAGACTTTGGTTTTTAGATGTGCGCACTTGGATTTGTATATTGACTATTTTTTCATAGTGGTGGTTGTCCTTAAAGTGATATTTGTAGGTTTGTTTAGAGTTTTTCATCATAAGGGCTAGTGATATGGCTTCTACTAAGGTCTTAGGATCATTTGGGAGTACTGATTCTCTAATATGGAGTCCTATTCCATCTATTAATCTAAGTGTTTAATAATATCGGGAAGGTCTGAACTGAAATGGATCAGCTCTATTCAGTAAGACTTGTTGAAGACCAAAGCACACTCAAACAAAACAGTCATATGAATGTGAGAATCCAAGGCCACGAAAGAAGAGAAGGGAGAAGTAAAGGGAATATAATGTCATATGTAGTGTTGGAAATAGAGCAAGTTGAAGGCCCCGAGGATGGTTAAACCTGAGAAATGAGAGGGAAGATTGACTGGTTGATGCATTAATGATGGGCACTACTTAAATTTTTAGGGAGTTAACGAAGTTTTTTCAAGGGCTGATGTGGCATTAGTTGGCCTAGTGAGAAGTGAGTGCCGCATTTAATGCCAGGTTGGCCAAGAAAAAGAAATTAAGCATGTTTATATGTGAAGTCTCTAGAGTCAAAAAAATCTAACACAATGATGATATCATGATACCATATTGAAGTCAATCATAAATGATGTTAGTGATGAGTTCAAACTCATGGATTTGATGATGTCATCAGCCCCTTGTTCTAATTTGTATTTCATGTTCTGTTTCTGATCTCAGGCTGTCTTCCAGTAGTTTGAATATGCAGTTGATTCCTTTCTTTTGTAGTGAAGGCCTTCTCAAAGGCTGTAATATACAGAAATTTCTTCTAAACTCCTCATTTTCCATGATTGAAAATTTCCAGTGCATTCTGATGAGTCGATGGCAATAGATTGCCATATATAGAGCTTATGTTAATTTTTACAACTACTTTGAGTTCCACACATAAATGAATTCCCCTTCAGAGAGCCCAAGCAAAAAACGATTGGAACAATGTGTCCTGCCAACTGCATCAAGGTGGTACTCATCCAATGATTCATTTTGTTACTGTCCTTATTAGCTGCAAACATCCGAGTGAATATCACATAAGGAGTTGGAACTTGTGCTTGCTGGTAGGACATGGTTGTTTAAATGCTCAATGACTATAGGCTCATCCTGGGTTTTGATTATATTGATTTTAGTACTGGGTTTCACCCATTGTTCTGGTGTTAGAGGGTTTTTCCACAAAATAGCCAGTCTTATGTGCTTGAGATTGATTAAGAATCATTTGCAGAGAATCTTCATTTTATGGTCCATACTAAAAATGATGTTACTCAACTCTTTATTGTTGATTGGTTCCTTCTTATAGATGAATTTTGATTTGCAGTTGATTTTCTATTTGTGACAGACAGAATTTATGGTTGACATGAAGTGTGAGGGATGTGTTTCATCTGTTCGGAACAAGCTAGAGCCATTGGACGGTATGTGATGATTTTCATTTGGTATAAAATTGGAAGTATTATATGCTCATGGCCCATAAGCAATTTATTTTTGCATTTCCATGTCAGTTTCCTTGAACTAGGACATAAATAGCACTTTCATTACTTTCCAGGTTAATTCCTATAGATGGTTGATTAATGGTCATGACTCATGGTGGTATCCTTTTCTCCATAACTGTCTTTATATTTTTTAAAAAATCTGGCTACCTTGAATTGGTGGAACATATATCCTTTCTCAGGTGTGAAGAGAATAGATGTAGACCTGCCTAACCAGGTAGTCAGGATACTTGGTTCATCGCCTCTCAACTCTATGATGACAGCTCTTGAACAAACTGGTCGGAAAGCTCGGCTGATCGGTCAGGGATCACCTGAAGGTATGGTTGTTTTTTATATTCACTTTTATCATTGATTCTTTGAGCCAATAAGCACATACATTTTCATGATTTTTTTTTTGTGGGGTGGGGAGGATAAGGGGTTCAATCATATTGTGATATCTAAACAGTAAACAATGAAATGATAGGCAACAAGCATTCAAAGAATTAAAATATAACATTAAATCATAATTATGAGGAAACTCGGTATCAGGATGGGGAGCTGCCACCTGACTGGCACCCACATTTCCTGGTGATTATATATATATATATATATATATATATATATATATATATATATATATATATATATAGAGAGAGAGAGAGAGAGAGAGAGAGAGAGTCGTACCCTTATTCATGTTCCCATGTACTCTGATTTGAAATGGCATCCCTGTCCCAACACCCGTCCCTGCCCTTTTACCCGTTCCCTTTCCAGTAATGGTACCCACGTCTCTTGCTAACTGTGCATCTAAAAAATTCAGTCAATCATAACACGTGTCAAAGGTGGGGCATGAAAGGCTTGAAAATGTTTCAAAAGGACCTGACAAAGGCCATCAACATTGGTGTGAAAACATTGAGAGCAGCATTTTGTTGTGCATATGATGTCTGTTTTTTGTATGGGTATGTGCTAGTAATTTAAAAATGCATATGTACCAAATACAGAATTCCAGATTTTTACAGGAAAAGGAAATATAATCCTAAAAATATGAATTTTAGAAAAAAATACAAAAATCATGAGGACATCCATTATAATTAGTGTGTTAGCTGTAGTTATGTGTTCTACATTGGTCAAATCCACGTGCAAGTGGGTTGGTGGAATTATGGAATGGTTGGATATAAATAAACAAAATCAGTTGAAACAATTGAAAAGGGTATATAGAAATATCTTGAAGCAGGTGGACACCTGGAAGCATTATATGTCACTGTAAGATATTTAGCCTATATAAATATACTTTTCTAACATAAAGACCATCTCAGAAATAGAATCATATCAGTTAGTATCATAGCCTAATCATATGAACGTTGCCATTTCTGAAATTTTCTGTTTGTTTTCAAATTACAGAATCCTGTATACTGATTTTATTCTGGGTATCGACTGTGCTCTTTAACGTTTAATGCACTTATTGTGTATTGGGCATCCCAATTTTCTTGCTGTCAAATCTCTGATTTTAGATTTCTGCTTCCGAATTCCCGATTTCAAGTTTATGATTTCTAATTCAGCATTTATCTGGTACAAATTGGGGTTTTGACTGCCTTTCCTCATCCTGTATATCGGCTCTGACCTCCAGTCCTTAATACACATATTATGTATTTAGCACCCCATATTTCTTGTTGTCAAATCTCTGATTGCCGATTTCTGCTGTCAAATTGCTGATTCAGTTTTTACTGAAATTTTTGTTGTTGTCAAATTTTCAGTTTAAAATTTTCTGTAGTAACATTTCTGTTGTGAACTTCTAATTCCATTTTGTATTTCAAGTTTGTTGCTTGCTGTTCTGCCATACACAGCCTGACAACAACTCATTATCAAATCTAGTTCACGGTCGTTCTGAGCTAAGCTTCGTGCTTTTGGCTTGTTGTTGTAACAACAATATCATGATAGTTCTCAAGTGCCAAGATTCATTTCATGTAGATCTGGTCCCTCATTTTCTACGGATCGCTCAAGAAGTACCCCAAGCTCAATCCGAAACTCTGACTTGGTCCAGTTGCTCACCCAAGAGCTCCATGACCAATGACAACAAAAAATTGCGTTTCAACTCTAATATATGCAGCAAATGACAAGCATGTTCCTATTATTGATTAAACATTATACAGAACTGTACAGAATTTCCATGATGGTTAATCCTAACAATTGGCTCCATCTACACATCCAAGCTTGTCATTTTCATTTCCTACAGTTAAGAAAAATGATGGTTCTTCTTCACTACCATCTCTACAGGATTCTTTCCATCCTAATTACAAGGAATCATGCTTTCTGCAGATGGCTAGCTACATGACCTGTGTGAAGATTTTTTGGAGCGGAACTCTTCTTCAACAGGTTCTGCTTGTGAGCAAGTGTTTTGGCCACCAACTCACCACCCTGCTACCTCCCTCCAGTTGGTGTATCGAGGGACAAGTTGATCAGCATCTTGTTGAGCCTCTTCTTATCTATCAATTACAATATGTTCTTCTACCTTGGGTCAATTTGAAATTCAGCAAACCGATGATGAACTCCATTTTGCTCATCCCCTTCCTCAGCTGACATTGGGTCCCAATCCTAAGCGAGCTTCCTCACAGTTCTAAGATGGACTCTTCACAGCTTCATTGTTGGCATCTTCACCTTCTCCATTGACACCCATATGTTCTGATAATAAGCAGGGAGGACACCCACCAGATTTTCTTTCAACAACTCCTATGATTGACGTCAACTTCACGAATCCACCACTACTACGGGCATATTTTGAGTGTTAGAGACAAAACATTAAATTTGTCTCTATGGAAGGTGGACTTTTAACGTTTTGGGGAAAATGGAGGGTAAAGTTATAAACATTCATTTTGGGGCTTCGATGGGAAAAAAGGCGTCATTGGCGTGCCTCTTCATGAAACATTGATCCTCAAGGCCTTCAAATGCCAAGCTTTGTAGTGGTGATTTTGAGTTATTTTGAGATTCCCAACGAGATATTTTTTAATCGACTAATGATTTTGGATAATGCCCCATCAAGAAGTGAGGCCCAAATGCCCTCGAGGTTGTGGAGGATTAGGAAAGAAGAGGCAGACTGGGTGATTTCAATTTAGTCTCTTCATGAATAAAGACTCATGTTGACATTCTTTGTTTCTTTAATTTTTTTTTCTTAAAGCTGTTTTGTATTGAAATCCATTATTTTGACTGTTGTGCTATCATATAATGTGGGTATAATGTTTTGGTGTTTTCGCCAATGTTTGGACACCACTACACATGATCAGCAACTCAATTTCATCCTCAAGCTCAAGTGACACTTTGTGAAGATCTAATGTAAAGCGCCTGTCCTCCCATCTTCATTAATGGCCATGTTGCCATGGCACCTACTAATGAGTCTAAACCAAATCAGGTTGGTTGTATAACATCGAGATAATGAAGCTTGACTTTGCGGGGTAATGGAATATTTTTGATATGATTTCACAAAGAATGGATTGTGAACTTCGATTATATGATAGTGTTTTTTTGAGGTGTGTTTGGTTGTGGGTGTTATAGTGATAGTGTTTTTCTAGGCTTATTGTTAGGGTTTATTAGTAATATATGGGTAGTTGGCATTATCCATTAGTAGGCCTTTTGAATATCATTAAAATGGGTATTAATTAAATGGAATAATTATTCTATAATATATTATTAATGCCTTAAAAGATAAGCATTTCATTTTCATCCATTTCGGAGTGCATTGCTCAACAAAAAGGGAATATCCTTTTAATATCCTTGTTTAGCACCAATTCTTTTGACCTTCCACTTTTTAACTGGTGCAGATATACTTGTGCGTCCATAACATTCCGATGATTTGAGCAGGTGTTCTTTTCACCCAGTGTTGATGTGGGTAAAGGGTATCAATGCATTAGGCATGTGAATAACATTCACCTCATCTAGATATCGTAGTTGAAGGTGAAAACATTATCCGCTTGTAGTTCAACAATTTGAAGTTTTGTTATTCAAATATTTTCTTTGGCTTTTGAAGTTTATGGAGAAGCTGCCAGTGGCAAAAATTCTCTTTAACTTATTTGTAATAAGGTCTCAGCTTCATTTACATATGTTTATATTTATTTGACAGAATTTGGTGCACATAGTTAATAATGTTACCTTTTGAGCATGTTTTACCTTATTCTTTGCTTCTATTACAGGTTTTAATTTTGTGGGTATATGTTATCTCTTATTAGTTGTTCATTTGAATCTTTAATCGGTAAACATAAAATTTGGGAAAGAAGTGTCGCAGTAAGTTCTGATCTAAATCTGAAGCACCTTCTTTATAGTCCCTGTAAAATAATCAATTATATAATAAATTTCAATGCAAATTCTTAAATGATATTCCAGCGAACATGAAGGGGTTTAGTGTAACATTGATGGTGAATCTTTATTCTACCTTGTATGCTACATTATTTAAAGGGAATTTCCTATCTCTTGGTTAGGCTTATGCACTTGACATAGTTCATGGGTTGGGTATTAAATTTTTAGTTGAATAGGTTTTCATGGTTTAAAGGTGAATATTGTCCACAATATCCACATCCACCAGTTTTTGCATTGATCTTATATTTAGAATTATTTTATCCCCATCTACATCTGTTTGCAAGGGAAGGATTTCCTTTCTGCTAATGCAATGATGTACATTAGCAATCCTATGTAGATTAATCTAGTCTATTTGTCAATATATTTTCATTGATCAAGTTAAAGTACATATACCTATTTCTTCTAAACAAAGCCCTTGATAAATTCAAAATATTTTCTTCCACAGAAGATTGGTGAAATATATGAAAAAATTGCAATTGGCTTGCTAGATTATTTTGAGCAGAGATTTCTACCAATTTACCATTATCTGAATCTATTTCACCATAATCTGTTTCATTCACCATCTTCCAATGCAGCTGTAGTTGTTACGGGTCCACACGGTGAGCATCACGTTAATTCTATGGTGTCGATAGAAATTCATTAATGGCCAGTGCCTTCGTGGCAATGAATTTAATTAGAGGATTATCTGGCCTCCCAATGGTGCCCAGGCAGACACATGAACATTCACACTGTTGCAATATCCTCTCAATTTCTCCTGCTGCCAAACAGGATGCATCTCCACCTGCTTCTAGATAAACTCAATAACTTTTATACCCAGAAGTCTTGAAACAGGGAGAGGGATAAATATAAAAGGGAAAAAATGTTCATAGTTGGATTTCAAAGAACAACTTTTATGAAGCCAAGCTAATAAGGCTGGACACCTGATTTACGGCGGGAGGAATCTTTTAATAGGTAAGAAGGTCTTCAATCTTTTTAGAGGAAAAATTAATGACTCCGATTTCTCTAGTGAGACCAAGTTGAACACAATCCTCCATTTCTCTCCAAACACCTTGGGTGTCCATTGCAACTGCATCATGTGGTGTTAGATTAGTAAACGTGACACCTTTCTTAACGGCTACAGGCCAGTGGATCAGATACAGATCCAAGTATTCTAGCTTCAATGCCCTGGTTTAAAACAAAACCCAATAATAACAATGTTTAGTCCTTGAATCACATGAATGGCAGAGTTTATATGGTCTGTTCCTCAAAGATCTTGGTATTCAACACTTTCTAATGTTAAATTATGTGAAAAAATAAAACTGTATTCTACTCCAATGCTGTAGTTCAATGCCCTGTTTTAAAACAAATACAGGGAAAACAATATTTAGCTCTGTAATTACATGAACTTACTGCAAGCTTTTCTTGAGAGCAGGAATCACATCCTGGGGATAACAGTCACCGCACCAAAGTTTGGAGGTAACAAAAACTTCATTGCGAGATACAAACCCCTTTTCAAAGGCTTCCTTCAGTGATTCCCCCAATAAACCTTCTGTGTAATAAACATTTGCAGTATCGAATGCTCTATAACCAACCTAAAATACAAGTATTTACAGAACAAAGATATGATTAAACAATAATAATAAACTCTCAATATTAAATTATTATAATATGGTCTACAAATGACCAAACCCATTAGGGAGGGAGATTATTTCATCAGGGTTCGGGTAGACAGCCTGTACAATCACGATGAATGGCGTTAAATGCATATTTTAGCATTTAAACAGGCTATAAAGTGCTTAATTACGCCGGAGGCGTGGCTACTGTGAACTAGATCTCTTACGACTACGGCCTCCCGCTTGACCTGCTTAGCGGGCTTGCCACAGGTGTCGCTCAATACATTTGTCTCTTACCTCTCTCCGTTCCCTCCTGCTTCACCTGCGTGTCTTTCCGTGGCTGCGTGTCCTGCGCTGTACTAGCGGTGTCTTTTTCTGGCAGGACTCTTCGTATATTGGCGTTTTGTTCTCTCTCTTTTTTTTCTAAAAGATGGCTGTTTTTCATCTGTGGATGTCTTGAAGTGGTTGAAATCATTGCTGAACTGAGAAGTAGGGTTCAGACCATGGATGTTTAGTGTACAACTAGGTGGAAACACAGAACTAGAAGATGAGTACCGAGGAAGTGGGTGCCCAATAGTGTCTTTAAAGAAGGCCAAAGGGTTAGTTTCTGTATTACTACAGAGAATTTCAGAGAAGTGAGCGTCCATGGTCTCATTGAAATCTGGCTGTTGAAGACCAAGTTCTGCTTTGATTTGGTGCAAGATAAATTCACCCTCCCCCATTAAACAAGGCAACTGGGAATTATTGTGAGATTCATTGCTTGGCGACTCCAGCAACATGCTCTCCAAATCTTCCATTACCATTAATACATTGGAATTGACATTCTCTGTTTCAGCAGCCTGAAATTCATTCTCTTTTCCAATCATGTTTTGGATTTTCCAGCCAACTCCATCCTCGGACTCCATTACACTAAGGCAATCCAACAGTTGTACATCGCACTCATTTTCAGGAAAAAGGCTGCCATCCATTGAGGCTCCAAGAGAACAAGTAGAGGTAGGCCTTGGGCTGCCAATGTCAAGAACTGATGTGGGTTCAGTCTGAGATTCACTCCTGGTCATCCTCCATCAGTGAAGAGCAGGACCATGTTTTTCGTAGGACACTCCTTGCCCGTGCCAAAAGAGGAGCTTGGAAACAGGGTATGGACATCCGCCAAAGCATAATAGAGAATGGACTTTTGTCAGATGATGTAGTCGCAGGTGCCCTGTAGACATGTATGCAAAAAGTGGAAGCATTAACAATGTACGTGAACTGTTTGACAAAATGCCTCAAAGAGATGTTGTCTTATGGAATGCCATGATTGCAGGATATGATTGGGTACACGTACAAATTCAGAATGTATCCTTGCTAATTGTAGTCTTCTTGGCCTCTGCAGCAGGCTCTCAAGTTCATCCAGACCCCATTGATCTTGTGCCTACTCTTGAGAAGAATTATGGTATTGGGTTTGAAAAGGTAGAAAAGATAGGATTTGGGCTGCTTCCAAGTCCAGAAGATTTAGCTGTTGATAGAGAAAAGAAGTCATTTTTAACTGGTTGTGGCGATGACTGGATCAAGCGGGTTTGGATTGATGGGAAAGGTGATAAACAACGAGTAGAGAATTGGGAATTTGTTGGTGGATGACCTTTGGGTGTGGCTCTTGGTCCTAATCAGGAGCTCATTGTGTGCGAACTTACCCAGGTAATTTATTTTCCATGTATGTAATTCTGTGTTATAAGTTCTAAGGGTCATCTACTTTCATAAATTTGATGTAAGTTTATATGGAATCATTAGTTTGTTTTGTTCAAAAGTTTTGGATTGAATACTATATTCTTAAAATGAACTGTGTTAGGGTTTGCTGAATGTGACGAAAGACGATTTTTCCCTCTGTATTTGAAATTTCCCTGCATTTGATGCTCTGAGGACGACTTTATTTGAGTTGCAGAGATTTTAGTGGTCATCATGAGTGGTTCATAAGGTGTAATATTTACTGAAGGTTTTGCAGATGGGGTAGAGTAAAGTAAGCATATTTTGATTGTGGGAGGAACTCCATGGTTAAGCGCACATGAAGTAGAGTAATTTTGGTATGAGTGACCTCTGGGGAAAGCCCTTGTACTAATTCACCCCTATGATCTTCACCTAGATGTATTGAATGCCAATTGCGTCATTCATACTTGTGAGAGTGACTGCTACTCATGAAACAATCTCTCACTTAATTTGATGGAGGCCAAGATGATCAAGTCAAGCCTTCTTTGCTTAAACAGAGGAATGAGTTATTGATAGGATTTTAGAGCCCAAAGTCAGAAGGTCACTGTCACAGGGTAGAGTTATAGGGGTTTCAAAGTATTAAGCTCTCCAAACATACTCTTAGGCTTATATTACATTCCCTCTCAAAAGTTCTGATGGAGGCCTATATGATGACAGCCAGGTTTCAATGCTACAGTTTCCAAAATCACAATTTGTAACCCTAAGCACATGTTTACTAAGAACAGGACAGAGCATGAGAGATTTAAGAACCAGTGACTCTTCAAGAATATACAAAGGATCCTACAGTTACTGCCTCGTTCCAAGACATACATCCAAAAATACAACTTGTAGTCATCTAGATATCAGGGGAACATGTAAGAATGTTGTACAGACCTGTATCAGCACAGGAAATCCATAGGATTATATGACAGTCAAGGCAGAATATAAGGGTTGTCGTAAATATCGACACACCAAGAATATACCGAGGTTCCTACCAAATTCTACATGCCTCCATACGTACAGCAAACCCCTAACAAGCTATTAGCATCTCGATATAAAAAGAAACATATGAAAGCTCAGTACAGTCTTGAAAATCCTGGAAAATACAGAGTTTCATAAGATTTGAGGAATAGCAACTGAACAAAGGAGAAATTATAATGTCATGAAATTTGTCTTCATCTTTATTAAATACCTAACACCCTCATACCATTCGTTGGGAGCTCAAGAATACAAGAATCAAATGCAAAACCTTGTTTTTTGGGTTCTTCTCAGAATTGAGACAACATATCTCAAGAAACTTCTCACCTTTGGCTTTCGAATTACTCCTTGCATTCTAAGCTCTGCCACATCCTTCTTGAATTCTCTCTCTTTTGAATGAATCCTCCCACCATCATTTCTTGCATCATATTTCGGTTACAAAGCCTAACCATACTCACTTTCACTAAGGAATTCACCATCTACCATTCCAAGTACTTCACAACCATGTTCATTCATATTAATTTAAAGAGTTATTTAGAATACATTTGCAAGTAATCACAGTATTAAGTAACATATGGCAACATAAAGACTTACAAGAACAATCTCTCTTTCATACTGAGCTATGCAAAATAGATGCACACTTATTCTTGCATACTGAATGCCTCAATTGTAGGGATGGATGGGTCCAAACTACTCTATTTCTACTGCTTGTGCAACAAGCACTTTCTATCTCATAGGTGCTGCAAATCATATAATTCGGGGTGAAGCTGTAAGTTGTTTACACTTATCTTATTACTCGTTGTTTACAAAAGAGATACATTTCATTACGGAGGCACTAAATCTACATGTTTTCAAATTGGTGTGTTTTTAAGATGTCATGCTTTCGGTGGCTCTAATGCTGCTATTATTCCAATAGGTAAAGTCAAGTAGCATCTATTTTCTTCTTGTATTTTGGCTTGTGACTCTGAGTTATCTTTTACAGGATTATGATATGATTGTATAATAACCATATTCATATAATTACTTTTACCGGGCTTCACATGGTCACCGTCTGCAAGTATTCTTTGAGTTTTGATCTAGTGAACATATGTTTGCTTGCAGGTCTTGGGGATTTGTAGCTTGCGGGGCATTTTCAGAAAGGAATGATGATCCCACAAGAGCATCACGTCCATGGGATGAAGTATGATTATTGGTCCATTATGATGATCCAACAAAAGAATAATGTCATTGATCTCCTTTTGCGTTTTTCTAATATCAAAGCATCTCATACTTGATTTTGGGACAACTTTTCAAATTAGCTAAACTAATTGCTCCACTTTTTGACAGGATCGTGATTGGTTTTTCATGGGGGATGGAGCAAGAATTCTGCTTCTTGAGGAATTAGAACATGCAAAGGTACATTCTTTGTCAAGAGGCATCTTTTGCTAGTGACTGAAGTTTAAGGCTATCTAGCTTGTATTTTGAGGTTTGTAATTGTTATATGCTCTAATAGATATGTTGCATTCTCGGTCAGGAATATTTTGCTTTGGCTACTATAAATTTTGTGATTGTAGATGTTCTTTGTTATGAATTATATGTTAATTGGTTTTTTCTATGTGCAGGGAGATATCTAATCACCCAGAAGCATATGTTAGAAGATCATCTCTTTTTTCAGCATCTCGCATATTGATAGCTCTCCATCCATCATTTATAGCAAAATATTTAAGTGGCGGTGATGTTGAGATTGCTAAAGCGCTGGAATGGATTCACACTTGGGCTCTTTGTGTTGCGTAAGTTGATTTTGACTTTGAGTGTTATGCGGTATGTACCATATATTAAGTTTAGTGGAATTATTGATTAGTCTCTACTATAAGTTACACCTTACAGTTCATGAACATCCATATTTATTTCACTATTTATTTGATAAACAAATAGAAACTGAATGTGTTTATAATTATTGGTGATTTTAGATATACAAACTTTTCTGAGGCATATATCATTTAACATTTAGGATTTATTATCTTAACATACCACCTTGGAGAATTGAACCGATTGAGGAAAATACCAATTAATTATGTACTCCATATGTACTATTTTAGACCTTTTGGGGTGATGACAAAAACATCTACGAGAATGAATGAACAGATGCAAAAACCATTTTTAATGTCATCCATATTCGTCTTACAACAACATGTTCAAACAAGTCTCATAGTCTCTGCACCGCTGCAACAGATGAACAAGAGTTTCCTTAAGGACATGTTAATAATGTATGTTATGGAATTGGCTTAAAGTAAATGTCGGTCTTGAAGTAAGCAGAGTCAATCTGAATTATCTATGGCGGTAACTAGCTTCTCTCAATATTTCTCTCCCTACGCTTTGAATGATTTTTATTCTTATCATCATTGCCATCTTCTTTTGGGTCAATGATGGAGGAGGAAACTTGAATATTGCTGAAATTTTAAGGTCATTGTAAAGAGTGGATAAATTGTCTATGTTCATCTAGGATAACATGTTCTTACTAATGTCATGCAGAAACACTTTAATATGTGCCAATCAGCTTCTTGTTTGACTGGAATAAATACACCATTACTTGTTTTGCATATTGCAGGTTTAGTAAATGCTGGAAATTGTGTTGAGTTGGCAGCACATCTTAATGTTGATGGATTTCTAGTCGGAGGGGCTTCTCTGAAGGTTGGCTGCAAACTATTTTACCCTCTTTATACCTTTTCGCTGAAGTTTTTCAAGCTCTCCATATTGTTTACTTCAATACAAACTTTTCTCATCCTGCCTACAAAAGCTCGTGGTCAAGTTATGCTTGGAGGTGACTATACTCTTTTTTATGTGAGCTTGTATCATCAAAATAACTTCAAGTATAAGAGCAATGTTATTATGTATTGTATTTTCAAGTTACCTGTCACATTATGCAAAGGCTCAGCATAGGCATGCCTTGTTATTAAAGATGGCATTTTTTATGAAAGGTTGATGGTTTCTTGTTATATGTTTAATTCAACCTCAGTATTTTAATGAGATGTTTGTTATAAATTTTCAAGTGATAGTTGATAAACGCAACGAGTCATTATAATCTTTGTTTTCATGAAGACTAAAGATGAGTTGCTTGGTGCTATTGATAGTAGAGAATTGTATCAAAGTTGAGACAATCAAAGCGAAGAACATGAAATGACAGCTGCCGACAGAGAGACACTGACTCAAAATTAAAGTTAAGAAAAAAAACCTCAAAGTAGCACTAGGGAAGCAGACAGATCGCTTGAAGCTGGGGGTGGAGAGGTGTTCATATTGTATGCAAAGGGTTAACGGAATTTAGGCACCCTTTTGTATTTTATCATTGTATTTAAAGGGTTAACAAAAGATTTAGACACCCTTTTGTATTTTATCATTGACACCCTTTTGTATTTTATCTTATTTGATATTAATAAAATGTTTGTGGACCCATTTTTGGGCACAAAATTCAAATCAAATTGTTTTTAATTTATGATATTCCTTACCGGTCTACTCTAACATCATAGACGATATGTAGCCGTCGATTGCACTATATGATATTTGGTTATTATTTATTCTTGAAATTCAGATTTTTCATTCTTTAAATTCGTATTCTCTAGAGAGACAATAAAAATTGAAATTAGTATTGTCTCTAGAGAGACAAAATCAGTATTTTGTATTGTCTCTAGTGAAACAATACAAATATTGTCTCTAGAGAGACAAAAACTATATTGTCTCTCAAGAGACAAAATATGTATCAACCTATATTGTCTCTGAAGAGACAATAATTAGAGACAATATTAGAGACACCCGCTTTGAGACAATAATAGAGACAATATACAACTTTTTTATTGTCTCTATTTGAGACAATTTGATCAAGTATTGTCTCTATTATTGTCTCAAAACACCCCCCCTTGTAGTAGTGACAGTCACCTTTATGATGCTACGTCCCGATAGAAGATTGAACGGAGAAGAAAACAATATATTTTATTTCAATTATTGGGCGCTAACCTTTTCTCCACGTGTGTTGAAGATAATGCTAAGCTCTACGTAGACTTTGAGGAATTCCACGCATCACCTTAGCACCCTTCCAAACTCCACGCTATTTACTCCTTCACGCAGATTTGTATGTCCAGGTGCCCTTCTTCTAGCACCAAATGTATTCACGCAGGTTGCATGCAAGTCTTCCTTCACGCAGCCTCCTTCCACATTGAGTGGTCTAATTCTTCAAACGCACACACACAGGTCAGAGTCTTTGATGCTCTCGATACCAAACTTTGAGGCAGAAATAGAGGAGAGAGAATATATATTAGTTATCTATTATTATTCTATCTTATTCAAGAAGCGGATACAATATTTATAGGAAGGATAGCTAACAATACACTCCACAATGTGAGAAGAGATTATTATCTATGAGAGAATAATGAAATAAACAAGAAATAAACTCTCCTAATTCTATAAAATAAATCCTATGTATCTTTATGCTAACAGACATCATTTCATCATGAAACTTACAACGTGTTACTTTTCTCTAGTTTTTCATTTACCTTAAGACAAGGTGAAACTTTGGAAAGTATACTTATTTTGTTTCACCCTCATTTGGTCTACCCCTTTGTTCTCATATTTCCCATTTTGGGACAAAAGAGTAAATCACATATATGGATACCGCTAGGAATAATATGTCCACCACTTTTGTAGTCTACTTGCATGACTAGGTTGCAATGTCGGAATGTAAGTGTTGAAAGTGTGAATGGTATGTGATCATGTCCTAGTAGGCCCCTTATCTCATACCCATATTGAGACTTACTATCATTGTAGCTAGGTTTATTATCATTGTATTATATAGAGCTGTTATGTTTCCCACATTATAGCCATATAATTGAGACATTTACCTTTTGTTTCCATTTTTAAACTTGGCCTAAATCTTTATATTGTATTGCTACATTGTTCACACGCTTAATAATTCTTTTTATACTTAGACATAGTTTTTACATCCTAGCCTTATAGTGAATTTTGTAAGTGTTGAGGTTACTTTGTCAACATTACTATAATGCCTAGGTTTGATACTAAGATATTACTTTTTTACAAATCTTGATTATGTGTCCAAATAGATTTGTTACATTGATCATATTTGTATCACCATTTTATAAAACTTAGACTTTTCTAGTGTTTAGAAACTATTTTTAATATATCTTATTAGAAGCTCGCATTAACATTCTCTTATCATGTAGGCCTTGTTTGTTTCAATCTTAACCTAACTTGTGATATTATGTTGTAACTATTTGGTGTCAAACCTATCTAGATAAATGTTAGGGAGTAGACTATTTGTTGTGACTAAATTTTTAGTATTATACATCATTGTATTGTTCTAGAAAAACTTGTGTCATACATTACCTTGTTAGGGTAGCTTATTATTTAGGTCTTGGGTTCACATTGACCTATTAAACTCAAGGCTATTTTATAGTCACCATTGTTTTTTTCTGATTTAGGGTCGTTACACTACACAAATTTGACTAGGCTCACTTGTTAATAAACCTTAGTGGAAATCTTTCACGTTGTACCTCTTATTCCAAGTAATGCCAATATATTTAGAGGTTATAACCCTCTTTTAGAAGATACTTTCATGGTTGACAAGAGTAATGGAGAGAAGGATTATCCTCATGTGAATGCAGAGCTTTATTTCATCCATTTTGATGATTACATTTTTCACAAAAAAAATGAAGTTCTTATGCATGTTATGGAACTAGGGGCCAAGTTACCTTCCACAATAGACTCTTCTCTTATCATTGGCATGGTTTGGGGAGAAGAAGAAGTAGACCTCCCTCATCACACTCTTAACGAGATATTAAACCTAGGTCATGCTTCTACTTCTGGATGATAGAATAATGAGGAGGTGCCTTTTGAAAATGATGGGGACTATCACATACCTATAGTTAGGGTTCATTGTGAAGATCATGAAGACCATGTTCATCATGCGCAACCTCCTCCTAAAGAATATTGTCATGAAATACCTATTAAAGAGGTTTCATTAGAAAAATAGGTACAAACCCTCACTCACCAATCGGAAAGATTGGAATCACATATACATAAGGAACAACATAATTTTTTAACACAAGCTATACCAAAAGCTTTGTTTTACGAGTTCCCAATAAACACTCCTTGATGAGAGGCACAAATTGATCCTTATGAAGAGATTATCACAAATAATAAGGGTGGGAATACACCTAGATTTAATTCCACATATAGGCCTACGCCACCCACACAAGATCCACTTTTCAATCAATAGTAGGCAATGATGAAGAACACCATTCTAGCATTACAAGAAGGTAAAGCTGGTAATAGTAAGAAATACTAGTTGAACGAGTTGTGCTATTATCTATTTGATAGGGCCATGCTCCAGGTACCTTTCCCTAGACATTTTGATTGTCTGAAATTTGAAAACTATAAAGGAAAAGGTGACCCTCGTGACCATGTAAAAGACTTTTATATGGCATGCCAAGAGGTTGCATATAGCAACAATTATCTTATACGCCTCTTCCCATGGAGCTTAGGAGGAATGGCATTAGAATGGTTCTTACACATTCCCAAGGGATCTTTATCCACATGGCTAAAACTAGTGGAGCATTTTTTGTCCTCCTTCAATATTGAGAGCAATGTCATCATGTTAGATCTCTGCAATGTGAAACAAAGAAATAACAAAAACTTTGCTACATTCCTACAACAAAGGGAGACAACTAGCTAGTTGCTTCCCTTGCTCCCTACCTAATAATAGTTAATAAGTATATTCATTCCCAACCTCCACTATGACATTACATTCCACTTGCAAATGGATTGTGGCAACACATTTGAAGAGGTAATAGAAAAAGGGACTTAAATCTTAAAAGAATTGTTAAATAGAGGGAACCTAAAGCTATTTTTAAGAGATCATAACAATTCTAAGAAAACAAAAAGCCAAATTATGTTCCTAATAATAAAAAATCATTGTTATTGATGGAATAGTTGATAAATGAAAGAGTACAAATCATTCAAAACCATGCATCTTTGAATATCGCAAAGGGAGCTCCACCTACGAGTATAAATGTCGTGCTTTCACTCCTCCTTCAAGGTCAATGTCTTCAATACTAAAATAGATAGGGGTTGTTAATATGTTTAGATATCCTAAAACTATGCCTTATTAGGATGATGAGGCTAAGCCATCTTGGTTTAGAGATAATGAATATTACCAATTCCACCAAGTTAAAGGTCACAAAACATATAAATGTTTGAAATTACAACATTAGATCTAAGAATTAATTGAATGTGGTGATGTAGATATGGATTCATCCAATCTTAAAAAATCCCCCAATATGAAGAATTTTCCTAAACATAATCAAGAAAAGAATGGTAATTATGTGTCTAAAGAGGAGAATCATTTTGATGTTCTACATTGGTTGAGTAGATACATATTTTTAACATGTTAACACAATAATCCCTATGATATCCCCTTTACTATCTATGTATGTGATGAAAAAGACTAATTATAATGTACTTCCACATACTTATGATAGTAAAGAACTTACGTTTTAGCATTCCTCTTAAATGATGCCTATCACAACTAGACCTCATTTGATTCTTCACGCTAAAGAACCCATTCACTTACCTCCCCCATCTTCAACTCATGGTAAGTGGTATGATTCTTATTCTTCTGATTCTCCCAAAGATTCCAATCTCAATGATTTTTAATTTTGATTCTTCAAAAGATTCCAATCCAAATTATTCCTCTAATACATGACTCTAAGTCACGGTCTTCCTTGTGTTTAGCAAAGCCCCATTTCTCACTTTCCTCATTGACCCCTCCTTTTTGAAGAGATGTCCAATTAAAATTCCTTATAATCAATCATCCAAGTTGATTTCCATGTCATATTCATCTAATCAACCTCTTTTGGTTAAATGTCAACCCAAATCGATTGATTCATTTAAGAATGAAGAAGCAATTAGAGATTTTTAGGGTACATGAAGGCATTCCTCTAGAATTTTGTGAGAAAGAAACCTCTTTAAATCTTGATACGTCTACGTATTAGGAAGAAGAGATTCATGCCTTTTTTAAAAAATAAAGGAATATCCTAATATCACATCCACGTATTAGGAAGAACATATTAATGCCTTTTGTCAAAAAAAATATGAAGACCCTAAGATCATCAAAAATGATCCTCCTCTTATTCTTCCATATTCACATTCTTCATTGGGTGATCAAATTCCTAGGTCTAGCATTTATCCATGGCCTATCTTCTCATTACCTAATATTTCTTTATCTATCAAGATTCATCCATCATAATATTACCTTGGGTCACCACCTAGTATCCCATCATCTTCTTCTATATGTGGGCCACCTCCAAGTTTCCCACATCATCTATATGTGGCTCACCTCTTAGTAGCACATCTTCGTTTATTCTTGGGTCATATCCTAGTAGCTCATATTCTTCTATATATGGGACACCTCCTAGTATTACTTCCTCTTTAGTCTATGGAACAACTCCTGGTAATGTATATTCTTCTATATGTGGTTCACCTCCTACCATCCCATTTTCATCTATATGAGGGCACATCTTAAAAACCCCTCATCTTCGATTCTTGAGCCACTTACTAGTATCACATCATCTTATATCTATGGGACACCTCTATAAAATCCTTTATCTTCAATCTTTGGGCCACATCCTGGTAGTCATTTATTTTCATTCTATGGGACACCATCTAATAGCCCATCCTCTTTAATTATTGGACCGTACCTTTTGCATCCATCACACTATCATTTTATCAATGATTATGGCTATCCCACTATCATTCCTTACATCAATTCTATTCTTCCACCTCCTTCTCCCACTTCTCGGGATCGAACAAGTCACATATCAACTTATAAGAAGCCCAATGTTCCTTCATCCAACTACGATTAAAAATTCAAGATCTCAAAATCTCACAATAATTTAAACAATATTAAAGTGTAGAATCAAACATGATTCAAAAATGTACATCAACGCAAACAATCAAGTATGTTGGAAAGTACATAAACCTCTAGATAGGGAACTTAATCTCATGCTTACAAAATCCATGTTTCATGTTAAAATGCATTCATCAATTGAGTATGAGCTCACCATGATCATTGATATTGGGGATAATATTACTCTTAATAAGAAAGCATGCATAGTCTTCCTTATCAAGGAAATTGCTAACATTTTTATTGGATCTTATCACACTAATTGACCTTGTCGGTCCCACCTTTCAAAAAAGACAAAATACAAAAAAATGAGGAAACATTTCAAATATATATATATATATCAAAGGTACACAAGATCACACACACACACACACACACACACACACACACACACACACACACACACACACACACACACATATATCAAGTATCAAACATTGCAATCAAGTATTGCATATACATGGATGTTCTTTCTTCCCTTTCTTTCTCTTCTTCTGAAATTATTCCTACCATTTTCATCCCTTCGGTGATATTTTGGTTAGCCACTTCACACACACTTTGCACATTTATTTCTATGGTATCCATTTGTCCTTGGTCTTTCATCACCTTGGTAAATTAAATAATGATAGACCTCATAGAGATTATATCTCAATATACATATAATAAACTTGTTGTGAAGAACTTTTGGACATATTTGTTGACACTATCAAATGTCATCATCAAATAACTTTTTCCTCCTTCAATTAATCCATCATTGGTTTTAACCCCTTGTCAAACAAGAGAGCTGAAATAATTTTTTTAGAAAGCAAAAGAATCAATCAAATAAAAAGCACAAAGTTTAAAGAAATGTAAAAAGCAAAAGCAAATTGATAAATAACTCTCTTATAGTATTTATAATAATATCTACTAGGGCTATGGGTTCTGACTTGAAGTATATAAATTTTTCTATTAGAATCAAATGCATCTCCATTATGGCTATGAACACCTCAATGGAAGTGTAGTAATGTATGGCTCTCCTTCAACAAATCCATTCACTAAAAAAATCAACTTTGAAAAAATAAATCATTCCTACACATTGGCTAGGGTGTCTTCACTTGTTGTCTATCAAATATTCCCTCCGAGAGGTAATAAATTTCCACGTGCATACACTTTATGTCTATGAAAAACATAGGATTAATATGTTACAAGTGTCTTTTATGGACCTTGTTCGGACTCTTACTCTAGTCCATATCTTGTCTCATGATTTGTGCCTTTAGCTAATTGTTTCTTCATCACGAGGCTTCTAAGATACATTCACAAAATTTACGTTTTTCTTCTACTTTGTTCAGAACATCCATGTGTATAATATTGCCTTTTTTCCATGTTTGTGGGAACCTTTATCCCCTTTCTTAGAATAATATTCCTACTTCTCTCTATCATGTGCTTCTTAGCCACTTATGATGGGGGCATCCTTACTCATTACTAGCACATCATTGGGTTAAATTCATCATCGTGTTGAACTTATCCATATTGGCATTGATCCATATTCTTTGAGTGAAGATTTTTCATTTGTATATTCCTAGCTAATGCTAGGGACATTTTCACATCTTCACTTTCTTGTGCATGCGTGTTGCATTCTACGCTTGTACATCCCATTTGTCATTGGGGGTATCCATGTTTCTTCATCTTCCTATACATAGCTTTAAAAGCTTCTCAAAATTCAAAAAAATAAAATATGTTTCAAAACTCCCAAAAACATTCAAATTTTTAGTTGGAAAATTAAAACATCCAAATAAAAATAAAAAAGCCCAAAAAAATTGGTAAAAAATTAAAAACCCAAAATTTATCAATTGTATATTTTGATTCAATATCTTTCCAACTCAAAAAAAACTAGATTCATTTCAAGGTTAGGAGAAAACATTATGGCCTCCGAAGGTAGGTAGTGCACTCGGTTTTGCATAGGCCCCCTTCCAGGCAGAACAAGCACCCAGACGCCCTTGAATACAAACATAAGCGCCTAAGAGCCATGAAGTAGTAAAAAAAAATGTAAAATCTATGCCAATATAGGCACCCAAGTGCCCATATTGCAGTAAAAAAAATCAAAAATGCAAAATGCATACCATCATAGCACCCAAATACCCATGTTGCAGTCAAAAAATGTAAAATCCACGACAACATAGGCTCCCAAGCACCCATGCTTCAATCAAAAAAATATAAAAAATATAAAATAAATGCCAACATAGATGCCCAAGCACCCATGTTGTAGTCAAAAATTCAAAAATGCTTGCCAACATAGGCATCTTGCGGTTGTGCATAGGCGCCTAGCACCCCGCATTTTTTTACTAGTTGCGTGTAAGCTCCTTTTCATCCCATGACGAGTTTCTCTCTCCCAAAGTTCTACGAAACCATCATATTTATTCTAAAAGTATTATAACACTTGCCACGATGATTATTTTTAATAAATAATTATTTTTAACATTTTCGCTAAGCTACGTTGGCCATATTTTTGCTTCACAAATGACTTTTTCTACTACATGGAGCATATTTTTTTCTTACTGATCACTTTTAGTGTTTTATCGTGACTTTGTTATCTCTTCTATAATATGTTATTTCATAAAAATAAAATAAATTCAAAAAAAAATTCAAAAAAATTAATAAAATAATTAAATATCGAAAAATTGTAAAAATTCAAAATTTGGTAAAAGAGTGCATACGATTGAAAGTTTGGTATCACTTACATCATCCTCAAACATCTAAATTGGTCCTACAAAACCATCTTTCTAACATTCTTAATTGTTTTGTCTCAAACTGATCCAAAACCGGGTGCTTAAAACTAACACTTTAAACCATTTCAAAGGATCATTAAATTTAATCACCTTTCAAGGTCTTAATACTCCAAAATATTGATTAAAATTTGATTTAGGAATGATTTTAAAACTGAAATTAAGCTCTTAATTTACTCAAAATTTCATTGTTTGATCAAAGCCCAAAATCATTGTTTCAGAGTTTAAATGATTTACTTGATTTCTCATAATTGTGCAATGTTGATTAATGGTTCCTCTATATTCATATCATGAATTTATTTAATCGCAAGAAATAAAAAACTGATAACTTAAAATAAAACACACCACCCAAATTTTTATGGGTTCGAAATTCATGTCCCCTGATTCATAATGAAGTGATCCATTAATAATTTTAAAATGTACATACAATAACATTTACAATAACCAATATTGAATTAAAAACATGAAAATATGTGTTATCATACCTTCAAATAAATTTAATGGAGCTAATAACCTATCCTTTACCTTCCTGATTAGCTTGTAGTTGTGTCTCCCTTTGGATCAATGCCTACATGTGACTTCAACAAAAAAAAACTTTATTACAAAATCTCCAAAATGGGAAAATGATCACTGTTGATGCGAAATCACAACACCCTTGAATGGCCTGAGTTTGAAATGGGGCATTTGGTGTGATTTGCAAAACATTGGACCATCTCTCAAGCTGTGGGACTTGTGAAATTGAGATGTACCTCGAGAGAAAGATGGTTCTTGTTCCTAAACTACCTGCCACAATCTACTCTAGTACCGAAAAAACATATCTATCCTAATATAACCATCCAAGGAGATAGGGAGAGAGAAAATGCATGGAAATAGAACCTACACTAAATTGGTGATACACTAGAAATCAAGTGGATGATCACAAATCCAAATTCTTGAAATGGAGACATGAGCAATGGAGAGGATGGACAAATGCATCGAGACACAAAGATAAATGTCACACGAACACCACTTCAACCCATTAAACACAACTCTCAAAACTCTGTAATAGACATTAGAAGTATGCATAATACACCCCCGTAACGATGAGAGGTGAGAAGAGACAATAAAATAAGAAAAGGATGGACAAAATAAATCACAAAAACAGATTTTATTGCTCCAAGAGTCATACATTACATGATCGTGGGAAAGAGAAGAAAATTCCATCACAAAGCTAATAGAGGAGGCTTAGACTCCACATTCTACCCTAAGAAAGAAAGAGAGAGGGGGTAGAGAGGAAAGATGACCAACCTTTTGAAATATGCCCCTCCTTTACAATATATAGAAGAATAAGAGAAGGAGAGAGGGAAAATTCGAACCCTACTTCAACCACCCCTACAAGAGCATTGAATCCACCTACTCTAACCACCCCAAAAGCATTAAAATCTACTTGCAACAATGATGGGATTCACTACAAAACCCATGCCTCCATGTGTTGTTCCTTGTTGGGCAAGAAAGGAGGCCCATTCTTCATCATGGTGGTAGGTGGGAGACTTGACAACCTTGAAAATGGTGGACTGGATCATTAATGATGGCAGGTGAGTGTAAGCGCCCAGAGCTTTCCAAAATGTTATCTCCTACTCAAATCCAATCTCTCATTCAAAATTTATGGCCGTCTAAAGGTCAAGGTCAAGAATTTAATGCAGACTCTCAATATTTAAAAGAGTCTTTCCATATAGGGGTCCACGCGTGCAGCCTGCTTGTTTTGAAGATTCAACCCCTTCCTTCTTACTCTTGAAGTTGTGCTAAATCCACATGTGGCATCATCCATGAGCCTACTTGTTTCCTTTGTGTTTTTCACGAGTCCCTCCCGTTGGTAGAGACAATATGCCTGACTAAAACATGTGGAGAGATGGCACATGTTTGGGGACCACTTTTAGATTCACCTCTTGAAAGAGTGTCAAAGAGACACATGTCTCCTTCCGTGGATTTTCTCTCTTTCTTTATGTTTTGGCTAAGTCCCTTTTGTTTGGGACACATGGGGCCATATGTCTGCCTCGACCATTAAATTTATGCCAAGACACAAGTGGAGTATCACCATATATTTGGTACCCCCTCTGGATTTTACACTTGGAAGTTTCATCTCTTTAGATAAGTTCTATCGATGAGGCTCCAGGTGATGCTTAGACTTTCAGCGGCCTCTTTAGATGTCCCCTTTTTAGACTGCCTTTGGGTGACACGTGGGTGATGAGAGGGCTGGCTTCTAGTTCCGATTCAACGGTATCTCTCTTTTTACTCGATGCCTTTTTGAAATTGTGCCAATGAGGCACATGGCACCCTCTAGCCGTGGGTTTCTGTGGTTGGCTGAATTTTCAACATGTGGAGGACCTATGATGGGACCCCTTTGCCGAGCTTACACGTGGCACCTCCCACAACCCTAACTACTTGGCAGCTAGAGCTTGTGAAAACCACCTTTTTTCTACATGGGTATGACCTTTGGAGATGTGGCGATGAGACACATGGCATCATCTGTTAATCACACCATCACGCCCTTCTAAATATTTTCATATATCCGATTTTTTTATTGGATGTTCCTCAAAAATGGCTAACTCTGTCCCCTTTTTACTCTACCCATTTTATATGGGTCTTGGCAGCCAAGACATTAAATTTTACCAGGAGGATATTTGGGAACCCGCTCTCCCTATATCACCTCCCATGGGACCCATATCCCTTGTGCATGAATTGGTGTTAAAATGCCGATGGCGCATTTTTAAGTGGGAGGCATTTTGGTGGGAAAGATAACCACAAGACCATGGTATTTGATTAGTTGGCACTTGGAATTTTCAATGGCCAGAATCTGTGGCAAATCCGTGGGGATTGGACATGTGGAGGACTGGCTAGCATAAATTCCTCTAAGCTAGGTGGATAATATCAAGTAGAGTTAATCTTCATTTTGATGTACCCTTTAGGAATAATTACAAATGTAATATAAAAATCGACCATATAATACTATGATATTCAAAAATGAAATGTGCACTTGTTGATCCTCGATAGCTTACACGTGGCACCTCCATGGTGGGTTGAAGTCTATCGCTTTAAGTCCCCAAGTCAACTAGTATCGGAGAAAGTCCAAAAACTTTGAGCCTTTCCATGTTTTCTTCCAATTGTGCACACGTGATTCAAGCTCTTGGACTCTTTTGACATTGTTTTCCTCCTTCGCCGACCTTGATCCTCATATTTGGGATTGATTATATGACCAACGCATTCTTCCTAGTTGAACATTATGTTAGTTAGGAATTGTGAGTAATTACGGACTAAATCGACCTCTTCCATTCGATTTATTGTTATGTAAGGTCATGTTTGACCAATTTTTTCCTATATATTTGTACGCTAACTTTGAGATATAACATAGGGGTTAGTTTCTGTGTAAATCTGAAAATTGGGATAATAATCACACCATCATGATCATCTCAAAATTCTAAATAATTTTCATATATAACTCAAGATCTTGGCGTGTTTTCGATCTGGATGTTCCTCAAAAATGCATTTTCTTCTGGGTTTATCCAAGTACCCCTATATTCCAGCAACTACCTATACACGGACTACACTCAACACTGAATGTCCTATTTAAAAAAATTTGGCACAAAGTGAGCTCATTTTATAGTGTATACATAGGTCTTTTGCGTTCTAATTGCTGATCTTCAAGACATTAACTTTTACCAAGGAGGATAGGGGTTTGAATCTCCTATCCCCACTCCTATGTCACCTCCCATTGGGATTTATCCCATATCCCTTGTGCATGAATCATGGTGGAGGTTAAAATACAAATCAATACTTGTTTTTAAGTGGTTTGGCATCATTTTGGTGGGAAGGATAACCACAATACTATGTTATTTGATTAGTTGATCTCATTCTGCATCGATTTGCGTGAAAGCCCGAAAGGCATGCGGTGGCACTTGGAGGAGGTTTAGCATATAATGCAATTGTTAGAATAAATTGTGGTTGCACATAACATATAAGGTGTGGCAAATACATGAAATACATGGGGGATGATAGCTTAAGCGACCAATATGGAGAAAGAAAAAACCAAGGTGGCTGACATAAATTCGAAAAGCCATAGCAATCATTGGATTGAGCTAGGTGGAAATAATATCAAGTAGAGTTAATAGTAAACTTGGTTGGATTCCCAAAGCAATTACAACTTGAAATAACATAATAACATAGTGAATAATTACAAATGTAATATAAAATTCAACCATATAATACTATGTATATTAAAAAAAGTGAAATATGCCCACAAAAATATGGTCCACTTTGAGTCGATCCTCCAAGTCTGATAGGTGAATAAATTGAAAAATAGAACTTGTGAAACAAGTGTAAAACCACATGGTGGCTTATTTGTGAGGACCCACCATGTCGGTGATCAATATATAAGTCCTCATGACGGTCGGGCTCCCTTCCATAACAAAAGTTGAGCCTCTTGTTTCAACGAACAACTTTTATGCACGATGTAGACCATAGGCCGAAACCAATACTTATTTTTGTCCTTTTTTGGCTGTCCTTTTTCAACTTGTCCAATGCCGACGGATCCACTTGGCCAATTGTGCACACTATATACATTATAGCCTTGAACTATAATGTTGACCAACATTGACCTTCTAGTTGACCAAACTTTGACTAGACCTATCTTAAGCTCGCAGTGTTTGGTTTTTACATTCTTATAGTCATCGGAAAGATCTTTAAAGGATCTATCAAATTGGCATGGTTTACAAAAGTTTAGGTAACATTTGACATTGAAATTGATCCCCGATCACTCCTCCCTCTTACCGAGAAGGAGTTTTGTCCACAAAAATTTGTGTATCAACTCACAAAACATGTTATCTCTTCTTGCATTGCAAAATAACATACAAGAACCCTAAATAACATTACAGGTTACTAAAATTTAAATATTTGATTAGATAATTACATAATTGATTAGATAATAACACCTATTAAGCCAGTGTTCAAATGAAACACTATAATCCTCACAACTCTACACATAGCTATGAAATTTCATACCCCACTATAATGCCATCACAAATAAGTGACCAAATAATAACACCCATTCTAATATAGAAATCTAGTGTTCAACTGTCACTTTGTGATATAGCTGATTACCAAAAATTACAATTTCATAAACACATGTCAATATACTAGACATCTAAATTACCCACAAATAGGATAGTGTCCACTTTGTCCATCTGAAATTGTAACAACTACAAATATTCACTATCTAGAATAAATTAGACTATCAACACCCAAAATAGCTATAGTCAACAAACTGAATCCACGTGAATCTTCCAATTCTACTTATACACTGAACTGTGAAAGGATAGATAACAAATTGTATGCTTACCCAAATCGGTGAGTGAAGTAATCTACAAAACTAATCATCCTGGTGCAATTTTACAAACTAGTTTTTAGTGTAATAAATTTACACCCTAATTGTAACCACATCTTATAGTTACAAAAATCAAATTTTCCCAAAAATGAGGGTCTTAAAAATTAGTGCAAATAACACGTGGATACAACAAAAATTTTCTATTTATTACAATATCAAACAAGTGCCCGAATGGGTCTTATAAGCATCCATAAATTTGCACAAATGACAACATTATAAAACTGCAAGTTTCAAAATTAGACATGTTGTTGATGCCCATATCCCTACATACTGCTGTCAGCAATGGAATTTCCAACCAAAATGTGAGAAGACAATATGAGTATGATGAACCTATCACTCAAATCTTTCCTAGTTGTTTCCATTAAAATTTTCAAAGTTAAATATCAACATAGGAAAAATCCTAAAATATAGCTCTGAAAATGTTTGCATACTATCACCAGTTACTAAAATGCAAACATAAAGTTGAGGAATATTTTACCCATCCAATTACTTGGATTTTTCCATTTAGGTGGTTTTTCCTCAGTACCAAAATGAGTATCTACATGAGTTAGATCAACAACTGTTGGTTTGAAATTATTTTCCTTTTTAACAACTTTCCAATGTTGCACTGAAGGAACATACCAACACATCTTAACATCATGACCATTCCTTTTACAATGGGAACAAAATTTATCTTCCCTATTTTTAGGAGTCTTACCCATTTTTCCATTCCCTAAACTTTGTCAAGGAGAATGATTCATAATTTAGCAGAGGTAACCTTTTTCCATTTCTCTCCTTACCAAGGAGAGATTGGTGTTTAACACCTACCTTATCATTCATAAAAGGAATTAACTTCTTTATCATATTTTCCCCCTTCCAAAATATGTGTAGAATGATTAGTACCTTCACAAAATGTGCAAGGAAACACATACTTTTGTCTACCAAATCTATATTGTTCGATTTGAAAGAGAGTTTTAGAAGTTTCACGATTATTTTTCCCTTAGTGTTATTTTTAGTGTAAGTGGGAGGAGGTTCAATTTCATTACCTCGTTTACCTAGTTTCTTACACCTATCATTTTTCCTCTTGATGGAGGAATCCCAAATTCTAGTGGCATAGACACTTGGCCATTGGAATCTTGTCTTCCTTCAACTTCTTTAGAACTTTCTCCAATTTCCATTTTCCCACTAGAATAACCCAAACCTACAAACCAAGGTTGATCTATACCTTTATTGGGTCAACATCACCTTATCTATTTTTACCAAGGACCTTTCCATTAAATCCCATCTTAACCATTAATTTAGACCCAATTCCTTAGTGTTTTTTCAAACTGACCCAAAAGAATATCTAAAACTAAATGAGAGGAAGAATTAAAATGTGAAACACTTACAATGCATTCTGTCATAGTACTTGCATCATATTTGAAGGCATTTCCTTCATGTGTGATCATATTTTTAGCTTTTCCAAGAGGGCATCCTTTGTCATTATTTCTTCCTACAACTCTTTAACAAAACCCATCAAATTCTTGCTCTGTGCAAACATCTCATTGACATACTCCTATTTCTTGGTTGTAGAGGATTGTGGTTCATATTTTAATCATACTATTTCCTCTTCTAAGGAATAAAAATTATCTCTTAAGAAAGAGTTTTCTTCCTAGAGTTTACGGTTAATGGCTTCCATATCATCAAGATTCTCTTGCTTAGATAGATTTCCCATGATTTCCTTATTCCTACAAACACAAATTTCCTTCCACACGACTGAATTACACAATATAAAGTAAGTCAAAATGTCTAAAACTCTAAAACTAATGCCAAATTTTCAAACACAATTAGAAGCTAATCCAACAATCTAACTGCTCTAATACCAAAACTTGATCCAAAAACGGGTGCTTGAAACTAACACTTTTAACCGTTTCAAAGGATAATTAATTTTAAATAACTTTCAAGGTCTTATTACTCTAAAATATTGATTAAAATATGATTTAGAATGATTATTAAAACTGAAATTAAACTTGTGATTTACTTAAAATTTCACTATTTGATCAAAGACCAAAATCACTATTTCGAGTTAAACTGATTTACTTGATTTCTCTAAATTTTGTAATGTTCATTAATGGTTCCTCCATATTCATATTATGAACTTAATTAAATGAAATAAATCATAAACTAAAAAATAAAAATCAAAACACAACACCCAAATTGTTTACGAGGTTCGGAATTCCTACGCCCCCAGGTTATGGTGATCCGATCCATTAATAATATTAAAATTGTAAATACCATAACCTTTACATTAACCAATAATGAATCAAAAACCTTAAAATATGTGATATCAGACCTTCAAAGAACTTTAATGGAGCTCATAACCTATCCTTTACCTTCCTAATCCACTTGCAGATGTGTTTCTCTTTGGTTTTATGCCTTATGTGATTTCAACAATGAAAAAAATTGTCATAAAATCTCTAAAATGGGAATATGATCATAACATCGTGATCATCTCAAAATTATGAAAATTTTTAACATATAACTTGAAATATGGTTTAGAATGGAAAAGCCTCAAAATAGCATTTTTCTCCAAGTACCCCTATTTTACCTATGAAAAAACCTAGCACTTGTCCTGTTCAAGTTGCAGCAAGCTCATTTTATAGTGTTTAGGCGTAGCGGTCAAGGAATTAACTTTTACCAAGGAGGATAGGGGTTTTAATCCCTTCTCCCCACTCCCTATGACCTCTATGGGATTTATCCCACATCCCTTATGTGTGAATCATGGTGGAGGTTAAAATAGAAAGGATTGGTTATTTTTAAGTGGCTTAGCGCCATTTTGGTGGGAAGGATAACCACAATACCATGGAATTTGATTAGTTGGCACTTGGAGGAGGTTTAACATATAATGCAATTGGTTAGAATAAAATGTGTGGCATGTAGCATATAAGGTGTGCAAATACATGAAATACATGGGGATAATAGCTTAATTGGCCAATATGGAGAAATAAGGAGGTGGATGGCATAAATGCCTCCGTGATAGGTGGAAATAATACTAAGTAGAGTTAATAATAAACTCATTCAATTCCAAAACATTGCAACTTGAAATAACATAGTAACATGGTGAATAATTACAAATGTAATATAAAATTCGACCATATAATACTATGATATTCAAAAATGAAATATCGCTATAAAAACCACTTATCGATCCTCGATAGGCCAATTACGGGAAATAAAGATAGTCGTAGCAACCCATGTGGTGTCTTGAGGACCCACCATGTTAGTGATCAATATATAAGTCCTCATGGCCACTAGGATCCCTTCGTAACAAAAAAAGTTGAGCCTCTTGTTTCAATGAACAACTTTTGCACCTGATGAAGACTAGAGGTTGCAAATCAATACTTCATTTTTTTCCTTTCTCCTTTAGCACTTGTCCACAAACAATTTAGTCACTAGGCCAATTGTGCACATGTACACATGCCTTGGACCTGTTGACAAACATTGACCTTCCATTTGACTAAACTTTTGACTGGACCTATATTGAACTCGAGTGTCTATTTTTACGTTTTATAGTCAAAAGATCTTTGAAGGCTCTACTACACTAGCATGGTTTATGGAATATTATGGAACATTTGAAATTTAAATTGATCCCTTGATCACAAACAACTTGTGAATCATTTTGATCTATCTCCATTAACAAAATCTTGATTACATGCTACATCATTACTCATGTGCAACAATGAGTTGCTGAGACTATGTCATAGTGCACAAAATATTTTCCATGGGACTACTTGTGTCCTCTGTTATTCCCCTCACATGTATCATTTCTTGGGGCACCATTTTTAACCCTTTTCATTATAACACGAACATTTGGGAACTATAACTCTATAAAAAAATATTGGTGCAAATTTCTTAAATGTTTGTTTTTGAGTACATGTGATTGTACTAGTTTCTCTCGTTAGGTTAGCTAGTTTACTTTCTCACATATGCATTAAATGTTTTATGTTTCATGGATCTATATCTCATTTTAAGTTTTCACATTGCATTACATAATGTATGTTTCAAGTAGTTACGTATTTTAGCAATAAACAATTGTTATTAATTTAGCTTTTCATGTTATCTTTAACTTTTGTTTATTTAAATAAAGGCTGATGATGTAGACTTAAGGGAAAACTTATATAAATAGGTTACTTATTGAAAGGCTAGATGTAAAGGTTGTGTTTTTCTTATATTTATCCATTAATCATTTCTTCTCCATTATTATTATTACCATTACTAATTTTTATTTAAAAAACAACCCGGGAAATAAACAACCACGTTTATCAATATTCTTATTCCTTCTCAATACATGAGGGTTTCTTTCCCATTCTAACCTTTTTTAATCCATTTCAATCAATTTTGATCATCTATTCACTTCTTTTATCACCCACTCGACACTCGAGGTGGAATCCTTCATTCCACTAATTTTTCTTCAAAAATTTACTTAGTTATACTTGTCTACTTTTTTTGAATTGAATTCACTTACTTCACCTCAAACAGAAAATGTAGACACCTAAATTCTACTTTTTCATCTTATTGCCAAATACATGAAAAATCACTCTAATTCTTTCCATATCTATTATAATTAGTTGTTTTCACTAATTAACTAAAGTTTTCTTACAAATTTATGCAATTAACACCACACTATTGATTGCGTAACCCTTTTCACATTCATGATGCCACTTTATGATGATTTGTAAGTCAAAATCATCTTCAAAATAGACAATTATCGATTATTAGTTAATTAAGTGTGTTTTTTCCTTGTTTTGGTCAATATACCCTAATATTAGATTAATCCCTCTTCCAACCACTTGAAATCACCCACTTCTCTCCACAACAACTCAACAAGCTTTAAAAGCTTATTCTAGCCTTCTAGTTGACCTTCAATGGCAGTGATTAAGGTTCCACACCTCTTAATCACTTGGTAATTAACTAAATATGATTAGCAAAGCTTAATCATGATTAGTGATTCAAAATATTCTTTGTACTTTTAGTCCCACATGCACCAAGATGTAAGTTTTCCTCACAAGGAAAAACTATAAATAAGACACTAATTACTACCTTCCAATTTTACACCATGCTTTGATTAGTAACCTCATATAATGCATATGACCTATAAGTCAAACAAAATCCTTGCCTAAAACCTTCAACAAGGTTAGTAGATGAATATCTAAAATGAATTAACAAGTCATTTGGAAAGGTCATTTCACCATTATTTTTAGTAGGAACCAACCCAATTTAATTTCCCTCTTAGGTCCACTTTAGCCCATGTTAGTGCGAGAATCATAACACCCCAAATGGATACTATAGATCTACTTTTCTAAGGTAGAGTCATTTGGTGTGATTTCATAACATTGAACTTTCCCCAAGGTGTGGGACCTTGCAAGATGGGAAATCTCTCCAGATTAAAGGTTGGTTCCTATTCCTCTATTTGGGTGCACACATGAGGACTTGCAGAGGATCTATTTCTATACCTAATCTAAAATTTTCCAAGGAGGCAGGGATAAAAGAGATATAAGAAATAAGAAATAACTAAACTATAAGGTGATGCACCATAGGAATGATGGACACTAGTTTTGTTGATAGACACAAACCAATAAAACATGAAATAATCAAGCACCCGATAACCAGATTGATAATGAAAGACCGATGTGAGAAAAAGAGAAGAAAGGATCTATGATCGATCAAAACATGTTTTATTTCTCTGCAAATTGATAAAATGCATTAAAAATAGCCAAAAGGCAAGAAACATACTGCAATTTTAATGGAAGGCCTATTCCACAAATTCCTTTTCTAGAAGAAAAAGGGATCTTAAAAAACAAAGAATATCCAACCCTTTATAATGAATCCTACCCCTGTATTTATAGATTCAATCATAGATAAGAAAGAGAGAGAGAGGAGGAGAAAAAGGTCAAAACTCAACCATTGTCGTTAATTGCCCCTAACAAAATCTTCCTCCAAATCCGTCTAAACTGCCTCAACCACTTTGGTTTGGTGCTTTGGAGGAGAAAAAATGGAAGAACAAATCAAATCCGATCTGGTTGTAGGCGGATGAATCCCGCATTGATGGCCCCTACAAATGTTTCCTCCATTTTCCTTTACCTAACCTCTTGCAAAATTAAATTTTCAAATCTCCATGGTGTAGAAATGGCTGAGATCTTTCAAACGTGTGAGATTTACAATATTTCAAGTCTCGAGTCGACAGATATGCCCCTTCAAAGTTTGTATTGTGCACGTACATAAATACATGGGAAAATAGTTTTGAAAATGGGGTTCCTTTTAATATGGGGCATGTGTCAACCATATTAGGGAAAATTTTAGGTTTATGGAGTCTCGTGATTTATCTTTTTCCCCTTTTTTCCAAAAACAAAAAAATTAAAAAAAACCTCCGCGGCCCCGAAGCTCCACTTGGATACGGGGCACCCTTTGGGTTGGGGGATGCGCTTCACCTTTTTCTCTGTGCCTTTTTTCAAAAGGAAAATTTTCACCTTTTCCTCCGACTCCTTACTTTGGCTTTGACTCGGGCTCAAACGTTGACTTTTCCTTTTGGCGGAGAGATGCGGCCCACTTTGTGTTTTTCAGGCTAAGTCTTTTGTTTAGCGGGGCATATCTTTTGATCTAGGACACATGGCAGCTTGGTGCTCGTTTGGAAAGACTCTCTCCATTCAATCCTTGAACTAGGGCCATTTAGACACTTGGCAGCTTTGTCGGCTGCTCCATGCATTGATTTGATTTAAAGGTTCTTTAAAAATTTCTTTAGTGTTTTAGTTTAGTTTGGGGATCATTCTGATCTCATTAAGTCCAAATGAATATTTCATTTGTCTCTTATAAACTTGTAGGGTTGTTTTGGACATTTGATAAAAATAAATTTGTGAAGTATACAATGAAGTAGAAATGAGGTTTGTACACTTCAAGAATAGAGATCAAACTATCTCTTTTGTCATGCAATAAAAACATTGAATTTATTCCATGCTAGTTTTAAATAGTTTTCTTTCCTTCAATCAACTGATAGAGATAAGAATGCAACTTCTATTTTTATTTTTTAAAATTTAAACATTTCAAATGAGATAGAGCAGTGCAATATTTCTTCATACGTGCTTCCTTTTCACTTTTACAAAAGAGATTTCCTACTGTATATCCAATATAGATTTCTAATGGAAATAATATCATATGAACAAGGCAAAATACTTCTATTAATTCAAAGGTATCTATTACAACTTCTTTCCATTTATTTTCAAAATACAACATACCAAATGCATATATTTCCTTTGTTCACAAAATTGAATAATAGATATATTCTTCATATTCAATTACAACTTTCATAGCTAAAAAGAGTATTCTTTCCAACACAATAATATAAAGACCATCTACTTCAAGTGGGAAATGTTACAACAAAATTTTCACAAGGGATGTTAGAACTATGTCTTCCTCCCATAATTACAATGTAAAGACTCTCTCCATTCAATCCTTGAACTAGCACCATTTAGACACTTGGCATCTTCATGTTGGCCTACCCCATGCATTGACTATTCAATTGACTTTGTCCCTTTCTAAGATTGGACACGTGGAGGCACCACGCTTGCTTGAAATCCCGGCTCATAGTTTTCCTTTGGAGGAGCATCGAGTTGACACTTTTAGGCCTCTCTTGGTCCATGGAATTTTTGACGGTCCTTCTTACCTTTTTGGACTTTGAGCTACATGGTGAGCTCTCGCTCATTTGAGTCTCTTCCTTTGGACTAATTATTAGAGTTGTACCACACTTGTAACACTTGGCATTCTCCACTTACACTTTTATTCTTAGCCAATTTTGAGACCCACTTTGTCCGCCTTTTGAATTTTTTTGACTATTTTCTATGTGGAGGGCTAGCGCAAGTTTGGGCTCTCCTTTTTGGATTCAAATTTGGAGAAGCGTCATTAGGATACATGGTTCTTTCCACTGCCTCCTCCATACTTAGTTGATTTTGGACTCTTTCCTAAATTGTTTTGAGTCTAAAGACTCAGAGTCTTCACCATTTTCCCCTTCTTACTCTTGGTTCCTCTGCAACACTACCCCTTTCTTTTCTAATCATGTTATTCCATTGTGGATTCTAGCTGAATGCCGAGAAAAGGATTTAAGACCTGAACATGGCTCGACAGAGTCATTTCTTTCGCATAGGGTCATTTAATCTTTCTTATCCTCCACCACTCCATCATTGAATCCTTTTGTGACCTATTTACAAGCTCTAAATGAGTTTTCTTAGGTTCTTTCTATGCGAGGTTGTGGCTGGTCCAATATTTGGCCTGAGGGGTGAAATATGGATAAAAATTTGTGACTCATAGGGGTATTTTATTGCTAGGTGAAAAGACCAATTGCATTTTCATATCCATTGGGCATGGAGTTGAGATTGATCATCTGATATTGATTCTAACTCGATTCATGAGCCTAGCCATTTGCATTCTCAAATTTAATAATAAATCTCAAAATGAAGGTTTTTGAGAGTAGAAAATTGTTTCACCTGGGGCTTCATTTGTCTCTCTGAATGGACTGCACAAGAGAAATAAAATAGCACCAAAACTATATACAAAATTTGAAATCATACATGCTCCAAATAGAACATGCAGAGCGTGCAAAGCACTTAGGAGAAAAACAACCTAAACTACAATAAGACAATGTGCACAAGCACTTAGAGGAAAGAGAAACTAAACTAATATATACATGGTGAGAACTTCCCCTTTAGTAGCAGTGTTTAAGATACATTCCATTTACTAGTATTTGCACTTCCTCACCATCCAACGTAGACAATTGGAAATCATTGCTACTTTTACATCTTGTGACCATGTAAGGGCCACTTCAAATGGCATCAAACTTGGAATGGCTTCCAGTTTTTCCTAATCTACATCCCATTTTAAAACCATGTCTCCTTCCTAGAAGATCCTTGATTTTGACTTCTTGTCAAAGCATTTCTTGAGAGAGGCCTAATTCTTCTCTATTTCTTGGAGTGCATGCTCTCTAGTTTCTTCCAATTCTATCAGATCCACATACCTGGCCTCCATTAGTTCAAATTTAGACATCTCTAGCTACTTCACGAGCTCTAATGCTAGCAACTCAAGTGATATACGCAACACTACCTCTTTCCCATTGACAAGTTTAAATGGGGAGCTACCTGTAGATCTCTTGGGTGTTATCCTATCAGCTATAAGGCCAATTTGAACTTTGTGTGCTAGGCTCTATGGTTCTCATCAAGATTTCTTCGGTGATATTTATTAGGTTCTTGTTTGTGGACTCATCTTAGCCATTACCTTGAGGGTAATAGTTTTATGAAGTACTCAAGTAGGTCCCATTCTTAACAACCCATCTTGTGATCTTGGAACCTATGAATGCCAATTCATTATATAATATAATGGTTTTTCATCCTCAAAGTGCACCATGTAGAGATGGCTCCGGGTTTTCTAAGCTTCTAGAATTTGATCTCTCCCTTTCATAGATACAATGGAACCACCTTAGGTCTATGGGTATACCTATTTTGAGGTGAGTCTCTGGTATCAAGGTTGGTTCCTTCTTGATGTATCCTAAATTGATTCTGGGGTTTAGGGGTAAAAGATGACTATAAAATAATTATAACTAAGGTGATACACCAAATTTGTATGAGGGATTTGACTAAGTATATGCACAATTGATATGTGAAGGATTTTTGATGCATGAGCCAACAATTTTCTATAGAATTTAAGGGAAAACACTTTGTTGTACTAAGGGAAAAATATCACAACAACACTGATAAGTTAACATGCACATTAAAATTATGTAGAGAATACTAAATTTACAGTAGGGTAATATGATTGATCAGGGAATTTGCATTCACAAGACTAATAGAAACATACACAAGACTACAAATAATTGGTAAGGTAAAAATTCTTCACACTCAGAAGGAAAAACTGGCAAAAATTGCTTCAATACTCCTATATCAAAAAGTCCTCCAAAAGTTCTCCTTGTGCTTTGCAAAGGCACACAATATATAGCAAAAATAAAATTCACCCTCTTCCTAAAAATAGCCTAAGGCTTGTACTCACCCATGCATTCTATTTTTATCCTTTATTTAATAATAGATAAAGGAATAAAAATAGAGCATGCAATTACAAATAGGCATTAATAGCCTTGATTACAATTGGTCAACTGAAGTTGATTGATCTATTTTTAAGAAAGAGAAGGATGAATAATTTGCTAAAAATAAGATTGCTTACTAGGCAAGTCTCTCTCCATGAACATGTAACTCTATCTTCATCTCTATTCTGTCCTGTTGTGAAGGCATGCAAAAATATAACTCCCTGTTTGTGAGAAAATAATTACAACACTTGCAAAATTCACAAAATAATCCAGCCACTGTGGGGACCACTTCTGATTCATACACTTGTCTTCAACTGAGTTTTGGCCATTCTTGTGGACTTAGCAAATATACATGCCATAATACTTTAGTCTCTGCCACCTTTGATAAATACATACATATATACATATATATGTGTGTGTGTATGTGTATATATATATATATGTATATGTGTGTGTATGTATTTTATATTTGAAATATATATAGTTTATATTTGGTATATACCTTTTATATGATTATATGGGCATGGCATAATTTTTATAACATATATATATATTATATAGTCCGTTGTGTGTGTGTGAATGTCTCTACCATTTCGGTGACCTTTTGATGGCATAATTTTTTGCCCTTTTAAGGTGGGTTTTTGGACTCTGGGACCTTAACTTTGGCGCTTTTTCAAAAATCTTCTACTTTGAGCCTTAAAGTCAACATTTACTCTGATCTCCTACTCAGGGGAATTGCGGGCCTATGGGGTAACTTGAAATTTTAACCACATTTGCATAAAGTCTCAAAACTTTGAGAAAACCCGCCGCTCCGCCGATACTATGTGGAATCAATTTTTGACTTTTCTCCTGATATTGACTTTGTCCTTGTGAGGCTCAAAGTAGGAAATTTTGAAACTTTTAACTTTTGCATTTTAAAAATTTGAAAACTTAAAGAGGACCCGACCTCCATTTCTCTACTTCTGCATGATGGTGCCATGTGTACTCTTTCGGCCTCGTGGGCTGTGAATGAAATATTGACAATTTGAAATTTTGTAAATTGACTAAGTTTGACCGCCATTCCAAGTCTTTACTTTTTCCTCAATTTTGACAACTCGTTTGTGATCGTCGATCTCTATACTTGTCAATTTTTTATCGTTGATCCATAAAGCATGATTTTAGGGTTTTACGCCATGTCATAAATGCATTTTAACCATGGTTTGCATTGATCGCGAGCTTGATCTTTGGCCTTTGATCTGTGTACTTGTCATTTTCGATCGTTGATCTTTTAACTGTGGTTGAATTCTGCTAATTCATCTCTCAAGTTTGCATACATTAAGGTAACTCGAGCCCATAATGATCACTTCATTTGTTTTTTCACTATGCAGGTGAAGCCTCTAGCAAATTGTTTTTATGACGCCATTGTTTGAAGCTTTTGAGCTTGGTTCCTTCTGACAAAATGGTTTCCTAAACTCTCATGATCTGTATTTTCATATGTTTGATCTATTTAGAGCTTCTGAGCATTTATGGGGTTCTATTGTTGATTATTCAATACCCAGCTCTGTTACATTTGGTCTTTGCAATGGCCTCCATGGTGAGTTCTAAAGCTCGATTCTTCTCTATTTTTGGGATCTCTGTGGTCTATTGGCTGACCATATAGTCATTCTCTTGAGCTTGGATCTATAAACTATGAATACATACTTGTATGGCTTTGGTTCTTGACCATTTTTTGAAAGCTCTGGTTAGAATTCGTGGCTCCTTTAATTTCAAGGATTCGGTCATTACCGTTTGAACTTCTTCCGACCATGGTTAGAGGTAACTCTGGATTCACCCTTTTATGAATGGCTCAGTAGTATGAATACTTTGTTTTGCTTGATATTGATAAGCTTGTGTCACCATAACTTTCTTGGTTATTACTATTTTAGCTTTCTTGAATCAAACCGTATGGAGGGTTTGTAATAGTTTACATTCTTTTGGGTATTCCATATTTTTCTTCACTATCCCTGGATCTGAATTTTTTCATTGAGATTTTATCTGTATATCTTGGGGTCAGTCTTGGTTATTTCAAATTTAACCTCATTTTGAGCTTTCTCTTCTTTCTCTAAACTTGATGATTCCTATTATGTTTTATCATGGTGATCTTACACACTTTGATAATGTAACTTGAATATGATTTTAATGGAAATGACAATCTCTGAAATATTATAACATTTCTTTGACTTGGATATGTGTGAGTTTGCAAGGTTGAATGATGTTGATAAAATTTGTAAATGAAGTGGTTGCTTGTACATCTCTTCCTTCAGTTCACTTTTGAAATGCCTATTTGTAACCTATAGTTGCACTTATACTCTTTGATACCTGTAGTAATTTTAAGAAATTCTTGATCTATTTTGATGCCATTATCAGGCATAAGCTTTGATTCAGATACTTTTTTCTATTACTTTTACTACATTTCTTTGATTTCAGTTTGATATAGATATTGGAAAAGTTGTAAATATCCATTTTACATGGAAAGCCATTTACTCTTTGATACTCTGATAAGAATTTTAAGCAATTCTTAATCTGTTTTGATGCTATTATCAGGCATAAGCTTTGATTCAGATACTTTGTTCTATTACTTTTATTGCATTTCTTTGATTTCAGTTTGATATAGATATTGGAAAAGTTGTAAATATCCATTTTACATGGCAAAGCCCTGTCAAAATTTTCCCAGAATTCCTTTCCTTTGACTGAAATTTGGAAAATGTACCTTATCTGCAAGCATCTTCTTTGTTTTGTACTATAACCCTCTTCCATTTGTAGACAATATCTGAGTTTCAGTTACATTGGTCCTCCTTTTTCAGCATGTATATGATTCTTTCTTCTTGGCTGCAACCTGTATCTACACACTTTAAGAAAATAGTTAGAAAAATTAGGCTTTTGGCCTCTCTTGTGTCCATGTTTCTTCTTTTCTTTTCTATCTCTTCTTTCTGAGTGAGCTATGTAGTATGATCTTCAGAAAGCTATATCTCCTGTTGCTTAGAGATCCATATGCATGAATTAGAACAGTGTAGGAATATGGATTAACCTAAGCTCTTTATTGATGATTTCCTTATTTTTACTTTTCAGTGCCATGCCTTGAGGATGAAAGGAGTCTCAAAGGAGATGCTCTACATAACAAAGAATATACAAAGGCAATGATGGGTTCACTCATACTCCTTTGCTTTCTATTTCATGGATGTGTACCTCTTACTTTAGTAGATGTACTTTACTTTTCAGTCACATCCCACGGATTGTGTGGGAGACATTTGACCTTTCTTGTGAATAAAACATTGAATTCTAAAATTAGTTGTGTATTTCCTTCTGCATTTCAAGCTTCTGAATGGAGTGTATGATGAACTAAACAACTCAGTAACATAATTGAATGCCTTAATCACAAAGGAAATAACATTGATGAGAACTTGTAACATCCAGTAATGAACTCTGATTTCTATAATCTGCACTTATGTTTGCTGTCCCAAAACTCAACACTTCACCTACTCTATAATTCAGTGTCTTCATCAAGACAACACAACTTTCCTTTGGGGCCTTTGTGTTCTTTTGCTGAAGGTATCATGAAATTACAGACTATGTGATCTATTATGTTTTGTAATAGAACACATAACTACATATTTCACTTAATCATTAATTAATTCAGTAGTAACTAATAACATTAGAACTTCTTTAGCTTAGGTATACTTCACCCATGACTCTCATCATAACGACAAAGTTTCGAGTTTCCCATTTTTGCACAAGTGCAAAAATTGTCAACATTTCTAGTGATCCTACGGGGGAAATTTGCTTGCTAGCTTAAAGACTAGTGCCTTGCTCTTGTCCATTGGGCATGGAGTCAAAGCATATAACCAAAATATACCTTTTCCAAAAGGTCCAACCCTTCCAAAATGGAACTAAAACTAGGAAAAGATCTAGTAAACTAGATCACGTGCACGAATGCACTTATTGAATTGAAAAATGATGCAATGTGTAGAAACTACACTTATTGAAAGGGAAATCCTAATCTAACAATCACTATAAGATATTTAATAATAGTGTTTGAGAAACATACCATTCACAGGAATGGGAAGTTCCTCTCCATTCAACTTCAAAGTTGAAAAGCATTGTGTTCCTTGCTAGCTGAAATCATGTAAGGACCACTCTAGAGTGTATCAAACTTTGAGTGTCTTCCTGGCTTTGCATGATCAACATCCCACTTTAACACAATATCTCCTTCATTGAAGACTCTAATTTGCTTTCTTGTCAAAAGTCTTCTTCATTTTTTTTATTTTTCTCATATTTAAATGAGCTTGATCTCTTAGCTCTTGTAATTCCATTAACTCTACATAACGAACCTGCAATGGTTCATTTTCAAGAAGCTCCATTTGGTGTAGCAAATCCAATGTTGGTAACTCAACTGAAATAGGCATTCTCACTTCTTTTCCATACACAAGTTTGTATGGTGAATTGCCAACTTGATCTTTTAGGAGTCACTTGTCAGCCCAAAGTGTTGAATTCAACATCAGATGCCAAGCTCTTTGATTATCTTTAAGTGTTCTTCTAATGATCCTTAACAGATTCTTGTTAGTACTCTCAGCTAAGCCATTACCTTGTGGGTAATAATTAGATGAAGAACTTAGATAGATTCCATGTTTGACATCCCAATCTATTATCTTAGCACCAAGAAAAGCTAAAGCATTATCTGATATGATAGTTGCTGGAACACCAAATCTATAAACTATACCTTCATAAAAGGATAGTATTGAAGCTTCATTAGCATCTTTTAAAACTACTGCTTCCATCCATCATGTAAAGTAATTTGTAGCAGTTAAGATCCACTTGTGCCCTTGTGATGAGGGTGGGTTTATCATTCCGATAAATTCAAGACCCCACTACATAAAAGGTTGATCAACTAAGATAGGCTACAAGGGCAACAAAGCTAGATGTTCTTTTCCAACAAAGAAAGCACATTTTTACACTTTCTAATCCATTCAAAATAGTCTTTGAATATGCTAGGCCAATAGTAACCATCTTTCATAATTTTAAGGTTGTGGTACATGCTGAGAAGTGACCTCCTGCAGGTCCTTCATGGAATTTTGACAATATTTTCTAAACTTTATCATAATCAACACATCGTAGCAAAATTCCATTTATATATTTTTTGAATAACACATTATCAATGAAGATATAAGGTACAACTTGTAATCTGAAATACCTTCATTTATTCTTGTCCATACCTTCTAGATAGGTGTTGTCCTGTAGATAATTAACCAAATCAGTCATCCATCTTGATTCCTAAATATCGTGAGTGAGCTCAGGCTGCTGATTTTCTAGTTGAACCATGATTTATGATTGCTGATATGTAATTTCAACATGTTATTTTCAATCATCTGGTTTTGTAACTTGTTATTTTTCCATATCAACAATTAGATGTTCACATAAACCTTTCCTCAAACCATTTTAGCAAATCAAATATCAACATCATACTCCATGACCTTTGTTATCCATTTTTCTTTTCTCATTCAACTCCTTATTTAGTAAGAATGCTTTCACACTTGGATGAGAAACAAGAACATGGATTTTATTGTTCGAAAGCATATACTTGAAATTCTTTAGTCCTCTGACTACTAAAAGTACCTATTTTTCAAGAAATGTGTACCTTGTTTCATAATCATGCAAGCTCTATCCAAAGAAAGCAATAGGTTGTTCAATATTTTCATCATTGAATTGAGTCAAGATAGTTGAGATTGTTTCAGCTCCTACGAGTGCATACATTGTAAAATCTTTATCAAAATTTGGATTTGCAAGAGTAGGAGCTTGAGAGATAGCTTCTTTGATTGATTCAAATCCTTCTCTCCCTTCACTGGTCCAAGAGAAAGTTTTCTCTTTCTTTAACATAGCTGTGAGTGGTTTAACCAATGCTGCAAAATCTGGAACAAATCTTCTAACAAAGTTGATTTTTCCAAGAAAACTTTGTAATGCCTTCTTATGATGGGGCAATGATAGTTGTGATATGGCTTCGATCCTGAAAGGATCAATTGCTAAACCTTACTTAGAAACAATATGACCAAGTAGCTTGCCTTGATGTACTAAAAGATAGACTTCAGTGGATTCAAAGATATTCCAAATTGCCTACACAACTGAAAATTCTACCTTAAATGCATTAGATGTTCTTCTAATCTTTTGAAAATATAGTAACATCATCTAAATAAACAAGGATGCATTTATTTAACAAGTTGGAAAATCCATGTCCATTGCATGTTGAAACATTGCACCGACATTTGAAAGACCAAAAGGCATTCTTTTGTAAGCATAAGTACCCCACTTGGTGGTAAAGGTTATTTTATATCTATCTTCTTCCCAACTAAAATCTGATTATATCCACTATAACCATCTAGAAGAGATAGTCTATCTAAACCTGAGACTATTCTCAAAATCTGATCCATATTTGGGAGTGGGTAATGATCTTTTAATGAAGCCTTATTAAGATCTTTGAAATCTACACATAGTCTGATTTCACCATTCTTCTTCCTAATAGGAACAAGATTGGCTACCCAACTTGAATGCTTAACTGGAAAGATAATACTTGATTCAATCAACTTAGATAATTCTTTCTTCATCAGAGGCTCTATTTTGGGATTCACGGGCCTCTATTTCTATCTAACAAGTTTAGAATTTGGCTACAACTCAATTGTATGTTGTGCTAAACTGGGATCAAATCCTTTTAGATCTTGGTATTTCCAAGCAAAAACATCTTTAAACTCCTTTTAAAAATATTAATAAATGACTGGTTTTCAGTTAAGGAACATACCTTTCTAAGAAATAGCTTTTTCCTTCATCAACCGAGATCTCTTCATAATTATCAACGTGAGTTGACATTTTAGTCTTGACCTTTCTTAACTTGATCATCAGTGCTGAAGATGTCTTCCAATGTGACCAGACCTCGAGGTAGTTTATTTGTCTTCAACTAAACAATCTGGTCACCATATAAGTGTTGTAATTTATCTTGATTAACTACAGAAAACTCATCTTCTTGCTACAAAAACCTATAGATTTGATCATCACTTTCAAAAACTTGCCAATTTGAATCATTATCAGGTATTGAGGGCTTGACAATTAACTTTATATGAGGCTAGATTTTGATATTTTCAATTTGTTCCAACACTTCAAAACTAGCCCCAACTACTTGCAAGTCTATCTGCATGCTTGTTTTCAGCTCTAGGAATAGATTGAATGTTAATAGCATCAAAATCTTCCATTAAGTCTAAAACTCTATGTCTATAAGACTTCATTAATGGATTCTTACAAACATTGAAATTTCTTACTTGATTAATAACCAACTCAGAGTCACCAAAATTTGTAGCATGTTGATACCTCTCTTTCAGCCCAAAGCAAGCCATGAATTAAAGCTTCGTATTCAGCTACATTACAAGTACATGAAAATTGGAGACTCAAAGATGAGAAATACCTTTCATTCGTTGGGGAAGTGAGCATTAGACCTACTCCCTGTCCTTTCTTGTTCTTAGCTCCATCAAAATGAAGCTTCCAAATCCCTTCTACTAAATCTTCTATTTTGGACAATAAGGGAAGTGGTGTATTTTCTTCATGCATACAATACACACCAAACATGTGTTCTTCAACTTCCTTAAAAGGATCATGAGCATGTTCTTCCACTTGTATTTTCATCCATAAACATGTTAGAAACACCATCTAATGCTGAAACATGAGCTACCTCATCAAAATTAGACTAATCTAGGGCTGAATAATTAGCCACTGCATTTGAAGAGTGAGGCTCAATGTGAAATCTGGCCAATGGCTCTAAATTGATAGTAACTTTAGTACCATAACGAGTAGTGAAAAATAAGGACCAATCTGAAGAGAGATAACCTCCTATTTTTGTCGTGAAATCTCTAGATAAGCATAAGGCAAAGTATGGAGGTAAATCCACAACAGTAACATCTTGCAGAATAGAAACATTTGGGCAAGCATGTAACGTCACTTCTAAATTTTTATTATACCAACTATATTAGTTACAGTTCCATCAAGCTATAAGACACTCCTTTCTATAGGCTCATACTTTGCAAACCCAATTTTTCTGCAATCACTTTTGGCATAACTATGCTACTTGCACCATTGTCCACCATGCAATTATGAACTAGATGTTCTCCAATAATCAGTGATAAATAAAATGGTGGTGGTTTCTTGATGTCATGAGCATTCGAACCTTTTAAACCATCCACTTAACTTCTTTAATGCGGTCTTGTTCAAATGTTCCAAGGACCATGTCTGCCTTTTGAACTTCCTTTTCTAGTTGTATTTGAAGAAATCTACAACTTAGCTAGTTCATGAGAAAGTAAATCTTGTTGTCCAGAATACTTAGAGCATCCCACATTGAGATGTTAACATTATGATTTTTCATTACATCAACAATGTTAAAAGAAGCAATTATTTTAGAGACGGATTCAATTGTCTTAGAGTAGGCCTTAGCGAAAACTGATTCTACTTCAGCTGCCTTAGATATCTGAGGTATAAATAGTCTTCTTGGATCAGGCTGTAGTTGTCTTTGATGGCCTCTATCAACTAGAACACTTGTTTTTTTTTGAGGAACAACAGGTTGTTGTTGACTTTGGAATTGTAGATGTTGTCTTATCAGTGACAGTAGGGGATAGGCCTATTTTGTTGTTTTTGACTTTCAGCAGCTTTCCTTGAGCCCTAGTAGTGACTGCAATGAAATCCTCCTCATTAAAACTGACTAAATTTTGTTCAGGTGCTTTCTGAACATGAGTTTCTTTTTCCACCCTCCATTTGAGGCATGAACAATGTTTTAGATTGAGGTTGTGCAACAAGATTCAAAATTCGAAAATCATTTGGGAAAGTTGCAGCTTGAATGAGGTTGATTGCAAGGTTGACACCACTCTTCTATAGCCATATTAACTGGGACTAAAGTGTTAGATGAACTAGGAGCCTTTGGGTCAAACTACCTTTGCTAGTAAGGCTGCCTATAATTTTGATTTTGTTGATAAGGCTACCTGTTTTGTTGATTCTGTTGATTTTGCTGATAAGGAGCCTAATAGGGTCTACTAGATAATGTAATTCTATTATCAATCGAAGTCAATTTATTTCCCATAGTTTGCAAATATTTAAATACATCATCTGATGGAGCTACAACTTAGGGTTCTATGATTGTAATAGGTTGAGGAATAGGTGCTAAATCTACAAAAAAAATGCATTGAAGGCCTTGGTGCTAATTTTCCAACTTGAATAAGACTATTTTCAGCTCGGATAGTGATATCGTAGGCTGTTGGGAGTGTCTCTCCCCCATTGACTGAATCATAGTTGAGATATCACTGTTTAATGCCCTAAGATAATAAAGGAAAGCATGATCAACTTAGGCTTGACACTTGCTAGAATTCTTTCCTGGTTTTGGAAAATGGATATTGAAACTAGACATAAACTCATTGGGAGCTCTTTTAATAGTGGACAATTGTTCAATGAGAGACAAATGATCTGAATTATCCTAGAACTGTTTCAAAAATTTTTCACCTAAGTTATCCCAAGTTCTTATGCTTCCAATTTCTAGGTTTCTATACCATTGCAAGGCCTACCCTTTAAAAGATGCAGCTAAAAGTCTTAAAGCTACATCCTCATGAGTGATATTATGGACTGCACATAGGGCTGCAACATCTTTGATATGTTCAGTAGGTGTAACCTAATTTTCACCCGTGAATGATGGAAAACTTTTCATGGCAGCATTAGGAATGTCATGGTAAACTGGGATTACTAATGGACTACCATTAGTAAAGGTCACAAAATTCCTTGGTGGTTGAATAGCCATTTGAAAAACTGGGATGTTAATAGAGAAATTGATACGTGGTGAAGGAATATTAGGAGGAGGGTTATCAAAACCAGGTCTATTATAAGGTAAAGTATTACCAACTCTTCTCCTTCTAGCAGAATTCAAGGGTAAAGAAACAAACTCAGGAGGAATTCCTCTTACCGATGATCTTGTAGTCACTTTAGGCATGGAACATGTTGCAATACTGTCTAAAATCAGCTTTGTGGAGTCAGTTTGAATGGGGAGTCACCAAAAGATCTTCAAATCTTTAAATAAATTTGAGCTGCAACTCTGGTTCTCATCAAAGTGACTTTGTCATCTTTAACAAGTTCTTGTTTTAGAATCATCTTAGATTTGTACTTGAGGGTATAGCAGATCTGATTCATTAGGTCCCATTCTTAACACCGAGGTGTGCCAAAAACTTATCGTTATCTCTCAAAGTGCACCCCTAGAGAGATGGTACGTAGGTTTTCTAAGCTTGTAAATTTGATCTCTCTCCTTTCAGAGATACAATGGAAACACCTCAAGTCTATGGGTATACCTATTTTGAGGTGAGTCTCTCGGTATCAAGGCATGGTTCCTTGTTGATGTATCCTAAATTGATTATGGGGTTTAAGGGTAAAAGATGACTGTAAAATAATTATAACTAAGGTGATACACCAAATTTGTATGAGGGATTTGACTGAGTATATGCACAATTGATATGTGAAGGATTTTTGATGCACGAGCCAACAGTTTCTACAAAATTTAAGGGCAAAAAACTTTTTTGTACTGAGGGAAAAATATCACAACAATACTGATAAGTTAACATGCACATTAAAATTATGTAGAAAATACTGAATTTGTAGCAGGGTAAGATGATTGATCAGGGAATTTTCATTCACAAGACTAATAGAAACATACACAAGACTACAAATAATTGGTAAGGTAGAAATTCTTCACACTCAGAAGGCAAAACTAGAAAAAATTGCTTCAGTACTCCTATATCCAAAAATCCTCCAGTAGTTCTCTTGTGCTTTGCAAAGGCACACAATATATAGCAAAAATAAAATTCACCCTCTTCCTAAAAATAACCTAAGGCTTGTACTCACCCATGCATTCTATTTTTATCCTTTATTTAATAATAGATAAAGGAATAAAAATAGAGCATGTAATTACAAATAGGCATTAATAGCCTTGATTACAATTGGTCAACTAAAGTTGACTGATCTATTTTTAAGAAAGAGAAGGATGAATAATTTTCTAAAAATAAGATTTCTTGCTAGGCAAGTCTCTCTCCATGAACATGCAACTTTGTCTTCATCTCTATTATGTCCTGTTGTGAAGGCATGCAAAAATATAACTCCCTGTTTGTGAGCAAAAATTACAACACTTGTAAAATTCACAAAAATAATCCAGCCACTATGGGGACCACTTTTGATTCATACACTTGTCTTCAACTGAGTTTTGGCCATTCTTGTGGACTTAGCAAATATACATGCCATAATACTTTAGTTTTACCATTTGATAAATACATATATATATATATTTAGTCTATATGCCACCTTTGATATATATATATGTATATATATGTGTATGTGTGTGTGTGTGTGTGTGTGTGTGTGTAGTCAACCCCTTTATTTGTCGGCCTTTGTATTTGAAAGAATATAGTTTAAAATTTTACCTTTTTGTGATTATTGATGGCATAATTTGGTCAGCCCCATTTTCTTTTATGGGCATGCGGGAAAAATTTCAAAATTTTAAGTCCTTTGCGGACTCTCGGACCTTTTGTGGCTTTTTTTTTGCCCCTTGCGGGTGAGTTTTTCGCCTACGCTTGACTTTGTATTTTAAACTCTTCCGCTTTGAGCCTTAAAGTCAACATTTACTCCGATCTCCCACTCAAGGGAATTGTGGGCCTATGGGGTAACTTGAAATTTTAACCACATTTGCATAAAGTCTCAAAACTTTGAGAAAACCCGCCGCTCCACCGATACTATGTGGAATCAATTTTTGACTTTTCTCCTGATATTGACTTTGTCCTCGGAGGCTCGGGCTTGCGGGAAATTTTGAAACTTTTAACTTTTGCATTTTAAAAGTTTGAAAACTTAAAGAGGGCCCAACCTCCATTTCTCTACTTCTGCTACCATGATGGTGCCACATGTACTCTTCGGGCCTTTCGGATCACAAATGAAATTTTGACAATTTGAAATTTTGGTAAATTGACTAAGTTCGACTACCATTCCAACCTGTGACATATTTTTGCCTCAATTTTTATGACTCATTTGTGATCATTCGATCTCTCTTTACTTCGATTTTTTTATCATTGATCCATAAAACATGATTTTAGGGTTTTTGCCATGTCATAAATGCATTTTAACCATGGTTTGCATTGATCGCGAGCTTGATCTTTGGCCTTTGATCTATGTACTTGTCATTTTTGATCATTGATCTTTTAACTATGGTTGAATTCTTACTAATTCATCTCTCGATTTTTATACATTAAGGTAACTCGAGCCCATAATGATCACTTCATTTGTTTTTTCACTATGTAGGTGAAGCCCTGAAAAAAAAATTTTTTTTTAACCATTATTGAAGCTTTTGAGCTTGGTTCCTTCCTTTTAAAAATGGTTTCTTGAACTCTCATGTGATCTTTATTTTCATATGTTTGATCTATTTAGAGCTTCGAAGCATTTATGGGGTTTATTGTTGATTATTCAATACCCAAATCTATTACATTTGGTCTTTGCAATGACCTCCATGGTGAGTTTTGAAGCTCGATTCTTCTATGTTTTTAGGATCTTTGTGGTCTATTGGCCGCCATAGTCATTCTCTTAGAGCTCGGTTCTATGCAACTATGAATACATACTTGTATGGCTTTGGTTCTTGACCATTTTTGAAAGCTCTGGTTAGAATTCATGGCTCCTTTAATTTCAAGGATTCAGTCATTACCATTTTAACTTCTTCCGACCACGATTAGAGGTAACTCTTGGATTCACCCTTTTATGAATGGCTCAGTAGTATGAATACTCTATTTTGCTTGATATTGATAAGCTTGTGTCACCATAACTTTCTTGGTTATTACTATTAGCTTTCTTTGAACCGACTTGTGGAGGGTTTTCTAGATAGTTTACGTTCTAGGTATTCCATATTTTGCTTTGCTATCCCTGGATCTAGATTTTTTCATTGAGAGTTTATCTGTATATCTTGGGCTTGGCCTTGGTTATTTCGAATTGAACCTCATTATTCTCTCTTCTCTTTTTCTCTTCCTTTTAACTTGATGATTCCTATTAATGTTTTATCAATGGTCCTGGATCTGTACACACTCTGATAATGTAACTTGAATATGATTTTAATGGAAATGAAAATCTCTGAAATACTGTAACATTTCTTTGACTTGGATATGTGTGAGTTTGCAAGGTTGAATGATGTTGATAAAATATGTAAATGAAGTGGTTTCTTGTACATCTCTTCCTTCAGTTCACTTTTGAAATGCCTATTTGTAACCTATAGTTGCACTTATATTCTTTAATACTGTAGTAATTTTAAGAAATTCTTGATATCTTTTTGATGCCATTATTAGGCATAAGCTTTGATTTGAGATAAGGTTTATTTTGTTACTTTTACTACATTTCTTTGATTTCAGTTTGATATAGATATTGGAAAATTTGTAAATATATTTTACATGGCAAACCTGTAGTTGCAATTTACTCTTTGATACCTACAGTAATTTTAAGCAATTCTTGATCTATTTTGATGCCATTATCAGGCATAAGCCTTGATTTAGATACTTTGTTCTATTACTTTTACTACATTTCTTTGATTTCAATTTGATATAGATATTGGAAAAGTTGTAAATATCCATTTTACATGGTGAAGCCCTGTCAAAATTTTCCCAGAATTCCTTTCCTTTGACTGAAATTTGGAAAATGTACCTTATCTCGTAAGCATCTTCTTTGTTTTGTATTGTAACCCTATTCCATTTGTAGACAATATCTGAGTTTCAGTTACATTGGTCCTCCTTTTCAGCATGTATATGATTCTTTCTTCTTGGTTGCAACCTGTATCTGCACACTTTAAGAAAATAGTTAGAAAAATTAGGCTTTTTGGCCTCTCTTGTGTCCATGTTTCTTCTTTTCTTTTCTATCTCTTCTTTCTGAGTGAGCTATGTAGTATGATCTTTGAGAAAGCTATATCTCCTGTTGCTTAGAGATCCATATGCATGAATTAGAACAATGTAGGAATATGGATTAACCCTGAGCTCTTTATTGATGATTTCCTTATTTTTGCTTTTCAGGTGCCATGCCTTGAGGATGAAAGGAGATGGCAAGGAGATGCTCTACACAACAAAGAATATACAAAGGAAATGATGGGTTCACTCATACTCCTTTGCTTTCTATTTCATGGATGTGTACCTCTTACTTCAGTAGATGTACTTTACTTTTCAGTCACATCCCATGGCTTGTGTGGGAGACATTTGACCTTTCTTGTGAATAAAACATTGAATTCTAAAATTAGTTGTGTATTTCCTTCTACATTTCAAGCTTCTAAATGGAGTGTATGATGAACTAAACAACTCAGTAACATAATTGAATGCCTTAATCATAAAGGAAAGAACATTGATGAGAACCTGTAACATCCAGTAATGAACTCTATTTTATAATCTGCACTTATGTTTGTTGTCCCAAAACTCAACACTTCACCTACTATGTAATTCGGTGTCTTCATCAAGACAACACATCTTTCCTTTGGGGCCTTTGTGTTCTTTTTCTGAAGGTATCATGAAATTACAGACTATGTGATCTATTATGTTTTGTAATAGAACACATAACTAAAGATTTCACTTAATCATTAATTAATTCAATAGTAATTAATAACATCAAAACTTCTTTAGCTTAGGTATACTTCTCCCATGACTCTCATCATAAGGATGAAGTTTTGAGTTGCGTTGACTTAAATTGGGTGCAATGGAAGTGCTACTATCTTTTCTTTGCCTTTGAAGAATGCACAATTCTTGCACCTTTTGATCTATGCATAGTAGCGCTAAACACTTTGGCCAATAATAACCCGCTTTCATGATATTGAGTGTTTTCACCATTGGAGAAAAATGGCCTCATCCGCTGACATGGAATTCTTGTAACATCTCTCAACTTTGATATTTCTCAATGCATCTCAAGTAAAATGTCATTAATGTCTCTTTTGAACAAGACACCATCAATAAGAAAATATGGGATGGCCTAGAGTTTGAAATGTCTCCTTTTATATTTATTCATCCCATGAGGACATAGGCCTATTTAAAGGAAGTGCACCATTTCTTTGGTCCAACAAGGAGTAGATATATCATCGTTTCCTTCTTCTTAATTATCTTATAGAATAAAAACAACCTCCTTTTCACTATTTGCTATGTATTTTTGACTTGAGGCTAATTGTTCACACAACCACTTCCCATGGACAAGATTAGTGACATTGATCTCAATGTTATATTCCATGACACAGTGATCCATCCTACACGTTTTTATTCATGTCCTTTCTAAGAAGGAGTTCTTTAACTCCCGCATGGGAGACCAACAATTAGATTTTATTATTTGAAACCAGATACTTAAACTTATTTAGCCCCTAATTACTTCTAAGACTTTCTTTTTGATAAAGGAGAATCTCACTTCATAGTCTTCTAGACCTTGATCAAGAAAGCAATTGGTTGTTTTGTACTTTCTTTGTTCTTCTTAAACCAAGATTGCAGAAATTGTGTCACTGCCACCAAAGGCATACAATATGAATACTTTAGAGAAATATGGATTCATGAGATTTGGGGCTTGTGATATAGCTTCTTTGATGGCCTCAAAGCTCACCTTTCCTTTAGTTTTCCACCTAAATTCCAAACTCTTCTTCTACATCAACGTTATTGGCTTAACAAGAGCGAGAAAAGTTTGATATAAACTTGCGAACAAAATTAATTTTTCCCAAGAAGCTTTGAAGAGATTTCTTGTGGATTGAAATGGAAATGCTCTTATTGTTTCCACTCTCTCAAGTCAATTTCCAATCCTTCCTTTGATAAAATATGGCCTAGAATCCTTCCCTCATGGGCCAAGAATATGCACTTTTAAGGGTTCAATGACACCCCAAAATCATGCATCTTTGAAAACACCTACCTTAGGTGGAAAAGGTGGTCTACTACATTTTTAAAAACACCGTAATGTCATCCAGATAGATCAATACCATTCTTTTGATCATACCTTTGAATGCCATATCCATTTCCCTTTGAAAGTGGCTCGGCATTGGACAATCCAAATGAAATTTTTCTATAGGAATAGGTGCCCCATTTGGTGGTGAAATTTTTTTGAATTGGTCATCTTGTTTCACCATGACTGGTTGTACCACTGAATAGCCATTTAGGAGGGAGAAACTCTTTGACCTAAACACTACTTGTAATATTTTCTCCATTGAAGGGAGTGGATAGTGATCTTTGAAGGAGGCTCTGTTCATATCTCAAAATCTACACACAACCTAATCTCTCCATTTTCTTCTGACTGGGACTAGGTTTATAACCCATCTTGAGTGTTTGATTGGGAATATGATACTTTCCTCTACCATCTTCTTCAGCTCTTTCTTCATTGTGAGGCTCAATGTGTGGGTTGATTTGTCCCTTTATTTTTTCCTAATGGGTTGAGCAACTAGATCTTGTTCGATTGTGTTTTGTGCTAGCTTTGTTTAAACCCTCTTAGGTCTTCATAGCTCCAAGAAAATACTTCGGAAATTCTTGGAAAAGTTTTATGAATTCATACCTTTCTTTCTCGGTGGCCACTTTGCCAATTTTAAGTGTTTTGCCTTCTCCAACCGGGATTGACTCTTAATCTTCCCCTTTGACATGTATATTTGCTTTCTCTTTTCTAAAGCTGATGGTTAGGGTTGAAGATAGACTCCAATGTCACTAAGCCTTTAGGAAGCTTGTTTGTATGTAGTTATACTATTTGATTCCCGTATTACTGCTCTAATCTGTTTTGATTTCTAGCTAAGAATTCTTCTTCTTGCAAAAATTAATGATATGTTAATCATTCTCGAACACCTACCACCAAGTGTTGTTATCTTGCAATTGCTTGCCTTATGACCACATGGATATGTGGATTTTTTTGTCTCTTTTCATGCTTTCAAACACATCAAATGTTGCTCCAATGCTATGAAGCCTATCGGTAGCTTCATTCTCCTTCTTGGTATGGACACAATGTTGAAGGCCTCAAATCCTCCATGAGATCCCATACCTTAATCTTGTAGTTTTGAACAAGTCATTCTTGACAACATTAAGCCCTCGACTTGATTGAAAACCATTTCACTATCACCAAACACTTGCAAGATCTTGATTCCTAGCTTTCTTTCCTAATGAATACCTTAGACCAAAGCCTCATATTTAGTAGTATTATTTGAGTAGTAAAACTAAAATCTAAAGATGAATAATATTTCATACCTTTGGGGGACACAATCATAGATGCTCCTCCAGGCTCCTTTCTACTCCTTGAGCCATCAAAGAAAAATTTCCATACATCATTTTCATCCTTATATTCTGGATTAATTAGGTTAGGAAGAGGATCGATTCTCTTCATGCGGATAGTATACACCTAGCGAATATTCTTCCATTTCCTTATAGGGGTCAAAAGCATGGCTTTTGTTGGCCCACTCATTGAGATTTAGGTATGGGATACATCCCACTTTGGTATATGCTTCACAAGTGATTAGGAAGTCTTCTTGATCAAAAGCTAAGCACTTGGCATTGATTGGGCTAGGCACATAAGATTCAATATGATAATCAGAAATGGACTCGGATTTGATCATGGCCTTTTCCCCATACCGAATCTTCACCATTTTTCCCCTTCTTGCTCCTGGTTCCTCTGCGGCACTACCCCTTTCTTTTATGACCATGTTATTCCATTCTTGAGTCTAGTTGATTGTCGAGAAATGGATTTAAGACATGGAAATGGCTCGACAAAAAAAAATTCTTTCACATAGGTCATTTAATCTTTCTTAGCCTCCACCACTCCATCATTGAATCCTTATGTGACCAATCATATTCCTATGCCATATTGTTTTGTGTTGGAACCAATGCCCTTAATGTTGAATTTGTGTTTGGATCATATGACTGAAAGGTCTAGCAACTTAAGGTCTTGTCCTTATTTTTGGCTCTAATTTATAGCCTAAGATAGTGGTCTATTTTATTCCTGCTGTGTCTAGCTTAATATTGAGCTCGAGGCTGATATGGCTTAGAACTTTGAGCTTGTTGCCTTTTGATGGTTACTAACTCATTCCCTAGGTTTTGAAGCTATTTCATGACTTCTGGAGTTCCTTAGAGGTGTTAGATGATGAAGTGGAGGCTTCAACTGAGCTTTGACTCATGGGGTGGGTACGGGGGATAATGTGGGCGTTTGGCTGGTATCTGGGCTTCCTAACTCAAGGTGCGAGAGCATGGATGGCCTAGAGATATTTTTCCAGCTTTGAGTCAAATGGTTCTCAGCCCACTATGGAAAGGTTATAGGCTGCAGGTAAGGTTTTGCCCCCATTAACTGAATCATCAAAGAAATATCAGAATTTAAAGCCCTAAGAAAGTATAAGAAGGCACCTTCATTAGTGGGCTTTACTGTTGTTGGAATCTTGTCCCAGGTCCGCTAGAATATGAGGTTGAAGTCATCAGCTACTCATTTGGGGCTCTCTTGATTGTTGTTAGTTGCTCAACAAAGATAAGTTATCACCCTTTTCTCCAAACTGGTTGTGAAGAGTTGTGCACAGATGGTTCCAATTTTGGATAGAGCCTTCTTCAAGGCTCTTGAACCATTGTGAAGCTTTACCTTTGAGTGAAGAGGTGAGAAACTTGACTGTAATGTCCATCTCATGGATTTCATGGATTGTACAGACATTTGCAATATCTTAGACATGATCACAAGGAGAATTCTGGTTCTCCCCAGTGAAATATGGGATGTTCTTTAATGTTGCTATAGGGACCAGATTTTGTGCATTCAGAGCGAGTGGGATGCTTCTAGTGAAATTGACATAAGGATTTGGTGAGCCATCCGGATCATCTAAACACCCCTCTTGATTGAGAGAATGAACTACTTGAGGAGGTGTTGATAAGGCTCTGTTTGGTGGGGATAGAGACCTCTGGGTTCTTCTTCTTCCCCTCCCTATGTCTAGGGATAAGTCTAGATAGAAAATAATACCTCTTCTCTGGTTCTTGATCGTGTTTGTATTCTTCTCATGAACTTGCTTGGACTGCTGAAACTAGTGGATTTGTCTCTTTTGGAGTTGCCAAATGTACAATTTTAACAACTTCTTAAAAGTTAGAATAAGAGAAAGTGCACATACTATAATAAGATGGAGACATCTTTGTCCCACTAGACCATGTGCCAAAAATGTTAGTGTAGAATCACAACACCCCCAAATGGATTCTATAGATCTACTTTTCTAAGGCAGAGTCATTTGGTTTGATTACATAACATTGAACTTTCCCCTAGCTATGGGACCTTGCAAGATGGGAAATCTCTCCAGATTAAAGGCTAGTTCCTATTCCTCTGTTTGGGTGCATATGTGAGGACTTGCAGAGGATCTATTTCTACACCTAATATAAAATTTAATAAGGAGACATGGATAAAAGGGATATAAGAAACAAGAAATAACTAAACTACAAGGTGATGCACCACATGAATGATGGACACTAGTTTTTGATAGACACAAACCAATAAAACATACAATAATCAAGCACCGATAACCAAATTGATAATGAAATACCATATGCGAAAAAGAGATAGAAAAGATCAAGGATCGATCACAAATGTGTTTTATTGCTTTGTAGATTGATATAATGCATTACAAAATCAACATGAGGAAAGAAACATACCGTAATTTTAATGGAAGGCCTAAATTCCACAAATTCCTTTACTAGAAGGAAAAGGAGTCCTCAAAACAAAGAATATCCAACCCTTTACAATGAATATTTCTCCTATATTTATAGATTCAATCAGAGAGAAGAAAGAGAGAGATAAGTGGGAGAAACATGTCGAAACCCAACCACTGCCATTAATGCCTCTAATAAAATCTGCCCCCAAATCTATCTTGACTACCTCAACCACCGGTTCGGCCTTGGAGGGAGAAGAAATGCGGAACAGATCAAATCCGATCTAGTTGTAGAGGTAGATGGATCCTGCATTGATGGCCCCAAAAGACATTTCCTCCATTTTCCTTTACCTAACATCTTCAAAATTAAATTTTTAGATCTCCATGGCATAGACGGGGTTGAGATCTTTCCAACGGTGTGAGATTTGAAATATTTCAAACCTTGAGTCAAAAGATATTCCCCTTCAAAGTTTGTATTGGATATGTATAAATGGGCGAAAAAAATTTGAAAAATGGGGCTCCTTTTAATATGGGGCATGTGGCAACCAGATTAGGGAAAAATTCGGTTTGTGGGTCCATAATTTATCTTTTTCCCCTTTTTTGCAAAAAATGCAAAAACTCGGAAAAACCTCGTGGCCCCGAAGCTCCGCTTGGATACGTGGCACATTTTGGTTGGCTGGGGGATGCACTTTACCTTTTTCTCTGTGCCTTTTTGTTAAAGGAAAATTTCCACCTTTTCCTCCGACTCCTACTTTGGCTTTGACTCGGGCTCAAACGCTGATTTTTCCTTTAGGGTGAAGCTGCGCCCATTTTGTGTTTTTGGCTAAGTCTTTTTTTTTACGGGGGCATATCTTTTGATCTCGGGACATGCACTAGTCTAGCACTCATTTGGAAAGACTCTCTCCATTCAATCCTAGAACTAGCACCATTTAGACACTTGGAAACTTTTGTCGGCCTACCCCATGCATTGACTATTCAACTGACTCTGTCCCTTTCTAAGATTAGACACATGGAGGCATCACACTTTCTTTAAAACCTAGCTTAAATTTTCCCTTTGGAGGAGCATTGATTTGACACTTGTTGGCCTCCACTGGTCCATGGACTTTTCGATGGTCCTTCTTACCTTTTAGGAATTTGAGCTACGTGGCAAATGCACACTCATTTGGGTCTCCACCTTTGGACTAACTATTGGAGATGCACCACACTAACACTTGGCATTCTCCACTTAGAATTTTATACTTATCCAATTTTGAGGACCACCCTATCCGCCTTTTGACTTTGTTTGACTATTTGTTGTGTGGAGGGTTGGCGTAAGTTTGGGCTATACTTTTTGGATTTAACTTTGAGAATCACCGTTAAGACACATGGTTATTTCCACTGCCTCCTCCATACTTATTCGATTTTGGATTCTTTCATGAAGTTTTTCGACTTTGAAGACTCCGAATCTTCACCATTTTTCCCCTTCTTGCTCCTGGTTCCACTACGGCACTTCCCCTTTCTTTTTTGACCCTACTATTCCATTGTTGAGTTTAGTTGAATGCCGAGAAAAGGATATAAGACCTGGAAACTTGAAAATTGTAATTTCTTTCACATAGGGTCATTTAATCTTTCTCATCCTCCACCACTCCATCATTGAATCCTTCTATGACCTATTTACAAGCTCTGAACGAATCTTCTTAGGTTCTTTCTATGCGGGGTCGTGGTTGATCCAATATTTGGCCCATCGGGTGAAATATGAATAATGAGCCCATGTTAGGTAATTTAACATATTAGTAGTCATATTTAGTTAGATTTTTAATTATATTCATGTTAGTTAAGCATTCCTATAAGATTATATCTTAATGTTTCATTCCTAGACTTAGAGCCTTGACTAGAGGTGGAAATGGTGTTAGCCTTCCTTAATTAGTCATGAAATTTTATTTGAAACTTTAGGCTGAACAATCAACTCTTTCCTCTTCCAAAACACATAATGAGGCCTAAAATTTACCCCTCGCATCATAGGTATTGTTGTCAAAATTTCACCCCCATGGTAAATTTTGATAACATGCATCAAAGTTTTGCAGTTCCAGGCAAGTAGGTTGATCCAGAAAAAAACATGAAAATTGGCTAAGTCCTGCTCAAGGTCGCCTTTGGGACAATTGGAACGAATGTATGTGGAAGGCGCGGATCGGCCGAAAAGCCTCCAGGCGGCCCAAATAGCAACAGGGACAAATGGGACAAAAAGACCCGAACCGGCCGGATCGGCCGAAATGAGCACAAACAGTCCGAAACAAAGTGGGACAAGTGGGATAAAGGTACGCGAACTCGCCGAACCGGGTGAAATCAGCACAAGGAACACAAGGAAAAATGGGATGAAGGGACGCGCGGGACGCGGATCACCGAAGGAGCCGAAAGCCAATCAAGCAGCGCCACGTGTCATCGGCCGAATTGGGACAAGGAAGCCCATTTCGGGCGGATCGGAGGTTTATGTCCCAAATGGTTTGGGACATCCGGGACAAAAAGACGTGAAGGGCATGAAAGAGCCGGCAGGGCCGAGGACCAATCAACGCATGACACGTGTCACAAGGGAGAAAGGTCAAAAAGTCAAAGGGCGAGTTTTCGAGCACTGATCCGAACCAATGAAATAGCGCCACGTGTCCCGGTAGGGGGCCTGAGGAAATTTCAAAGAAAGCCCACCGAAAGGTAGAGGAGAGAGAATCACGCGACCAATCAATGCATGCCACGTGTCATCCAGGTGGCGAAGCGCGGGAAATATTTCAAAATCCGTTTTGGTCTGTTCCGTGCCCTAAATCTTCAGATCATCATATCTTTTGATCCAGAGCTCGGATTTGCACATTCTATATATCAATGGAAAGCTGTTGAAATTCTCTGCATGATTCTGGGATCAATCTCGAGTTTTGGTGTAGTCTGGAGAGAGAAAATTGAGAAACGGCTCTGACACGTGATAATGGCCAGAGGCGACGTTTCAACAACCTGTTTTAATGCTAATGGGTCGCAGTCTTCTTCAGCACGGCCAGAAGTGACATTTCAGCGGCCAAATTAATGCACATGGGTTGCATTCTCCTCCAAAATTGGTCAAAGTGATAGGGTATGGGTTGGTAAGATCCTCCATGCTGATTTAATGCATTGGCATTCAATGAGGAATGGGCTTGCACGTTTTCCTACGTTTCTGTCCCCTAGGCTCGACCCATGCAATGTAAAAAGCTAGATTTGGCTCATTTAGAAAGAAGTTGTTCATTCTTTCTGCTCTTCCCTCCCTTCTTTTCTTCTCTAGGGTTGAAAATGGAGTTCGAGCCTCCTCCCTTGCTCTGTAATGGCGTTTTTGCCTCTTATTAATGGAATGATGTTCTGTGCAAACTTCAGGAGCAACAAAACGTGTTTTGTGATGCATCTGTCCATCCTTGCTCATTTTTGCTTGTTCTCTTCTTGCCTCTCTTCATTACGGTATCTATGCATGTTCGAATGTTTATTGCAGGTTTGGAGCCGTGTTCATGGAGTTTTGGGACATTTTACATGTGTGAAATCTATCCTTGGGCCTATGATGCATCTGTCCATCCTTCCCATTGCTCACCTCTCTCTTTGTCCCATGGCGTTTTGATAGATGTCCAACATTCTCCTTCTCTCGGTGTATCACCGTTTTAGTGTAGGCTTTTTGTTTTCCCTTCTCTCTCTCTCTCTTTGTCTCCTTGGCATGGTTAGATTAGGATTAGATTAGCTTTCCCGCTTGGAATAGCTTGTGGTAGGTAGTTTAGGAGCAGGAACCAGCCTTCTCTGGAGCCCCACGCTTGGAGAGAGGTTTCCATGTTGTGCAATCACACTGGATGCCTTTGTGATCAACCTAGAAACTTGATCTGCATCCGGGTGCTTGTGATTTTGCATCAGCAGGTTTTCAGCACACCGGTGGGACATCACAGAAGTTAGAGTTTCATCTTTCAGAGGTGTCTCATTATCAAATAGAAAATCTTAAGCCACCGTGTGACCATCAACAGTTTTGGCACGCCCGGTGGGAGATCACAGAAGTTAGATTTTCATCTTTCAGAGGTGTCTCATTATCAAATAGAAAATCTTAAGCCACCGTGCGACCATCAGCAGCTTTGCACGCCGGTGGGACCTTAGGTCTTCCACTTCATCTTTTGCGAGGTTGGTGTGTTCTGTGAAGCATTCAGCCTTTGGAGGCACTTGCAAACACATCTGGTGACTCCATCTGATCAGCAACCCATTTCTCTGAGCTTGCAGACCCGTTTCCATCCATTTTCATCCATCTTTCTTTCCATCCCTTTCATTCTTTTCCATTCCATGAAGTTGTGCAATCATGACTTCGTTTCCATCATGGAATTCACATCAACAACAGCAGTATATTCCACCTCCAACATGTTTTACAAATCCTCCAAATCAGCATTTTGAGCAGATTCAAGATCAGTATGCATACCCATATGAGCAGCAGTGCCAAAGTCAGTTTGGCTATGGAGCTTTCCAAGAGCAAGAGTATGCATACAATGAAGACCATCAGATCCAAGATGCTGGTCTGTTGGAGAAAATCCAAAAAATGGAGGTGGGGATGGTGCAGTCCAGGGCTCAAGCACAAATGAAAGCTTTTGGAATCGGTTGTGGAGCACCCTGTCCATGGGTGGGACCTTTTCCAAGGCATTACAGCCCTCAGGAGAAGCTTGACTTCATGATTGCAACGCTGCCTTTGCTTGCAAAGTGGATTGAAGAAATAGAGGTGTATGAGAGGAGTATTCAACAACCTTGTCAACGGGTAAGCACACCTTCTCATGCCTTTTCTTTTCCTCTTTCCCAATCTGTTTCATTTCAGCAGTGTCAAGTTTCAAACCCTCCATCTACTGTCCCAAGTGTTGAATCCATCTCTCCATCTCCTAGTCTTCCACCTCATCTCAATTCTTCTTTCCTTTTTCCTTCTAGACAGTCATCCCCTCCACAAGAGCTAACAGAAACACCCCCTCCTCCAAAGAAACAAGAGGTTTCATCTCCTCCACCACCACAAAAATTGTCAAATCAGTTGAGTTTCAACCCATCCCTCCTCTTGCATTCCCAAATCCATGTTGGGAGGATGAAAATCAGAATGCCAGTCAAGGAAAACAACAGCAAAAAGAGAGGCCAAACAAAGATGAAGAAATTCAAAGTCTGAAGAGTTGGGCTCTCAAATTTGGGATAACAAAGATCCCCTTGATGGTTAAGCCTACAGAAGAGGCTAGGGTTGGAGAACAAATGGTGGTCAGGACTGATTTTGTTGCAGCAGAAGAAGAAGATCTTGCAGCCCCAACTTGTCCTCTAGAGCAGCAGATTGAAGAGTTTGACTTGACAAACTTCATGCTGGAGGAAGAGTTCAATCAAGAGCAAGATTGCCTTCAAACATTGGAGGAAGGAGAAGCTGCTCCAAATCCAAAAGAAGAGGAGCACAATCTAGCTGTGAAGGAGAAAAGTGCAGATCCACGGGCTTTGAGCACAAAGCAGGCTACAGGAGAACCTTCAGTTCTTCTTTCCACTTCATCTCTCTCAAATTCTAGTACTGAAGAGGAGTTTGATCTCTCAAACTCAATATTGGAGAGTGAAGGAAACCATGGTGGTCAAGTTGCAGATCAAGAGGACACCATGGAGGAAGTTGAACATGAACAGCGGGACAGCAATGAGGCAGTTTACCTGTCAGATTTGGAGGACTGTTTTGATGGAGAAGAGCCGGTTGAGTTTTCACCATTCTCTCTTTCATCATCCACATTCCAAACACCAGAGTCTGCTGTCATGGAGGAGAGCTTTCATTTGCAACAGCCTGCATCTTATAGCAGCCCTTTGGAATCAAAATTGGAAGATTTAAATCTTCCATGTTCTTCATTGGAGGAAGAGAAAGGACAGAAGGATTCCACCATTTCTTCCACATCATCCATTCAAGAGGGTCTACAAGAAGACTCCATTTTTGGAGTTGAAAATCACAGCAATGGGCATATCAAACGGATCAGACCTTGCCCAATCAGGTATTTGGCTTCATTGGAGCCAAAGGAGAAGCCACAACCGGTCATGCTCACTTCTGGGCATGAGGATGAGCTACAAAGTACCAAGGATCAGCTGCCATACCTCTTCAATCCAAATGCAGAGCAACTAAAAGAGGTATTGGATTTGTTTTCAGTTGATACCTTGATGATTTGGGTGGAAGACCAGCTTCTTGTTGATTTTCCATCCATCCAAACAGCCATGATCAGTGCCAAATCAATTGCATGGCTGCCAATTTTGAAGAAAGGAAGCTATTTCTCACAACCAGTTGCAGGGTTTGTTTAGCTTGCCTTTGCTTCCAGTTAGAGTAGAGTAGCTAGGTTTGCTTTCAGCAGAAGAAGTGCTTGTGCACACTCTACATGTTCCATTTGGGGCATGTATGATTTTCAGTTTTGTACATAGTTTTTGGTGTTGCTGGTTTTGCTCTTGCACAGTTCTTTTCAGTGGTTTTTGGTGAGAATGACTCCATGTCCGGTGGATTTCAAGTGGCTCAGAGGGGAGGTTTTCAAAGTTCAGATCAGTTTTCAGGATACTACTCATGACTCCATGCCCAATGGATTGCTTCAGGCAACTGGTCTTTTCACCTAGCAGGCAGGTGACCCCGCTGAGTCGTCAAAACTGTTGTCAAAATTTCACCCCCCCAGGGTAAATTTTGATAACATGCATCAGAGTTTTGCAGTTCCAGGCAAGTAGGTTGATCCAGAAAAAATCGTGAAAATTGGCTAAGTCCTGCTCAAGGTCACCTTTGGGACAATTGGAACGAATGTACGCGGAAGGCGCGGATTGGCCGAAAAGCCTCCAGGCGGCCCAAATAGCAACAGGGACAAATGGGACAAAAAGACCCAAACCGGCCGGATCGGCCGAAATGAGCACAAACAGTCCGAAACAAAGTGGGACAAGTGGGACAAAGGTACGTGAACCGGCCGGTTCGGCTGAAATCAGCACAAGGAGCACAAGGAAAAATGGGACGAAGGGATGCGCGGGACGTGGATCGCCGAAGGAGCCGAAAGCCAATCAAGCAGCGCCACATGTCATCGGCCGAATCGGGACAAGGAAGCCCATTTCGGGCAGATCGGAGGTTTATGTCCCAAACGGTTTGGGACATCCGGGACAAAAAGATGTGAAGGGCGTGAAAGAGCCGGCAGGGCCAAGGACCAATCAACGCATGACACGTCAAAAGGGAAAAGGTCAAAAAGTCAAAGGGCAAGTTTTTAAGCGCTGATCCGAACCAATGAAATAGCGCCACGTGTCCCGGCGAGGGCCCATAAGGAAATTTCAAAGAAATCCCGTCGAAAGGCAGAGGAGAGAGAATCACGCGACTAATCAATGCGTGCCACATGTCATCCAGGTGGCGAAGCGCGGAAATATTTCAAAATCCGTTTTGGTCATTCCGTGCCTAAATCTTCGGATCGTCATATCTTTTGATCCGAGCTCGGTTTGCACATTCGTATATCAACGGAATGCTTGTTGAAATTATCTACATGATTCTCGGGATCAATCTTGAGTTTTGGTGCGATCTGGAGAGAGAAAATTGAGAAACGGATCTGATGCGTGATAATGGCCAGAGGCGACGTTTCAACAACCTGTTTTAATGCTAATGGGTCGCAGTCTTCTTCAGCACGGCCAGAAGTGACATTTCAGCGGCCAAATTAATGCACATGGGTTGCATTCTCCTCCAAATTGGTCAAAGTGACAGGGTATGGGTTGGTAAGATCCTCCATGCTGATTTAATGCATTGGCATTCAATGAGGAATGGGCTTGCATGTTTTCCTACGTTTCTGTCCCCTGGGCTCGACCCATGCAATGTAAAAAAGCCAGATTTGGCTCATTTAGAAAGAAGTTGTTCATTCTTTCTCGCTCTCCGCCTCCCTTCTTTTCTTCTCTAGGGTTGAAAATGGAGTTCGAACCTCCTCCTTGCTCTGTAATGGCGTTTTTGCCTCTTATTAATGGAATGATGTTCTGTGCAAACTTCAGGAGCAACAAAACGTGTTTTGTGATGCATTTGTCCATCCTTGCTCATTTTCGCTTGTTCTCTTCTTGCCTCTCTTCATTGCAGGTATCTGTGCATGTTTGAATGTTCATTGCAGGTTTGGAGCTGTGTTCATGGAGTTTTGGGACATTTTCTGTGTGAAATCTATCCTTGGGCCTGTGATGCATCTGTCCATCCTTCCCATTGCTCACCTCTCTTTGTCCCATGGCGCTTTGATAGATGTCCAACATTATCCTTCTCTCGGTGTATCACCGTTTTAGTGTAGGCTTTTGCTGTTTTTCCCTTCTCTCTCTCTCTCTCTCTCTCCTTGGCATGGTTAGATTAGGATTAGATTAGCTTGCCTGCACTGGAATAGCTTGTGGCAGGTAGTTTAGGAGCAGGAACCAGCCTTCTCTGGAGATTCCTCTCTCAGTTTCACAAGTCCCACACTTGGAGAGAGGTTTCCATGTTGTGCAATCACACTGGATGCCTGAGTGATCAACCTAGAAACTTGATCTGCATCCGGGGTCTTTGTGATTTTGCATCAACAGGGATAATTTGTGGGTGAGTTTAAGAGGTATGGTACAAGCTTAACTTGTCCCACAAGCCTACAAAAGTGGCTCCAAATTCAAAATTTGATATTTGAATGATGGGTTTGAGTACACAACTCAAAATTAAATGGAATCCATCAAACATTAATAAGATAACGATTATCTACCACATTAAATGCCCGCATAGTCACATCTCAATTTAAATTAACAACATGATAAATTAGCTAAAAAAGCACATTTATTAAGTACTAATGAAGTGAGCATACAATATAATAAATAAATCACATGCACAAAAAATAAAGGAATTAAAAATATATTCAAACCCCTTGGTCACTTATAAGGTTGTCTCTTCCCATGGGGAACCTCCAAGAAAATATAACACTACACATGAACACAAAGAATCCAAGCTGACCATGTTGTAACATCTAGTATTCCTTCATTTAGTTGGAACGCACTGCAAAATGATATTCTAGGAACTCGCTTCAACCTAACACTTACCCGAAAATGTAACTAATTTTTTTTTACGTTAAAAGGGGATCCTTTAATAAGTTTCTACACATACTAAGGGTTAAAAGAGGAAGAAAAATTTTACCCCTAGGCAATCCAAATGCCCCACTCATTCATCTACACATACCCTTAAGGATTTTACATTAAACATTTAAAATATATATCTTCTTAATAAAGGTAGGGTCAATCCTCCAACCTTGGATCAAATCCATCTTAGCCACTAGATCCTAGGGTTCCCAACTTAGCCCTAATAATCCTTAAGAAAGTATATTAAAACCTTTTATCATTCTATTCTTCTCATTTGATTCATTTTCTTTTGATAAATTTGCAGGTTGGAGAGGAGGAAGCCATGAGAGAAAAAGGAAAGAAGCCATGGAGGATTCTAAAAGAAGATTTAGTCTAGGCTTAGCTTATTTTTGTCTTTTATTTATGTAATCTATTTCCTTCAAGGATTGGGAGGAGTTTCCTCCTCCAATCTAGTTTTTCTACTCCAAGATTCTAATGTATTGGGTTTAAATTTGGGGAAAACCCTACCACCTTTGATATAAATGAAAGAATGCTTTTAGATTCACCATTTGAGTGTTTTGTTGTCCCATTCCTAAGCATTTATCTTTATTTTACTTGCTGGTAGTAATAGGTTAAATTTTACAACTTAGGAATTAGTGAAAACTGGTTAAATTTCACGCACAGGCGCGAATCCATGAAATTATGTCATAAGTGACAGGACATCTACCCAGAGCAGACTGGCGTTTCTGAAACAGCCGCCACCTACCAAGGTGACAAATAGTGGACCATTGCCCTCTAGAACGGCGGTTGTGAAACCACCGCCTTACTTGGGCAACAAACACAAGACCGCCACCCTACTGAGCGGTGGTTTTAAGACCTCCGCCATTACCTAAGCAGCAGTTACGGGACCACCACTCTGCACAGGGCAGCGGTCCTACTTCTGAGAAATAGAACCTTAAAGCCAAGATTTTTTACAAAATCTAAAGTTGCTAAAAGATGTAAAAATGCATTATAAGTTGTCTTTGTTCATTCCAAGTTCCAGATTTGAGATTTAGTGCTCTATTATTCATTTCTTATTTAAATCTATTCCTTTTAAAGTGTTTTCAACTATATTAAAATTCACCTACTTACAAGAATAATTTTCATTTGTTTAACTAGATTCTTTCTTTCCATTATAAGAGAAAATGAATATAAATCTACTTTATTTCTTTTTCATTTCTTCATATAAAATTAAATTTCCTCTATACAATATAATCTAACTCATTCTCTCTTTCATTCTACTATAATATGCATACATTCTAAATAACCACAATAACTTTATTTTCCATACAATGATATTTTGTAAACAAAATTCAACTTCTAACAATCTCTACATTTTCTTCTTTCTCACATTTACAATACAATAACTACTCAATGAAAATATACTTTCCTTTCCATTGTAAAATAGATTAATCTTTTAATACAAGCACTACTTTTCTCACAACACATCCAAGATTTCAACAAGGAGAAAATACTTTCTTTTATATTTGCAAAACTAACTCTACAATATTTACAATGAAGAAGACTTCCTTTTTCCATTTCCTAACTAAACCATACAAATCTTTCTTTCTCTTTTCAATATACAAATATTAAATGTAAACTCCTTTCTACAAGATTACAACAATGTTCTCCACTTGATGTGGGAAGTCATACAAAAGTAAATACAAGAATGAAATGCATTATTACAATTTCTTCCACTCTAAGTGGGTAAAATACAAGAAAGTTTCACATGGCCACCAACAAGACTCCATTCTCCAACTCCAACAAGATAGCTCCTCCAAGGATTGCTTGATTCACAACAAAAATAGGGGAGAGGCAACGCTCTCCACCCAACCAAGATACCCAATGGAGAGGAGAAGCCATCCTCCCCATTGGCCCCCGAGCCCCAACCACATTACAATGGGAGAAGATCTCAACTCATGGAAACTACTAGCTTCCACAATACTTAACAAATAATTTTCACATTCATTCCATTTACATACAACCACAACAACAATTTAACAAGGACTCAAACAAAATAACAACACAACAAGGCTTATCAAGAAAGCCAAAAGAGTAAGACCTATGGGGAGGCCACTTATGCCTCCCAATGGGAATGGGTGCCCACCTAAAATCCTCCAATGTAAAACACAATTTCCCTACCAACTCTTATGCCTCCCTCAAGTACCCCTTATACCTCCATACACTCTTATGCCTCCCTCAAAACTCTTATGGCTCCCTCATAATAAGAACAAGAAGAAATGCAAGCATTTCTCATACTAGATGGGGCACCCAACCCAAACTCCCTCCATAAGAAAGTGATCTCTTATGCCTCCCTACAAGAAAAACTCCCCATAGTCTCCTCCCACTCCCAACTTAGGCATTCTACCCACACCCAACAAACATTTCAAAGAGACAACAACATTCAACACAACATATACACACATACATAAAAAAATAACATAATTTAAACTAAGGTGAAGCTCCTACCTCTCCATGGTAGAGCTTGTTCCAAGTATGAAGTTCCAAACTCCTCTAAAGATCAAGCAAGCATCCAAAAGCTCCAAAAATCCACAACTCTCTCAAAAACCTCTCACTCTCCAAAATTTCAAGAGACTAAAAATGATCATCCAACCCCAAAACAAGCAACAAGAATTCAATAAATAGAGAAAGGAGAGGGATGGATGATGTGGCTCCAAGTAGGATGCCACCTCATTTCCTCTCCACTCCACATCACTTGGTCAACCTCATATTCCAAAGCACCATTAATAAGTGGTTGGAGGAATGACAAGAACCTTACACACTCCATCTAAGCCCACTCCCCCAAAGGACAAAAATAAATATTTGAAAGAAAGTGCAATTAACATTTCACCTTTTATCCCCCAAAACACCTAAAAGAGCCTAAATTTGACCCCCAACCCATAGGTAGGGTTGGCATGGGTATTTAAGAGGTGTGGGACAAGTTTGACTTGTCCCACAAGCTTCCAAATTTGGCCTCTAAGGCCAAATTCGAGTTTCCCATGAAGGGTAGAGTGTGCTACACTCAAAACTCAAACACACTTCACTCAACACAAAAATCCAAAAGTAAATCAAGCCTAATAAATGAACTCCTTTTTGGTCACATCTTTAATTAGTTTAGGAAAAATTCAAATTAGCTTAATTAAGACACTACAACCCATGACTAATAAAGGGGTAAACACAAATCAAAAAATCTAAATAATGGAACAAGTAAAATTTCATTACTAAAAGAAAACACATACTAACATAATCAAAGAGGGAAAATTAAAACAAAACAACACATGACCCCTAGGTCACAATTTTCTCCTAACCAAATAATTCTAACACACACACAATTACACGTTGCCATGGTGACCCTAGTTGACTTCTTCTCGAATTCCGATGTGGTTGGTCTCCAATCCCCGATATTGTTGTGAATATAATATACCTACAAAATAGAGAATACCTCCTTCGGCCTCATGGCCGTATTAAAACATTCATGTCAAATATGCAATATAAATCTGAAATCAACTATATACGAATTAATATCATCTATGCAAGATACAATATCACTTACAATTTTCTAGCACATTAATCCAATTATCAAGATCTACTCAATATGACTAAATATATCACATTTCAGAATTACAGATAAATAACCATGTCAAAAGTATATCAATATCATCGTCAAATGTCTCCAGTAGTCCATATGCATCATATAAGAATCAAATCAATAACAAATTCAAGTATCTCTAATATCTACTAATCATGTTATATCAAAAACTATAATATATCCATAAGTGCGAGATGACAATATCAAAAAAATAATAATAAAAAGGTGTCAAAGGGAAGTGGGCCCAAGAGAAACCATGTCCTCTAACCTGTCCCAACTAAGAGGTGTCTTGCACTCTCTGCCATATAATGCCTGAAAAGGAGCCATGCCTATCGAACTCTGAAAACTATTATTGTAGGCAAAACTCCACCAAATATAGATACTCCTCCCATCTCAACTGGTGATCCATAACATACATCCTAAGCATGTCCTCCAGATCTTATTCACCCACTTTGTCTATCCATGATATCTCAAATTGATCCTCATCCCTAGAGCATGCTGCATGGTGGTCCAAAAATGGGAAGTGTACAAAGGATCGCGATGGAAAATGATCTTCCACATAATCACATGTAATTTGACAATCTCATCAAGATATACTCATGCCACTACACTAATCGTATAGGTGGTATTCACTGATAAAATGAGCTACTTTCGTCAACTTATCCACCGTGACCATGATGGCGTCGTGGTAGTATCTCAACGTAGGTAACCCAATGATGAAGTCCATGGAAATGGTGTCCCACTTCCACTCTGGTATGGCATGAGGATAGAGAAGGCTAGTGGGATGATGATGCTCGGCCTTCACCCTCTGGCACTCTAAGTAGCGTGACACAAACGAGGCCATGTCTCTCTAAAGTCCTCTCCAGATATATAACTATCTCAAGGTGGCATGCATCTTCTTCACCCCGGGATGGGCTAAATAAGGTACACAATGAGCCTCTAAAAAATATCCTATCTCAAGCCTCCATCTCTAGGAACATATATCCAACCTCTGTGTCTGAGAAGGCCATCTGCCTCTAATGAAAATACATCAAATCTCCCCTCAAGGGGTCTCTCATTACTCAATCTCTACTCTGACTTTAAGGTAGAAACTTTCCTGAGGAAGCTACTGCAAAATCTTGCTCCACAAATCTGTGTCCACTGAAGTGACCATAGCCACATGTCTCCATCTACTCAAGGTGTCTAAAACCACATTCTCCTTCCTCTTCACATGCTTTATCTCCATGTCATACTCACATAATAAAACCATCAATTACCACTGCCACGCATTGAGATTGGGTTATGTGAAGAGGTGATGAAGACTCAAGTGATCAGTCCTAAGTGTAAATCTCCAGCCAAGAAGAAAATGTCTCCAATACTAAGGCATGCACAACTACTACAAGCTCAAGATCATGAGTCAGATAATTGAGCTCATAATCTTTGAGTTTTCGAGACTCAAAAGTAACTAATCTACCCTCCTGCATCAACACACCTCCAAGTCTTGCCAAAGAAGCATCTGTGTAAACATAGAAATCACCCTAGGATTTGGTACTACAAGAATAGGTGTTATCATGAGGCATTCCTTCATTATACTAAAAGCCTGATCACATCTATCTAACCATGCAAACTTCTACCCTTTCCGCTGAAGGGAAGTGATGGGATGCACAATCCAAGATAATTCTGAAAAATCTCTATAATATCTTGCTAAACCCATGAAGTCTGCACACCTCATTCACACTAGTGGGTGTTAGCCAATCCATGATGGCTCAAATCTTGGAAGGATCGAACTACGATTCCTTCCTAGAAATGATGTGGCCCAAATACTACACTTATTTCTCGAAAGAATGCACACTTCTCCAAGTTCTCCATAAAGGTGTTGCTTACGAAGACAGACGAAGAACCTGACAAAGTGTTCCTCATGCTCTTCATGCATACGTGAGTAAATTAACTATCATCAAGGAAGATGAGCATGAAGCGATCTAGGAAATTCTTAATACCCCATTCATCAAACTCATAAACACTACAGGGGCATTCATCAAACCAAAAGGTACCACTGTGAACTCATAGTGGCCATATCTCGTACGAAATGTGGTCTTATGAATATCCGCCTCCATAATCCTGAGCTGATGGTAACCTAACTTAAGATCTATCTTGGAGAAAATTGTAGCCCCTTCATCTGATCAAATAAATCATCAATGCATGGAAGGGGGTAACAATTCTTGATCGTTACTTTGTTCAGTTAACGGTAATCAATACACAACCATAGAGATCCATCCTTCTTCTTTACGAAGATCACCGGTGCACCCCAAGGGGATACACTAGGATGGATTAGGCCCTTCTCTAGAAGGCCCTCAAGCTATAACTTGAGCTCACATAGCTCAGGAGTAGTCATCCGATAAGGTTCTCGTGAGATAGGCTCTGCGCTCCTAAATCAGATCTATGTGGAAATCTATCTCACGTGGGGGAGGTAACCCCGATAGCTCTCCTAGAAAAACATCAAAGAACTCTCTCAAGATGGGATGGTCATCAAGGGATGGTCCACTAGACTCATCCTCCGATCTGTCACTAACCGTAATAGCATACAATTGACAACCCCATCATGCACACCACTTAAGATGCATAGCAAAGATGGTGTGAATGGAAACGGGCCTCCTAACTCCTGATATCATTGACTCCACTCCAAGATCATCTATGCAAGCAATAGTCTTATGGTAACAGTCCACTCTAGCTCTATGAGCAGACAACTAGTCCATGCCTAAAATGACACCATAAGATCCTAATGGAAGGATTCGAAGGTCCAAGTAGTGGTGAAGGGTCCCAAATCCACTACACTCTCCTTGACTAAGGAGTCTATAGAAATCTTGGCTCCATAAGCCATCTCAACGTCCCAACTACAACCCTACCTAACTACCACCAACCTGCAACACTCTACTAAGGATGGTGCAATAAATGAATCAGAAGAACCGAAATCAAATAAAATAGAGGTGGAAATACCACCAATACTACTTGTCATCTCAATCACAGTACTCTGGTGCTCATCCTAGTGGTTCTCAACCACTACGTAGATCCGATGACTCCATGCCATATCTCTAACCATAGGCTCTGAGATCTACATCTTACCCTTGTTAGGGTTCTATGGGAAATCTCTCCAATGATGTCCAACAACACCACAACCATAATAGCTACCTAGTCCTCTCTAGTGGGATGTAGCTCCACCGGTACTCTAGATGTCTGAGCTGTGGATCCTGATGATCTAGCTACAAACTGTTGAGGTCTCTGTTGATGAGCTCCTACTGACTGAGCTCTCGGCGCACCCTATGTCCTGATGGGACCCTTAGGAGGAGGCCCATACTCCATCCTCTCTATGCATCAAATCTCTAAGGAGGTCTGTAAGGTGGGTGGGTCTCTCACTGCTACTGTTATGGCCTCGAATGAATCCTTCCTTGAACTCTATCCACCCCGTGGAGGAGGAACTTGACCCCTTTGACCTACCATCCTGCATCTACGCTTGATATAGCTATGAACTCGTCTCTATCCTACTACATCTTCCACTGTGTCTCCTCTATGAAGGCCTTCTCCATGGCCTCTACTAATGTCTATGGGTAGTGAATGCACACCACACACCTAAATCCAAGTTTAGGCCTGATGAACCTGTGAATCCATACCTTCTCATCCTGCATATAGTCAACGTATTGGAGTAGGTCCAGAAATCAACTCTCATACTCGGCTACAGTCATCGATGCCTAACGGAGGTCGTGAAACTCATCTATCCACTACTGTATAAACCTCTGGGAAAATACTTGCTCTGAAACGCTCCTCAAATAGCTCCCAGGTGACTGTCTCTGAATCAACATGGAGCTTCTACTCCTCGGTCCTCCACTAGATTCTACTCCATCCCTCAAAAGATGGATCGCAACACGATCTTTTGTGTTACTAGTACAAGGAAAGAGCTTGAAGCATCCACTCAAGCTCACCAACCAGGCCTCTTTTGAAAAACTCTATATCACCCGAATAGTGAGATGGTCATAGCTTCAGGATCTCCTTGATATGGTCTTTTGCTGATGTCTGATGAACCCTAGGTCTCTTTGCATATGCCTCCCTCTTTCTAGGGCAGCGAGATGTGTCCCTATGTCCTAAGATCATATCCCCATGTCCTCTCTATGGTGACTCTGCCTAGCCGACTCTGTGTGGAAGTTCTCTACCCCTGTACTCCCTCTTTGTGTCGAAGGGATGCCCGAGCTTCTACCGATGGCTCTCCATGCCATGTCTACCAAATCATCCCCCAAGGGGGCTCTCTACGTATGGCGGCATTGATTTCTTGAAGCATCTGTAAAATCTATGGTAGAATGACTACTATAGCCTACTCGTGTGATGGTATATCTATGTCTATATGAAAATGCTCCTCATCTGATCTTTGCCTCTCCTACATAGATCAAGGCGAGAGTTAGTTCATTGTTCTAGGTCTTGTTTCAGTTTTCTAAGTTTTCTATTTTATACAATTATCAAACATTGTGGTTTTCTAGATTTAAAAGAATCAACTTTGCACTAGGTTAAATGTTCATGTTTCATGTTTTCTAGGTGTGCCCAAGGGTCCAAGCTTTGAACCCACTACTCTGATACCAAGTGTAACACCCGTAAAAACGATGTTCTAAGAACTTGCTTCAACCTAACACTTACCCAAAAATGCGACTAATTTTTTTTTTTAGGTTAAAAGGGAAGGTTATGATACAAGGATGCAACAAGGGTACATTAATTTACTTACACTACTTAGCTCAGTTTTACGATTGAAGAAATAGGTCGAGTTGAAAGTTACATGTTAACACCATTATCTCTAGGGTACAATAATCAATAGTTCTATAGGAAAATAGTAAGGTTTAAATTCACTTAATTAGATATTTTCTTCTTTCAAATTAAGTTCAATCCTAACAAGGTTAACCTTATGCTAAATTATTAAATCCATTACTTTAATAGCTTAAAGGATCCTTTAATAAGTTTCTACACATACTAAGGGTTAAAAGGAACATCACACCCCTAGGCAATTAAATGGCCCCACTCACCCATCTACACATACCCTTAAGGATTTTACATTAAACATTTAAATTACATTTGTACTTAATAAAGGTAGGTCAATCCTCCACCATTGGATCAAATCCATCTAAGCCACTAGATCCTAGGGTTCCCATCCTTGCCCTAAAATCCTTATGAAATTCTATTAAAACCTATTCTCATTCTATTCTTCTCATTTGATTCATTTTCTTTTGTTAAATTTGTAGGTTGGAGAGGAGGAAGCCATGAGAGCAAAAAGGAAGAAGCCATGGAGGGTTCTACAAGAGGATTTAGTCTAGGCTTAGCTTAGTTTTGTCTTTTATTTATGTAATCTATTTCCTTCAAGGATTGGGAGGAGTTTCCTCCTCCAATCTAGTTTTTTTATTCCAAGATTCTAGTGTATTGGGTTTAAATTTGGGCAAACCCTACCCCTTTGATATAAATGAAAGAATACTTTTAGATTCACCATTTGAGTGTTTTGTTGTCCCATTCCTAAGCATTTATCTTTATTTTACTTGCTGGTAGTAATAGGTTAAATTTTACAACTTAGGAATTAGTGAAAATAGGTTAAATTTCACGCACAGTGCTGGATCCGTGGAATTCTATCATAAGTGACAAGACCGCCACCTAGAGCAGACCGGTAGTTCTAGGACCGCCACCCTACCAGGGTGACAAACAGTGGACCGCCACCCTCTAGAGTGGTGATTGCAAAACCGCTGCCTTACCGGGCATAAAACACACATGACCTCCGCCCTACTGAGCGGTGGTTTTGAGACCGCCACCACTGCCTAAGCGGTGGTTATGGGACCGCCACTCTGCATAGGGCGGTGGTCCTGTTTCTGAGAAACATAACCTTAAAGCTGAGATTTTTACAAAAACTTAAAGTTGTCAAAGGATGTAAAAATGCATTATAAGTTGTCTTTGTTCATTCCAAGTTCCAGATTTGAGATTTAGTGCTCTATTATTCATTTCTTAGTTAAATCTAGTCCTTTTAAAGTGTTTTCAACTCTATTAAAATTCATCTACTTACAAGAATAATTTCCATTTGTTTAACTAGATTCTTTCTTTCCATTACAAGAGCAAAGGAATGTAAATCTATTTTATTTCTTTGTCATTTCTTCATATAAAATTAACTTTCCTAGATACAATATAATTTAACTTGTTCTCTCTTTCATTCTACTACAATATGCATACATTCTAAATAACCACAATAACTTTATTTTCCATACAATGATATTTTGTAAACAAAATTCAACTTCTAACAATCTCTACATTTTCTTCTTTCTCACAATTACAATACAATGACTACTCAATCAAAATATACTTTCCTTTCCATTGTAAAATAGCTTAATCTTTTAATACAAGCACTACTTTTCTCACAACACATCCAAGATTTCAACAAGGAGAAAATACTTTCTTTTATATTTGCAAAACTAACTCTACAATATTTACAATGAAGAAGACTTCCTTTTTCCATTTCCTAACTAAACCATACAAATATTTCTTTCTCTTTTCAATATACAAATATTAAATGTAAACTCCTTTCTACAAGATTACAACAATGTTCTCCACTTGATGTGGGAAGTCATACAAAATTAAATACAAGAATGAAATGCATTATTACAATTTCTTCCACTCTAAGTGGGTAAAATACAAGAAAGTTTCACATGGCCACCAACAAGACTCCATTCTCCAACTCCAACAAGATAGCTCCTCCAAGGATTGCTTGATTCACAACAAAATAGGGGGAGAGGCAACGCTCTCCACCCAACCAAGATACCCAATGGAGAGGAGAAGATATCCTCCCCATTGGCCCCTGAGCCCTAACCATATTACAATGGGAGAAGATCTCAACTCATGGAAACTACTAGCTTCCACAATACTTAACAAATAATTTTCACATTCATTCCATTTACATACAACCACAACAACAATTTAACAAGAAGGACTCAAACAAAACAACAACATAACAAGGCTTATCAAGAAAGCCAAAAGAGTAAGACCTATGGGGAGGCCACTTATGCCTCCCAATGGGAATGGGTGCCCACCAAAATCCTCTAATGCGAAACAAAATTTCCCTACCAACTCTTATGCACCTATCCCTCAAGTACCCTTATACCTCCATACACTCTTATGCCTCCCTCAAAATCTTACGGGCTCCCTCATAATAAGAACAAGAAGAAATACAAGAATTTCTCATACTAGATGGGGCACCCAACCCAAACTCCCTCCACAAGAAAATGATCCTCCTACATAGAAAAAAATCCCTAGTCTCCTCCCACTCCCAACTTAGGCATTCTACCCACATCCAACAAATGATTTCAAAGAGAAACAACATATACAACATATACACACATACAATAAAACATATAACATAATTAAAACTAAGGTGAAGCTCCTACCTCTCCATGGTAGAGCTTGTTGCAAGTATGAAGCTCCAAAATCCTCCAAAGATCAAGCAAGCATCCACAAGCTCCAAAATCCACAACTCTCTCAAAACCTCTCAATATCAAAAATTTCAAGAGACTAAAAATGATCATCCAACCCCAAAACAAGCAACAAGAATTCAATAAATAGAGAAATAAGAGGGAGGGATGATGTGGCTCCAAGTAGGATGCCACCTCATTTCTCTCCACTCCACATCATTTGGTCAACCTCATATTCCAAAGCACCATTAATAAGTGGTTAGAGGAATGACAAGAACCTTACACACTCCATCTAAGCCCACTCCCCAAAGGACAAAAATAAATATTTGAAAGAAAGTGAAATTAACATTTTACCTTTTTATCCCCCAAAACACCTAAAAGAGCCTAAATTTGACCCCCAAGCCATAGGTAGGGTTGGCATGGGTATTTAAGAGGTGTGGGACAAGTTTGACTTGTCCCCATAAGCTTCAAAATTCAGCCTCTAAGGCCAAATTCGAGTTTCCCATGAAGGGTAGAGTGTGCTACACTAAAAACTCAAACACACTTCACTCAACACAAAAATCCAAAAGTAAATCAATCCTAATAAATGAACTTATTTTTGGTCACATCTTTAATTAGTTTAGGACAAATTCAAATTATCTTAATTAAGACACTACAACCCATGACTAATAAAGGGGTAAACACAAATCAAAAAATCTAAATAATGGAACAAGTAAAATTTAATTACTAAAAAAAACACATACTAACATAATCAAGAGGGAAAATTAAAAAAAACAACACATGTCCCCTAAGTCACAATTTTCTCCTAACCAAATAATTTTAACACACACACAATTACACATTGCCATGGTGACCCTAGTTGACTTCTTCTCGAATTCCGATGTGGTTGGTCTCCAATCCCCCGATGTTGTTGTGAATATAATATACCTGCAAAACAAAGAATACCTCCTTTGGCCTCGTGGCCTCGTGGCCATATTAATTTCATGTCAAATATGCAATATAAATCTGAAATCAACTATATATGAATTAATATCATCTATGCAAGATATGATATCACTTACAATTTTCTAGCACATTAATCCAATTATCAAGATCTACTCAATATGACTAAATATATCACATGTCAGAATTACAGATAAATAACCATGTCAAAAGTATATCAATATCATCATCAAATGTCTCCAATATTCCATATGCATCATATAAGAATCAAATCAATAACAGTTCAATATCTCTGATATCTACTAACATGCTATATCAAAAACTATAATATATCCATAAGTGCAGATGACAGTATCGAAAACAATAATAAAAAAGGTGTCGAAGGGAAGTGGGCACTACATTAGTCTCCTAGCCCATTCTTTTTATCGTGATATAATTTCCTGCAACAATTAAATAATACCCCTTCAACCTCAAAGCACAATAAAATACATCAAGAAATAAAACACACATACATATCATCCAACAATATCATATATGAAGCTATTTCATCATAATCAAAATTAAGAATTTATATCGATTTTTTGAAATCACTTAACATCTCAATTTTTGATAAGTCATATCATCAATAAAATCAAAAGGGTAGTCTAACATCCAAATATAATCATCAACATCAAAATCTAGAGCATCAGTATACAATGAAACAATACTAGATCATCATCTATGAATGTCTGCTAGTAGTCCATACCATGAAAAATATAAGTGACAACATATTAAAAATGCCCATCTATCAATGTTTACTAATCAAAATATAATAATAATGTCCATATCTCTAGTCCATAATAATAAAATCATAGCAAAATAAATGTCGAAGAGGAGTGGGCACTACACATTCTCCATTTGAGAGTGATTCTTCCTCACAACATCATATTTGGATGTTACTGATATTTTTACCGATCTTCCACCTTATATAAATCCATATACAATTGAGAACATTTTTCTTATATACCTATTAGTACTTAAGAGTTTATTGTCTCTTCTTTGAGGAAATCAATTGATTCTCTATAATAGTTTTTTTATGTCAACATTATCCACTTCATTAGGATTTATAATTAGTATATATTTTATTTCTAATTTTGGCATCACTTTTCAAATCATCATGATATTGTTGAGTATAATTTCCTTTTCTTTAACTAAAATTATGATAGATTTTCTTATACTTCTCTATATGTATTTTCTCTTCCACTACATATTTACATAGTCACATAGCCTACACTTCCAATAAATAATGGTTCACATTCTCTATCATTTTTGTTGACACCTTATGTAAGAGTACCTAGTTATTGGTTTAATATTTATAGCAATTTTCAAAAACATTATGAGTCCTTTTTGGTACCTGATTTGATTCATCAACACTTTTCATAGTCTATCTCTAGATTTTTGAGTAACATATTATATTCTTCATTTCCTTTTCCTTTTCTCATAGTATTTTAGTTTAGGATTCTACATGCTTGATTATAATGCATTCTTTATTTATTCCTTTATTTATAGTAGTCATATTTGTCTATGAGATATATTGTTTTTTCAAGAGACTTCATATTTTGGGAGGGAAGGATAATCTTCTTTAAATCTATATTTTTGTGGGCTTTATATATGATCTTCTAGGGGGATTGTTTATTTAGGAATATATTCTATCTTCCTCTCTCTTATCTCATTTTGGGAGGATATTTTCCCATGGGTTATCTCCTTTTCTATATTTTATGAGGTATTTTTCAATGTTCTTGGGTAGCTTATCAACCTTTTCTACTAGGACCCAACTCTTATATCCACCAAATCTATGTTGAAGGGGGTTGTGAGTTTGGGTATTTTATTCCATAATATGATTTCTCCTACTCATGCATTATTTATCTTTTTAGGTGTTATGGGGATATATAGTAGTTATGCTTATACACCTTTTTATATTTAGGTTAGACCTCTCCATTTCTTATTTATGTACCTCTCTTAAGGATATTTTTAATTGTTTATACAAGGTTTTTATTCTAATCATGTTTTGTTACTCTCTTACAACAAGTCTCTTTCTGCATTTGCATTTCACTCACTAAGATTTTTTCTATTTTCCTTGATCATGACTTACTCTCACAATCATGGTCATGTTAGATCATGAGGAAATTCTAATCTTTATCCTAAAATTCCATGTCATATAAATTTGTATATCTATTTATTTTAATACTCTATAAGTAGTAAATTTTAATCCTTATCCTAAAATTTCCAAGGTATTGGATAGGAAAAAGAAGGGATCTCTAAAACCCTTCATTGTCTCATAAGACATTTGTATATGTTTAATTTGGGTTTTTAATACTTCTATTGTGTTCTTTAGTAGTAAGCAAAGTTACACATATTTTTAGTTTAGTAATTTAAAATGAAGTTATCAACTAACTTAAATATTAATTATCCCTTCCTGACATATTATACAACTCGTGAGAATTGTAATTGTGAGAATTATTACTATGCAAGATACACATAATTCTCATGTTTTAAAACCCTAACCATATCATTCCTAATGATGGTGGAAGAATTTTTCTACATATTATACGACTTGTGAGAATTATAGTGAGAATTATTACTATGTGGTGGATAATTCTCATGTTTTTCGAAACCCTAACCACATTTCTAGAATTGTTCTAGGCTGTGGAGATGTAGGCAAAAATAGGTGTATTAGCGATGGTGTGGATGGCTTTATCTTCCTCTGGTGATGCCATCCATGATGGTTTCGATGGTCCTCAAATTGAGTTTAGATTTTCTTCAAGGGATGGTGTAGGATCTCGGTGGTCTCATTCTAGGTGTTATGGCTCTAATAGTGCTCGTTTCCCTTCAAGCTCGAATGGGTCAAGTCTCCTCATTTTCCCCATAATATTTCTAGTGTTGGTGGTAGGGTAGCTACCCACTGGCCATGGGAAGTGTGTTTTATGGCTTAGGGGAGTACATAGCCAACCCTTCCCTCCTCCCTCTTCCTCTCTTATTGGAAAAATGAACTATGATAGAGGCTAGTGCGGGGACCCTTCCATTTTTTCCAAAGGTAGTATTTGAGGAAAAGGTTTCTTGGATGCTTCCAAATCCACCAAAAAAAATCATTTCAATACTATGAGTTCTACAAACATTTCTTCTTCTATTTCCTTTCGAGAAGAATTTCTTCAATTTGAAGATTCTCTCAAGAGTAATGGGCTCATTTTCAGATTCAATAACCTTTGCCTAGGGATCCTTTCTCTTCATGATTAGATCATGAAGCAATGAAAGCCTCTTATGGAAGTCAAACGTGATATTTACACCACACTTAGAGGTTTTTTCATTATATTTTTTGAGAATATATGATAGAGATTTAATATTTGGTAAATTTTCAAATTTCAAATCCGATTTCTTATTTATGAAACTGTGTTTCCTTGTTCAACCAGTGAATGAAACCTTCTTTGTCAAAACTAGTTTGGGTATGAGTGCCATATTTTCCCCTCCAATTTTGGAGTGAAAATTGCTTACTATATCCATAGGGGTTGCCTTGGGTAAATGTTTGACCATTGATCCTAATAGATCTCTATTTGAATTTACCACATACTCCCCGTATTTTGGTTGATATGGATACCTTTGTATATTTTTCATCTACTATTGATCTCATAGTAGCTCATATCATACTTGACCAAATATCTTGACTATGAATGGTTCCCTTTTAGATTCAAGGCTTGTTTTTACCTATGTCACTTAGTTGGGGATTGTCATATGGGGAAAAACATGGAAAAGTAGATCTTCATGGTGGATTATTTTTTTCCTATTCATCTAGTTGTTAATAGCCAACTAGATAGTGATTTTGAGGAAAACTCTAAGAATGAATATGATCTTGGTATGATGACTGTGGAGGCCATTCCTTTACCCACTCATGTTGGTAAGGCTACACCTTGATGTAAAAGAGACCATTTCCCTTCCCTTGTGACTCAATTTCATGAGCACAAGGACAATCTTGAAATTATCATCCCGATTCACTCTAAGGAAAATGTAAATCTAAATAATGATGAAGGATGGATTAAATTGGGAATAAGAAGAAAAGGAAAACTACTAAAAATCCCCTCAAAATGCAGTTAAGATCCCATGGGAAAGAGCCTCAGGGATAAGATGGTTTTCGATTTTTGCATGGTTTCTCTATTCCATTAGGAGAGACATCTCTCTTTATTCTCATGGATTTATCTTTGTCTTCATTTGTAACATCTTGTTACGGGGTATGGGTCCCCTCAACCCACATTTACATTTAAAAATACAACTAGAAATTTTTGTAATTTTAATTGGGTAATATTTGATCTTTATGCAATATATCCTTTATGACCCTTCATAAAAGATTTGGATATCCAACATTCTAGATTTCACCACAAATTTGTCCACATATATTTCCATAGATTAAAAATTACTCAACCAATTTAGTACATTTTAAATTTGTGGTTTATAAGATGTACATGTCATCATCACTTTAGATATAATCATTATTAATGGAATCCCATGGATTCATGATGGAAATATTTTAACAAAAACAAATTTTCACCAATGATAAAGTAGTGAGTGATATTACACATATGAATTTTAAATGGAGAAGTCATGAAAACTACCTTTAAAATACTTGATGGAAAATCTCATGGGTGAATAGTCCTCGTAAGTGGTAACTACTAATTTCCTTCTATAATCAAGAAGGTATTTAACATTTTAATGGAGGGATGGTTGGATATTTGTGTTTTTATATGGATTTTTATTGGTATTAATAACACATACTTAGTATCTATTAAGCATTCAATGGACATTAGGAATATCTTTGACTTTTAGTATCCACTTGATTTTATGTTGATAGGAACTCTAAAATGTAAGTGTAGAGACAACTTTAATGGTGTGACAGTGTAAATTTATAATATCTACATTAAAATGGAAGTGCATTTGAGAATCACTTTAAAGGTTTTTGAACTACGGAAATTCAACCAAAAAATAGTAATATTTTGCTAAAATGACATAAATGAGTGCGGTCTATTAGTATGACCATTTCAAATTTAATGATCTACATTAAATTTGATCATCACTTAAAAGTGATGCTTTTAACTTTGAGAATTCAATCAAAAATAGTAATATCTTTCCCATATGTCATATTTTAGATCACTTGTCTTCAAAAGAAAGTGGGGATTACTAATAACCGAGGAATATAAAGAGAATGCATTCAAATTATTAATAATGTGATATGCCTAAAGTCTGAGATAAGATCTATGAAATTAATATACATTAATATTTTTAAAATAGATGTATTTAAGATATTTTTACTAATATATATTTATATTGATAGTAATGTTTTAATTAGAGGAAAAGGTTAAATGTAATAGTCGAACATATACATTTTTATTTTCATTTTTTGAATTTGAGCATTAATTGATTTTCATCATAATACTTTTTATTTTTCTTTTTATTATTTTGGGTTACGATAATAAAAAAATCTTCTAAGATAAAGTGTAAAGCCATTTGTATCTTTTACATGTTTTTTCTTCAAAAAAATGATACAGTTTCAGCTTAAATGTCATACCATGGACACCTTGGGCTCTGAGAGATTGTATTTTTATTAGTAATTTATAAGGTTATCCATCCTTTAGGATTGCATATAAAATACTCCCATCTACTTCAATCTCGGCTATTAATAGGAGACTAGAGCTAGTGGAGCTACGAACAATGTCGCGAGAAATGTCCTCATAAGTTTATCCCTAAATTATTCCATGAGATGATATCTCCCCTCCTAATGTTATTTTTTCTATTTCTAAGTTCAATACTTCATGTCATTGGCTTGACCAATTTTTTCTCATCATCTAATTTTGGGTTGAATTCCCTTTGAAAGCATGCTCAAATCTTGGGTTAGCTCATCTTGGGCCACTCATGGCATCAAACTTGAGATCATTCAAAATATGATCAAAGGGTTCTTTATTTTTCTTTTTATGACCCCTTGTTTGCCCCATATATTATTAAACACTTTTCAACATGGTATGTTCATAAATCTATATTAGTTCTTTCCCCTAGACAAATGATTTCATTATTTTAGAGTTTGTGGACCTTAAAGTTTCCATTAGCCTTATGATCCCTTCCATTCACTTCCTTCATCAAATATCATCCTCCAATGGGTGATTTGTTTACATGGAGCCATAACACTTTTACGATTCCCAATCGCAAAAAAGGTTTATCTTGAGGTTGATCTCTCGCAAGAACTAAAATATTTTGTTGAGATTCAAATGGATGATACTCGCTTACTCATATAAATTTATTGACATCAATCTTCCTAATACCCATTGCTTTCAATGTCAAGCCTTTGATCACAAGATCAAACATTGTCTACTTTATGTCCCATGTAATCACCCATCCTCTAAGTTTCTTTTTAGGCCTCCAAACACCCACAAGAGTAAGGGTGGAAAACTATAGGATGGAAAAAATATGAACAAGGCGTCTCAAGACAATGCAATAATTAACAATGAATCTAAAGAACTAGTTGTTAGGAACATATCCCAGGTCTGTAAGCTACACCCCAAAATAGCTTCTAAAGAATCTCTAGCTTTATTTCCTAAATTCTCTACCGCTCCAAAATGGTTGATGTCCTTATGGACCCGTTAAACTTATTTTGACCTCCTTGACACTTCCTACATCCTATTTTCTCTTGACATCCAGCTCATAAGGCCATCCCAAAAAGGCCCAAAGTCCCTCATGACATTCCATGACAAGCCATGAGCATATCCCCATTCACAGTGATGGAGTCAAAAAGAAGGTATATAATATTGAGTATGTTGGATGAAGGAAAGTGGAATTGTAATATTTTCTGATGCATAATAATGATCAATTCTTATAAAACCTATTAAATTCCTTGATGGCATGGATGATGATAATATTTCCTAGACTCACATTTATCATGAATTTCATGTCATAGAATGTAAGGTGCCTTACTCAATCCAACTATATATGTTAGAGATATGCTCGCCAAAAAATTGTGAATTTGGATGTTTTTGTTTGTAGGAAGTTAAAGTAACAAGTTTTCAATTGTTAATGGTCTATAAAACCATTTTACTTGAGATCCTAGTGTTTAATAGTAATCATGATGGGGGCATGGGGATTTATTTCTTTATTTTATCATAAATAGCGGTCCTTTTATGGATCATGGTAAAAACAATGCCAATTGGTCTATTTAGACTCTCTTTAATATTGAAATTTTCCCTTTTGTCATCATCAACATTTATGCTTCAAATGATGCAAAAAGAGAGCAGATCTTTGGCGGTGGATAGCTAAAGAAATCCTTATGCATATTAGTTCATCTTCGAGGACTTTAATATGATTTAATTTCCCATGGATATGTGTGGGCACCTTCTAATGCAATGGAAAGATGGAAAAAGTGAGTCCTGAAATACATGTGTAATAAATGTGGGTTTTATGTCCTGAATGCCTTATGTCAACCCAACTATAAATCCTCATTCACTTGGTCCAATCTTCAAGGTGGATCAGATCGGGTTCTTAAATGAATCAATAGGGCTATGTTGTCCACTCAATACTTTTTTGATTTTGAAAACATTTATTCTTTACCTATGGAATTGATGCTAGATTTCATTTTTCTGACCACCTTCCCATCAAATTTCACATCACTTGGAAATTCAGATGCCCCTTTTGTTATTAGGGCCATTTTTTCTCAATACTTCCTTGATGGGCCATGGGCCCATGCTCAATCATATCAAGTGGGTGTGGAACTTAGTACCTAGGCCATGTCACTTACATAATCATCATCCACCTCTTCTATCCAATTGGAATTAGTGGTGGGTGGATGCTATGAATAGGATTGTTAGGTTCCTTCGAATATATGGGTGACAATTGAACTAATATTAGATACCACTCCTACTCTGTTACCTCATCTACGCTTAGTTAGTTAGTGATGAGGATCGAAGGAATTCTCTTTCTAAGACCTTGCAACTCAAGTTACTAAGCATAGATAAAAATCCAAATTGCTGATAATTATAATGCTCGGGTGCTAAAATATATTCCCGAATCCATTAGCTTAAAGTGGGGGACTTAGTCTCAAAGGAATTATTTAAAATTTTCAAATCCAAGTATCCATTTTAGTAAATTAGAGCCATCTGTTATGGTGTATCTTGTCTCACGAATCCCTAGCTCATGCTCTAGGTGTTTGTCAATCATTACAAGTAATTTTTTCAAGCCCAAGTTCTTGGCTATTATACCATGAAAATTTCATCTAGCAAAAATATTTTCTTGTGATCTCTTGCTCTTTATTGATTCTTTTGAAGAAGTTTCCATGCACATGGCCAATGAAAAGGAGCCTCGCATTGTGATGGTTTTCCCTACAAATTCACAAGGCCAATGACATTGTGGGTCTACATATTCATCATGTTTATATGGAAGGATTCCAGTTCCCCATAATTATAGCCCTCATATTAATAAACAAAATATCAAATTCATCCCTAAACCTGGAGATCCCGAGATGATAAATAATTGGTGTCCCATCACTCTACTAAATGTTTCTTACAAAATAATTTCTAAAGCTCTTTGTTTTGATTGCGGAACATCCTCCTAGTAATATTTTGTCCTAAGGAAACTTGCTTTATCAAAGGGAGATATATCCTCAACATTATTTCAGTCTAGGAAGGCATGGAATGGGCTCGCAGATCCAATCAACAAGCCCTCTTCATCAAAATTGACTTTGAGAAGACATATGAATGAATATAATGGCCTTTCATACTTGTCATGCTCAAAGCCTTGGGTTTTAGTCCTAATTTTATTTAGAATTTTAATATTCTATGTGAACATGCCTCTACCCATATAACTATTTATGGGAAAAATTTAGAGTCTTTTGGTATTTTCAAATTCATCAAGAAAATTTTCCCTCTTGTGCCTACTCGCTATGATATGACAACTGAAAGGATTTGGATACTTGTTTTCCCAAGCTCAATCCAAGAGGTTTGTCAGGGGAATTATTCTTCCCTCTTCATATGACTCCCAATTATTCAATGGACACTTTGCAAATGACTCCTTTCTTGCACTCATTGAATAAGAAAGTAACATCAATTAGGTCATGCAATTCCTGAAACTTTCTATTTGACTTTTGACTCCTCCATTTAATGGCACAAAATGCAATGCTATAGAGATCCCTTCCTTCTTACACCTAACTAGTTAGCATCCTATGATTGGAATTTTCTCAACCATAGAGAAATGTTCAAGTTCCTAAGCATTACTTTTTCTTTCCAAGTTTCTCACTCTAGAAATATGTCATGTAACATGTGGCCAAGAAAATGGAATATTGGATCACCAAGCCATTGTATTTAGTGGAAAACTCCATATTTTCTCCAGAAATTTCTCAATGACACACATGTTTACTACTCCTTTTTCTTAGGTACCATCTAAAGATTTTGTTGATAAGCTTGAAAAAATGCTCAAAGACTTCATGTGGACCAATTCTTCTTCGGAAAAGGATTTCACATAGTTGCATGAGAAACCTTTTACCTTCCCAGACTCGGGATGTCTTAGGTCTTGTTAAAATATTATGAAATGGAAAGTTCTCTATAACCAAATGGATTATTCTATTCACAAAATATAAGGAATTTTGGAAGGTGCCCCACTGAAATGGTATTGCGAAGGCACCTCGTATGGCTAAGTTGTCTTGAAAGGCATTGGCTTTTCCTACCTTTCATTTCCCATATTCCAATCAAATTGGTGGGTACCTTCTTGAACAAAATCATCTCGAGAGGTTGGGAATGAATCAAACCATGACTTCTTGTGGAATGACAATGGCTTCCATGACATCCTTTAATTTAATCTCCACTCCTTATAGTGGTCTCTCATATTTCAATTCCAAAATCATTGTTTAGATAAGGTTCCTTGGATTCTTGATCTCTACCTTTTCGTGTGGAATTTACACTATCCAATATTTTATGAAAACGCACTCAATCTTGGCTACCTAGAAAGAGATCAATGTGAATTTAAAATTAGGTCTATCATATAGAGCCCTCATCAATGATATCATTTCCTTTATGCCATATCACATGATCCAACATATCATTTGTTCTTCAGACTCATCTCTAGGTGAATGGACTAGAAATGGTATGTGGACACCCTATTCCAAAATATTCATCTAGCCAAGGCTATTCTTTTTTTTCACCACATATGCCCATTGTGGGAAAGCTTAATACTCTATGGGATATTTGATCCTCACCATCAATCTAGAAAAGGATATTTTCCACAATTTGGTCTTCCTATGTGGAACCTAAAATTACACACTTTTGTGGTGTGTTCTTCACCAAGGAATTTTCTTTGGTTTTCCTTGTCTGGTGAATCTCATATTTTCTAACCCAAATGTCCCTTCATGAAAATATGGAAAAATTTCACACCTATTTTATTACTCGCCAAAAATTCCAGATGGCTTGGATTTGGATTCATTATTTCTTCCTCCCTTTTTACCAAAAATATTTCACTATCAAAATGTTCTCTTAAGAGACAATCCTAGAATGTCACTACATAAATTTACCCATATTTGGCATGCTTTTAGAGGGGAAATATTATTCTGGTTATGGAAAGAAAGGAATTATTGTTTATTTTCTAATGTTGAAGTTGATCAATAATTCTCTATTTATAACAAGTTTGTGGTTATCACAAATGTCTTGCTACAGATTCAAGTTCAAGCAAAAAGTGGTGATTGAGGTGGAGCACCTACAAACACTTCTACACCACAAGGGAAATTCCCCTTATAAAATTACTAGTGAACCTCCATCCCCTCTCGTCGCTCTCCCGACATGTGGTAGTGCTAGTGGGCATTAAAGAGGTGATGACCACTAGAGTTATTCTTAGCGCCACTCTTTCATTAGTTCCCATCATTCCCATCGTAGCTAGCCTCCTCGGAGGATCTTCTCCCCTCTATCTTTAGCTCACCACCGAGGATGGGATGCTCCCTACTTCCCAACCACGGCTGGTTGGGGCTCATGAATAGCCCTCGAGCCACACACCCATGACAGCTGGAGCCTCTTGCCTCCCGATAAAATTCGAGGATGGTTCTCACCATCTCACCCTCTCGGGCCCCTACCGAAGAACCAATATAAGGAAACCATCTCGACTCAAGTTTGGACATGCTTTGGATAGTGGTAAAGATCTATTGAGTTCTAGTTGGCATGATAACGATCTGCCCTCTTCCGGACAACAATTCATAGTGGAAGCTTAAATTTTTTGTCTTTGTGTTTCTTGATGCTTTGTAAGACTCTTAGTTCCTAGGTGGTTTTATCTAGTTTGTTCTGTGGTTTTGGGCCATGCTTGCATACCTCCTCTTTTTTTGTGAATTATCTTGTATCATTTTACTTGTTAATATAACAAAAGATCTTATTCATAAAAAATGATACACCTAAATTGATAATATTAAATATATCAATTAAATAATTGAAAAAAATTGTAATAAAATTATAAGTGAATATGATAAATAATTATCCAAATCAAACAAACTTTCAAATTTATATTTGTAAATTTGTTTGAAAATATAATTTAATTGAAGTGAGTTCTAATCCAAAAAAGAAAAAATGGTGGTGTAAAAAATATTGGTTGGCCATCAAATAAAATACAAGATATAAGAGATGTCAGTAAAAAAATCTAAAGACACCTTCATTCAATTTTGAATTGAAAAATGGGCTTTGTGAAGATTGGCTCTACGGGAAAAATCCTAACCTTAATCCCAAGCTCCAAAGTGAAGGTGGGGCAAGTGGCAGTATATCTTTGGATAGTAATCGACTCTCCATTAGCGGTGGTGCCCTTGATTACTATGCTGACGAGTTTGTGAAGGCGGTTTCCTATTTCATCAGCGTTATTTGGTTCATTTTCGCTAGTTTTGGCAAGCGACGAGGGGGAGTCCATTTGGTGGGTGTTTCCTTTGGTGGCTTAAGTAATCTTGGTTTTAGTGACCCTGGTGTTTCCTGGTCCTCCTGGTGAGTGTCCCATATCGTGGGAATGGTAAGTACTTGGAGCCTACATAGGATTATGTTTTTGGTTTTAGCAGAGGGCGAATAAATGATGCCCTTGGTCCTAGAGGTGACACTAGCACTCAAATCACTGAGGTTCTTTTGGGATTTTAACCAGGAATAATGTGCAACCTACTCATGGAGGTTATGCCCATGTATAGGCTATGCATATTACGAATGTAGATTTGAGACACGATTCCCATGTTCATGTTTCAATTTCTCCAGTTCTTGGTACTACAGAAGTGTATGCAGTGATTCCTACAGCTATTTCTGATCCTATACAGTCTTAGTGTCAACCACATCAGCAATTTATTAAATCTGTTGCTCAGTATTTCAAGGATGTGGTAAAGGGTGTTGGTAATAGGAACAGGGTCTTGCTAGAAGCCAAGCATAATAATCCTATGGCTTATGCTAAATCTATCCCATCTATAAGTTTTGGGAAAGAGTTAGTTCAATCCAAAGTTTATTTGAAGAGGAAAGATCTGATTTATAGATTTAACAAATTTTACCCGGGTCTTCCTTCACTTCATGCATGGATTTCGAGTCAACGGGTCCTTGCTTGGAAGGTAGGCTAGATATCTTTCCTAGTGCACGTGGTTTTTTCATTATGTCATTTGCAAATTCTTTAGATAGGGATTTAATTCTTGGGAAAGTTTGGAATTCATCTCCCATATGCTCTTAATGAAACCATGGTTTCCTCTATTTAACCCAGTTTCTGATACTTTCCAAGTTAAACTGGTGTGGATATATCTACCTTACTTACCCCTCCAATTCTTGTTGGAGAGTTGTTTAACTGTTATTGGTAATACTTTAGGGAAATGTTTAGCTATTGACCCAAAAATTAAATATTTTGAGCACACTACTTATGCTAGAATCTTGGTTGATATGGATACCTCTATGGATTTCCCTACCACTATTGAACTTAAATTTGAAGATAGAACTTGGATTCAAAATTGAATTATAAAGGTTTCCCTTTAGATGCAGAACATGCTTTTCTCTTGGCCATTTAGCATCAAATTGTCACTTGGTTCGAAAACATGCTAAAGGTAGAAGCTCTTGGTGGAATAACTCTAATCCTAATCACCTGGTTGTGAATGATCCTTTGGATTGTGATTCTGATTTGGTTTCTGAGGAATCGGTTGACCTAAAAGTGGTGGAAGTGCAACAAGTTTGTAAGAATGTATCGGATCACTTATCAGGATCCCATGACTCTGTTCACGACACATTGAAGTTTTGATTCCAATCCATAACAATGAAAATGTAAATCAAAATATGGAAGATGGTTGGAAAGTTCTCGTCTAAATAAGAAAGGCACAATCTCCCCCTTAAGATGCAATTAAGATCCAAAGGAAAAGGCCATTTTGTTGAGATTGTTGTTGGGCTTATTTTATTGTGTTTTATATTTGGAGCCACTAGTAGAGGTTAGGTTTATTTTGTTCCTCAATTTTTATATTTTTATCCTCCTATTGTATGGGGTAGGGTCCCCTTAACCCTTTTTCACCACTAATAAAAAAATTGAATAAAAAAATATATTTGACATGCAATAGTTCATGTCAATTTTACGCTTCTCCTCGACTTAGAATTGGTAGGTTTCACACATTATAAAATGAATGTGTCATGTAAGGTAAAGACATCAACATGAATTTCAAACCAGCAAAATGAAGGTTGCAAAAGCGTTCATTCCAATGAGAGGCTTTATGTAGGAGCGGCATAGAAGATAGCTGATTGGAGAAAGGGTTTTGCACTCCCTATAGAAATTAATGCAGGTCATTCATTTTAAATTCATGAACAATATATTGATTTGAATGTTAATGTGGTGTCTTATAAATGTATTAATATTGATTTGAATGTGAAGATCGTACCAGAAAACAAAGATTTGACATTGTTACCACTATTTCATTAGGATGTTTTGAAGAAACAGAACATCGATATGTGAACAAAGATATAATGATTAATTTATTTTCATCTTGATACTTATTGATTCTAGGTGATCTTATGTGATTGTTACTCCTTTCATATGAATAACAAGAAAGAAAAAAATATACAATGTCATTGAACCAAAAAAATTGTTATTGTGAGATCTAAATTTTTCAATGTCAATTAGATCTTTGCAGTATGAGATCGCTTATTATTTTTTCTTTTATCTTTTTAAAACCTTTCATATGTTAACAATCTTGATGTATTTTAGTCTCAAGTAAGATCTCATGATTTACTTATATATAAAAAATGTTAAATGGTCATGTTCGCATGATATTAAAAAAAAAAGACAATACCGTTAGACCTCTGTGATTACAGCCAACAACCCTAAACCTAATGTTGTATCTAGTGATGATGGTGGCATTTGTATGATGTCCTATTTAGAGCTGCCCCTCTCTGTATCTCGGAAACCCATCCAAGGATGACTTGTGTTTTTTTTGGGTGCGGAGGAGAATAAGGTTTTCTGGAGCCTTTCAGAATACTTCTTTTGTTGGTTGTTGATTAGTTTTGTATCCTTTCTATGTTTAGGTTGGTATTTTTGTTCAAATTGTGAATCCAAATTTGACTTTAATGTTTGTGGAAACATATGTGACTCGCATGAAATTTCTATAAAAAAAGTGGATCATTTATAATTGTAGAATTGGTCACAATTTTAATATTGTTAATACCTACAATTGAAAATTTCGTGTATATATTCACAAATTACATATTTTCATTCATACACAATTTTGACTGACATATAATTTTAGGTTAGTTGTAGGTAAATTCTTAATATTTAAACTATAACTTTTACACAATTTTATTTTAAAATTAAATTTTCAGAAATTATAATATTATTTTACAATTTTAATTTTAAATATTATGGTATTAGATTTATTTTTTTATCACCTAAGTTCATTTTTACATTAAAATGAAATTTACAAAATAATAACATACTATTTTAAACTATTTTATTTAAATTTAAAATATTAATAACATGAAATTAATGTTTAATTAAAAAATATATTTTTACAATGAAATAGAAAAATTTATTAAATTAGATAGCTTTGAATTAAATGTAATAACTAAGAATGATTATAAAATTGTGCATTGCATGTAAATATGACCATTTTAAAATATTATATTATTAATAATAATAACTCCTCCTCTACCAACGTACCCAAACAATGAGTATTGATGATAAAATTAATTAATCCAAAAAAAATACTAAAAGTCTTATCCATCTTAAAGTCTTTTTAAATGCCTCTTTCTAAACCATGGGAAACAAATCTTTTTAATCAAATATTCTGAAATAATACTTATTAATAATAAAAAGTGTCAAAGACATAAATCTCTTTAATGCATGAAATACAAATAATTTTGAAATTTACATATATATTTTATGAATATTTGAATTTTTGATATTTTGTAGAATTTATAAATAACCATTCTAATTGTAGTGTTATTTGCTTGAATTTCCAATAAGATAAACAAATTTCCAATGGGGCTAGATATGGAAAGGAAACTTCATTTAACATTTCACAATATAAAATCTATGGTACGAGCTATAATATGTATTTAATAAATTAGTCAAATTCATGTTTATTAATTAAATTCCCTCTGTGGTTTGCATACATTTTTATTTTGCAAATGCAAAACAACAAAACAATTATAGTCCATCAAACATCAATACATTTAAAATTTCTAAACATTCTATTCCTTAAAAATAAACATAGACTAATAATATTAATTGTTATCTATAGGGTTAAGTAACATACCCAAAAAAATCAATCATTAGAAATGATCAGAGACTCCTATGGCATAACCACACATTTTCATTAACATGCATGTGTCCTAATAGCATAAATAAAATTTACATCCATCCACTTTGAAATTGGGGAAAGAATAGAAAAAATGCGAAAAGCTAAGAAACCCATATTCTAATGGATGATATAATTAGCAGAAGATAAAATTACCACAATGTGGTTCTTGAGAAATTATCCAAAACAAGAAAATATTCACCTAAAATAGATGATGGGTTTTGAAATTGCAAGCAAAAGTATATTAACACTTAAAAACAACACCGGCCAATAAAATTATCAACTCTATCATCCTGAATATGCATGCATGTAATATTCATAAATATGCAACCAAAAACATGCACATGTAAATATCAATAAAAACATGTAACCATCCATAATAGCATGCATAGTACATGTAGGAGAAATTCCCTAAGATTAAGGTGGATAGCATATACTGGGAGCTTCTAAATAATCAATAACACACGACATTGCATGTCATGATCCGTGAGTTACCACAATTAGAGAAGTGCTTTTATCCTTGCACATAAAGCGCACACAAGAACAAATGGAGGATTCCATAAGCACATAAATGTATAGGTTGAAGATTCCATTAATCATGCACAAGCACGATCAAAGATTCAGTGAAGAGTAGTTAAGAATAACATAGGAAAAGTGAATGAATGCTATCAATTTAAAATATAGAAATATTATGTAACATACAATCTTAATATCCAAAAAACAACATAAAATGATCCAATTTTTATTCTCTTTTCAGAAAAGAATATATATTGAAAATATTCTATGAACATATCAGAACGATTGATTGAAATTTTTGATTGAATAGTTCTTGCTCCAGAAATTTTCCAAATAGGAAAATGCAAAGCCGAACAAATTTTCAGTTTCAAACTCTAAATAAATAATAAAATCATTTATATGGAAATCCGTGCCATATCAAAACAGATTCGGAATGAGTAATAGTTTTTATATGGAAATTTAAAAACTTTAGAAAAGGTCAATATGATTTTGTGGACGACTTAATGATAACTTCACTTTAGACTACCTTTTCTCCAACAAATTTTGAAAATGTCATTACTTTATTTAAGGTTCAACGTGTTCTCTAAAATTCAGGATTATATGTGGCAGCATTATATAGAGTGTAATGTAACCCATTTTTAATATTAGACGTAAAAACAAATTGTTATATTATTTACAATATTAATTTACCTTGGATAATGATAATGATTTATTTTATTGTTATAATTACATTCTTTTTTTTAATAATTGTATTAGTGGTTTTTTTTTATAATTATGTATTCTTTTATAGATTTATCTTATAAACTAAAAAAATAATTACTTGTAAATATATTTTTACTATTTGTACATCTATGTATATTTTGGAATTGTTTCTCTAAATTTTGACTTTTTAATGCATTCAAAATTTAATTCTATATTTGTTGATTGATATAGATATTCTAAATAAAAGTTAAAAAATGGTTTTAATTTTTAATTTCAAATTTTTAATAAGGATATTGTGGATTATCCACAAACATTATTAAGGTAATGGAGTTTTCTAACAATAAATAATATAGAATTGCAATGAAGTTATATTGATCTAATTATTATTTATTTATAATTATATTATCTGTAATTATGTAGGTAAGTTATACCATTAATGTGAATTTTTACAATTTAAGTCCTATGAAGCCCCCACTCTCATATATATAGACAATTTAATTGTAGAATTGACTAGTCAAACTAGTTATTTGTAGTTGTGTAAAAGATCACAAATAATATTTGTAATATTATGTAGATTATCCACATAAATAATATTTAAATTCAAATAGTCTAGATTATTTATGATTTACTTATTTTTACATTACTCATTATTACTTTTGTTTCAATTATCCACATAAAAGTTAGATTAATAATTATAATATAGATTGTCAACAATTAGAGTTAGCTGAGGATAATACACAACTTAAATTTAAATGGTTTTAAATTTATTGTTAATAAAAAAATCTTTAAAATTATGTGATTATCTTTATTTGATTAAAAATAGTTCAAAATACTATAATCATGATACATTAATATATTTGGTAGATTATGAAAAAATAATAATCATAGTTCTAGTGGTTTAATTTTTAATTTTTTAATTTTAGAATAGTGTGGAATTTAGAAATTTTGATCTACAATTTTATTTGGACTATCTCTAAATATAGTTTTAGAAATAATTTTTTAGGAATATATATAGAAATTGTGATTTTTCTAAGATACGATTATGAAGTCACCACTTAATGTTGCTAATCCATAATTTTTCCACAAATTGATTATTTTGTGGATAACATTGTGGAAAAGTATCCCTCTTTCTAGTAGTGATGTTATCCTTCTATGTTTAGGTTATTAGTTGTTTGTATTGATGACTTTGTTTTATCTCTTGCATGAGATTTTATACAAAAAAATTGGATCATTTCAAAACTTTCACCAATTACTTAATAAAAATATTCTTCTCATCAAGACATAAAATCACGTTCTCAAGATCAAGAAATGTGTAGTTTGTATAACCGTTAAATTAGTTTTAAAATATTGTGGTGTTTATGTATCACCTAAGTTCATAAAAAGTTTCCCATTCTTGCAAAAGGCTGAATTTCAATTTAAAATTTTCATATACATATCTACTCCGCTCAATACATGTATCTTATCATTGCACCGAAATTCTTGAATGATGACTAGTAAAATGGTAACTGTTATGTTATTACCTTTTATGTAATAATTTAATGTGTTGTTATCTTTCTCGATAAAATTAATGATGAAATTAATGAAATTTTCAATTTGTATATTATGTAAACTTACATAAAGATAAATTCATCGATATAAAACAATACATATTATTTTCATTATGTATCTTAGTACCTTTTTTATTATTTTTATACCATATATAAGGAGGTATAAATTACATATTGGATAGATAGACTACATGATCATATATTGATATACATAAATAAGTGTTTCTCCTCTATGAAATACATGTATTAGAAGACCAATAAATTATTCTCATGCATTCATTTATGTTAATTTCATGACTATTTATTTTTATTTAATACAAAAAATGTTCAAGTTCTCCCTACTTAGAGCATCGATTCCTCTTCAAACAATTTTGTGTATTGGTCGCCACCAAGAAATCAAACACCCCTATGTTTATACAAGCACATATACTTGAACTCACGGTGTGATTGGATAACATGGGTACTATTGCTTTGGAAAGAAAGCGGTTCTTACTCCTAAACTACCCTCGCCACAATCTACTCTAATGGGGAAACTAACTATTCTAATCTAAATTTCCAAGGGACCAGGGAGAGAGAATTCATAGAATGAAAGCCTACACTACATCATGATACACCGGAAAAGGAGGTGTGAGTAGTCTTCAAATGCATGAGATATAGAAGCAAAGTGCACACTAGAAGGGGTGATGAAAATTCTCCATAATCTAGCAAAATGCATTCACAACAATATTTCAAACATACACAATGATAATGGATCCCTGAAGAACATAATAATAGACACGATATTCTTGTAATCAAGGTTGAAGGGCAAGAAGAATGCAAGAAAACACGACAGGGAAGATGATCCACAAATTTATATTTTATTGCTTCCTAATATGCAAGTCAATCGGTTACAAGATAAGGGCCTAGATCACCATGCAAAGAGTCCACAACGGATCTGCAACACATTGGCTTCACAAAGCAATTTTGCTAGAGCTTTGCTTTCAAAAACTACCCCCTTTACAATGAGCCCAACACTCCAATTTATAGAAAAATGAGAAGAGAAAGAGAAGGGAAAATGGAAACCCTGAAATTTGTCCTTGACCATTTGTAAGAGGCATTAAATGGATTAAAATGATTATATATTACTTGCAAAAATCGGCTCATCATACTATCCCATGTGTTGCAGTGAGAGAAAGAATGATGACCATGCCTCTTAATTGCACTCCCAACCACCAAATAAAACAACATTACGAACCCAGCCACGTTTTGTAAAAAATCCCCACTAATATCTCATCAAATATAGAATTTCTTAATTGCCATGCATCGGGCTTAGAGCTACAATTCCAACGGTACCAATTTTGTGCGATTTCATTGAAAATGCAAAAGTTATGGCCTTTTGAGTGCGGGCGGCTATTTTGAGTCACCTTTGTGGGAATGAGAATTACGTCCCAAAGCTGAATATGTTTCTTTTCTTTTAAGCATAGAGGACGTCATGTTCATTCTAGAAAGTCCCGGAGCTTGGAGTAAAAAGTTATGGCCGTTTGAAGTTCACGGGTCAAAAAAAATCGGGTCTACGCATCCGGCTATCCCAAAAAAATTCTCCCATTGGCGATTCGGGCTTCCTTATCCCCTTTTGTGGCTTTCTTTCCTTTTCACGTCCCTCGCGTCCTAGTCTGGCGTGCACATTTCGTCTCCGTTGTCCCGGACGAAAATATCGTGCTTTCTGACAATCCGTCTTTGCGACAAATCGGCCAATTCGCGTCCCATGCGTACTTTTTTCCCGGCTGTCCCAAACCATGCGAAACAAAAAACTTGACAATTTTTATTACTTGTTTCCCTTTTCGCGTTCACGTCCCCATGTCCCAACTGTCTCGAGTGGGCCGGTTGGGACAAAAATGTCTGACTTAGCTGATTTTCTTCCCTTTTTGGTCCCAAACTTGGTATGATGAACCTCGGTATGACCCGCACTAGTACGATCCACACCCTTCAGACCCAAAATGCTTTAAAATAATCCTGCAACCTTATTTTTTGCATTTTTTCCATTTTTCTAACTCGTTGGGATTTTTTCTTAGATGGGAGAGTTAGAGAGAAGCCTAGGGGGCCCCAAAAACATGATTTCAGGCCTTGAATCAATCTACTTGCTTGGGACTGAAAAATTTGATGCATGTTATCAAAATTACCTTGAGGGGTGAATTTTGGATAACGATTACTAATAGACATTCCACCACCATGATGCATTGTTATGTTAATGGGTATGATAAAATTTTCCCTATATTTTAATGTGGGCATTAGGATACCAAATTTTCCCTCATGTATTATCAACGCAATAAAAATGATAAATTAATGTTTTGTGAGGCCCATTTGAAAAAAATTAGTCCATATCTAAATGATAGCATGTCCTATATCGCATTGAGAGCATGTGTGAATCACTTACTTGTGCAGGAAGAATTTTTCTATGGTAGATTCTAGTTATTCCTTAAGATGTCGGGAATGTGCATTGCTTTTATTTTTGGTATTTTTTAAGTTACTCTATTATTTATAACTTCATTAATTATTCATTGTTTCTTTTTATTTAAAGTTATTTAGGACGAGAAGATTCAACTATTTTGTGTAGATGAAAATAAAATTAAGAAGATGGTTGCTTCATTTTCCATGTCTACTTTTTATTTTAAAATTTAAAAATATGAGATTGAAAGGAATGTTATTTTTATTATTATTTATAAGAAGAATATTAATACTAATTTAATTATCTTTGATGTGAAAATATATCGCAGAGTGTAAATTCAACATAAATGAAAGGTTCATATATGTGTGACTATTGTAAACACTCAAATATGGAAATTTACCATTTTGAAACTGTTTATTACAATTGTGCTTCTCACCTAAGGCAAAAACCCACATTTTATTCCCACTCAATGCATGTTTCTATCTCCTTCCTAACTTTCTCATTATCTTTCCTCGCTTGGTTAGGTTATATAAACCAATCTTAGATGACCTATACAAATATGTACTCAAGACATTTTTCAAATCTATTTTTGATGCACTTTGTAACACCCACAAGACATCTTGCTACATTATTTCATGATTATATCACATAAAAATACCTCTAATTCCACTATGGAAATACAAACAAGTAGTTTACATAACAAATAATTTCCAACAATTATGTCATAGGCATAGATCCAACACACCCAAGTGACTAAAAATAGTGAATCATGACATTGATACAAGGTAACTAGTATCTCATGACTCAAAACCATGACCATACCTACACAATTCCAAGACAAGATCCAATAGTACATAGTAATCCAAGAGGACTACTAAACCTCAATCATAACAATGCCTAACAAGACTCACAAGAGTACACATAATTCATAATACCAACTCCACACATCACAAAACATCACAAAACAACTCCATATATCTCCCAAAGTATCACAAAATAATCCATATACTTCCCAAAGAGAAAGAATCATAGCTCCCAAACTAAGTCGAGTAGCTCAACCATAAAGCCCCATCTCCATATTTCTGCATATCTGGTCACTCAACCATAGAGCCCATCAAGAATATTGGGTCACTTAACCATATATCCCTATCTCCTTTCTCCATATAATAAGTTTGGGTCACCCTATGGCCTTGGGGCGCATAGAGCCTCGTCACCCCCACTCAAGTGGTGTAGTAACCTATAGTTAAAAAACTACACGGTGTTATGACCCCCTTGTGGTGTACCCCCATACAACAAAGTTGGTCCATTGGTCCAACCACTACATGGTGAATCCCATGACCCTATTCCAAGACACTACGACATTAGAACCAACATAACAATCTATTTAAAATCCCAAGTGGAAAAAATCTCAAGCCTTGGGCTAGGATATTAAAAAAAAAAGAAAATAAAAATGAAGACTAAGAAAAATAAATGGCTAAATAGCCATAGTTAGTGCAAAAAAATCTGCATGTTAGTGCAACAACCAAATAAAATTCTCAAAATATAAGAACACATCAATCAAGAAAAATGTTGGTTCTAACAAGAAAGAAGATAATGATCAATTTATGAATAAAATATGTATAGAGAAATAGCACATTACAATCACTATGTGGCCTTATACGGCCACCAAAGGGGTACTCATCGAGTTGTTGGCACTCGGATATCAAGCCTCACTCACAAAATAACATGTCAAATAATATAATTGTCATCATCTCTACCTGAATCATCCCTCCATACTCCCACAAGGCTCAACATAGTCTCAAAATAGTCTTAGAGGGGAGAGGGTGTGGTTGTATAGGTTTCCATTAATTGAGCCTAAGGTGTTCATGAAACAAAATAAACATGGTGGTCATGTATACCAAACTAATAGAAGTGGGTTTTCAATCTATATAAGACTTTACTCCATATCTCGTACTAGAATCGATTGAATGGTTAATTGTACACCAATACTAAGGTACACATAGGTCATCTATACTAAAACCATAAAGGGGGAGATAAAATAGTTCAAGTCACCATCTAGTAAGCCTAAGGTGTCCGCAAAACATAATATATATAGTGCCCATTGGGCATTTCGCCATACATGGTAAACAAATAGAGGTGGATTTTCAGTCTATGTATAATTGAAAATGTTAAAAATTATGAATATTTGGATTTATGCTTGAGTATATGGGATTTCCATACTTAGTCCTAGGACTAACGCAACGTTGGTTGTAAGTACTCTTAGACAAGAGGAATTTTGTGGATGTGATATGTTATAATTAAAGAAGTGGCATTGTAAAGTTATATTCATCTTCTAATAAATGTATTACCATAAAATAATTATGTGTATTGTTGTTTGAAGAATTGTTCTTTGTATATTTTGAAAAGGGAATACAATGTGGCTATATTTTATAGTGTCAAATTGGATGTGAAGTTGTACTCAATGTTGTACCTATGTTATAAAGATAGTAAACTTATCTTTTTCTTTGTTAATTATTTGTATATTTCCTTAACACCCACAATGCTAGGTAGAATCTCCTCTCATCAAAACTAACAAAATTAAAAGAGTGAGTTATAATGCCTATTTTCCTTCCTCCCCCATTTGATTCTTTTTCCAAGGTATAAAACATTGATCATGTTAATAAAATACTATGATCTCATTAATCATCTTCATGCTTTGCACCTAAGACATCTTATTAAGGACCATTTCCTTTATATTTTATGATGTGGTGCATATATGTTGTGAAACCTATCATATTGATACAAGTGAGGTGATCATGTCTAGGTGTTGTAGGTCTGACCATATCATGAATAAGTTAACCCCCTTGTGCGTAATTTCCCTTGGTACCCTAGTGGGTGGCCAAAGCCTTGCAATATAGTTGGTGGTTGTACCTACAATTGATCTCTTGTGAGATCTAAATTATGTGAGTGGAGAATACATTTCGAATTACATGTATATTTACCCAACAATTTCAAGTAGTAATGCATAAGATTATTTGGGATATCTCTCTTGCAATATACACTTAATACTTGCATGTCTAAGAGAAATGAAATGAGTTGTCTTGTGTGAGGTCATACTCCTTGTAGTCTCAAATCCCTAAGTGTAAATTATGTGTTATTTGAATTACAATTGTTCTAAAATAATGCCAATATGAGTCCAAAGTAACCATGTACGAGTAATGAAAAACAAGGGTAAATAAGATATTTGTTTAGGAATAAAGTTATGCTTGAATTTTCCTAATTGATTTAGGAATTATCTTATTGTTAAGAAAAAGAGAACTTTAATTTTTCTTAGAGAAATCAAGCATTCAACACAAACTCTTATATAATAAAATAAATAAATTTATGACGTGTAAATGTTAAATCAACTTAAACTAACTATTGAACTATAATAAAGCTCAGAATCTGGAAAAATAGGGTACTATGATAGAAGGATGTTTAGGAAAAAAGGTATCTTGAATCTAAATCACCCTTAAATCCTAAGAATTCCTTCCTTGACCTCATGATAGTTCCCCTTTTCTAGCAAAGGTAAAATTTAAACATCGAATATACATCTCGAAAAGAAGAACCTTAACATCTTGTTAGTTCCTTTTCATAACGAGGATAAAATTTAACGTCAATTAAACATATTTTGAGAAACAAACCTTTAATGTAATAATGAATATTATGAGGTTCATAGGTGTTTAAAATGAATTTAATTAAAAAATTGAGTTGTGGCTACTTAATGGAAATTGAGAAAGGAAACAATAGTACATTCTCTTTTAAAGACTAATGCTATACGAAAATTAAGTATTTGAAGTTTAACAAAAAGAAATTTTACACCCTTACTAGTTTAATTAACTGAAACCTATAAGGTTATATATTGGAAAACTAAATCTATTAACTATTTCAACCATAAAAATGTCATGTTGTGGAGTATGCATATCCTCTGTGTCTTACCATAGTTGGGTCATTGTCTTGTTTTACGTCATTTGAGTAAGACATTGATGTGTACCCTATGTTATCTTTTGTATGAGTGGGTTCATGTTTTGTAAGTGTCCTACTTGATGTCAAATTTCTTTATTTGGATCTCATGTGGTGTTTGGACATGCAATTAAAGACAAAAAAATATTCTAATAATTTTGTTATTGTATTTTGTGTGTCAAATATGTGAGCATTACACACAATCATTTACTTTGTTAAATTTATCTACCTAGGTCATTCTTATACTAATTTATTACCTTCATAATCCTATATAATCAAGTTAACATCATCTAATTTACTAACCTAGAAACCATAAGGGATTTTATTGATATACTCACTTGCAATATTCACAAAAGGAACTCAAGGCTTTGTAAATTTTCCAAAAATTTGATGCATAGTCACTAGGGTAGCCACTACAACATTTATGAATCATTTGACTAAGTCAAGAAATCTATCTTCCCTCAAATCCAAGCACACAAAGCTCCCCATTTCAAAATTTTAGAAAAAAAAAAATATCAAGCATGATCAAAGCAGTTCATGTTGCCAACTAGCTACATTCATATCAATGTTACATGCTTTGGTGGAAAACTAAGTGTGGTGTGAATCATCTTTACAATAGTGCTGATAAAGGTGGCACACAACTACAATTCAAACCTAAAAATAAATTTCTTTTAGGGTCTTCCACAAATGGTTAGGGTTATGTCATGATTCAAAAGATTACATATGGTTTTGGGATTGTGTAAAAACTATGGTTTGATTGTGAAGTACATTTTTAGGCCACTCTAGGGTTGAGAAAGCTACATAACCTAATTATGATGGTGTATAAGCTATATAGAATAGGAAGGAATAGAATATACATCCTGAATAAGTTTATGTTCCTAAACAAGAAATTATCAAGCCATACTATTAGAAGTGAATATTCTTCAAGCTCTGTACTCTTGTATTCTCACATCGTGATCTTAAATATCTCATGTAAAACTTGTATGGATAATTTTATATTTCTATTTTTATTTTATTTTTTATTCATTCATTGTACGAACCATTACGTTATTCTAATGTTATATAATTAATGTTGAATTTAATTAATAAAACTAATTCCTATTTTCCTAACCATGCATTCCTTTTAATTTATGTGTCTTCCATAACAATCTAGTAATCTTAAAAGGATAAGTTGTTCGATAAGCCATATTGCATCGAATTTGGGCCAAAAAAGGCTATGAAATATTCTTCATCCCTCCATTCAACAAAATCTCCTCTCGAGTTTATAATCCTATCTAAGCAAAGGTCGAGGCATAAAAGAATAACATGAGGAGATGGGAAATATACAATGTGACCTATTTATTTTTATAGGCCATTATTCGGAGGTATATAAGACCTATATTTTGATATAGACATATTTGGAGCTAAAATTATAAAGGCATATTATAGGAATTGTATAAGTCCTAAAGACGATTATATTGAAGCCTTCTCCATTCAAGAAGCGTACTACAAGCTTGAGCTAAGGAGGAAAACTAGTGAAGTCAAAGGCATGTTCCTTTGTGTGATATGGAGATGTAAGTCATATATATTATTATAGGCATTATATAAGACCTATATTATTTTTTATAGTAATAAAAAATGAAGAATTCCTATAGTATTTATTATAGGAACATCATAGAAGTTCGATATTATTGTTATCGGCATGTTGTGAAAATAAGTCATATTAATATAGGCACATGTAAATTATGGGAGTTATTTTTTTAACTCACCAATCAGAGACTTCTTAAGATGGAGCTCTGAATACATCATTGACTTGAGAGTCATGAAGAATCACGAGAGAAGCGGTAGAGAGCTCAAAACCTTAATATGTTGGATGAGTTGTCAAACCATTAGCTTGAAAGGAGGGTTTTTACTCATTTTTTTATCTCATTGGCAATAATTAATGTCTACTAACATCAAGAGAGTTATCATCACACAACAAAAGTGTGGAGGTTTCTAGAAGAATACTTAGAACCATACAACGAAGGTGTTGAGGTCTTCATGGTTCGAATACTAGATAGAATCTATCATGGTAGCTACTTTGTGTTCAGGTTCACGTTCCATTTTTATTTTGTATTATCATGCTTAGATTGTAATTTTGTTGCAGTCGTGCAAGTACAAAATATATATGTTTTATTAATGAACCTAGAGACGTAGGCATTCTTCTGAAATCCATTATCAACTTGTGTGTAGTGTGTTTTCAATATCCGGATTGCTATAAGTTGATTTTAAAGGGGTAAGTTTGGAAAATAATTTAAATCCTATAGGGTTCCATGGTTGAGAAAAATAGTTTGGTCAATTTTCAGATCACTTGGTGTTGCAAAAAGTCAAGAAAAGGTAATAATCCATCTAAAGGAGGATTTCTTAAATTAAATTTGTGTTCACGGTCCTAATTATTTGTGGGGCTCCCTCTCTCTTGTTTTTTCCCATTTTGGGCTTTTAGGCTTTCTATCTTGTTCTCCTCGGGCTTGTATGGCCTTTTTCGTGTTTGTTTCTCCTTTGTCTTTAATGTCTATATTCTGTCATAATGGGTTCCCGATCCCTTCAAAATCTGTCTTTTTACCCAATCTAATGAAAAAATTGTGCCAAATCTTAAGGGCCTAGAGTAGAATATTCATTTTAAAAATTAATACAAGTTATGACTAGTAGAGTCCTTGATAAGTGTGTAGGAAGGTAATAATAATACCAAGAGTACCAAAATACTTAGTATATGTTAGAATAAGAATGAAAGAAAATAAATGTGTAAATCTAATCTAGCATCATTAATTCCTAGTATAAGGGCTACAAAGGATATACTTTTAGAAAAAAAAAAGCTTTATTCCATGCGTTTGAAGTTAGAGGAGTATCTAATAAGTTAGAGAAAGGCCTAAAGGCATTAATGACTCATAAAATTAGGGCATAATGATAGAGTATTTAGTGGTTATAAGTAAAGGAAGAAATGTACAATCCTGCTTATTTCTTATGACTATCAAGACTAACCTTAAAAATTAGTTATTTTAGGAAATAAACTTGTAAGGAATTTGTATCTATAATTATGGGAGTGGTGTTAAAATGTTTTGAATCCTTGAGTAACAAGGAAAATCCTTATATAAATTTAATCAAGAAGACCTAAATTGGTTGTCATGCATAGTACCATGAAGAATTCTAGAGAAATTGAGGGTTTGTATGAAAATCCTTAAGTAAAAGAGGAATATTTGAGTGATTTTCATTAGTGATTAGGAGAGGGATAAGCACAGTGAGATGAGTGAAAAGAATATTGAGTAAAATTTAAGGTGAAGGTGAAAAATATATTTGAGAAGGTTGTTTAGAGATTTAGTAAACAAGAGTCTTAAAAATCCAAAATTTCAAAATATAGAAAGATGATGGATAAAAGAATAATGGATAATTGAGGTGTTCTTGAGTAAGGTGTATGGGTGTGTTGAAAGGTGGATGTAAGGTTGAAAGGTGGATACGGAGAAGAATTTGATACCATTATTGAGGACACCCTTTTGATGAATTTTATCCAAATGCAATAAGAACTTGAAGGTTAATTACATGTTTCTGACCTCCACGATGTATTGAGATCATTACCAAGCACTAATTAAGTGTTTAGAAACACTCTTGGGAGGTATATATTTCTTGAGAGTATGAGATGATTTCTAGCATCACCTTCGGTGGCCTTGGATCAAAATGGATGATCCCACAATGTAAAGGATTATTCAACATTTCTATTTCCTTTTTTTTTCTTCTAACTCCTATGGAGATCTTGGAATTAGCTGAAAAGTCAAAGTTCATAATTTAACCACTCATTCCTTGGACTGAAAAATCATTTTTGAACAGACTATCCATGAATGATCAAAACTTTCCTAAATCTTCTAAACTACTTCCAACACATTCAAGGATTTCAAATACCATATTTAGATACTTAATACCTTTTCATAACCCTCTCGAGAGGTTGCGCACATATTATGAAACAACTAAAATTGGCCTTTCTAGTCTTGTTAGAGAATTAGTCTTTTACTTCACTTTAATGAATGGAATAATGGACATTGTTAAACCTTTTTCAAACTTATACATGTTCATCCAATGCATTATGAATACCTTCAAGGACAATTTGATCATGACACAGGAGGAAGGTTGGCACCGAAGAGGGATTCAAGAAGATTTGGGAGCAATATTTCACATTGTGGGTTGGTTTTCATGGTTTAAGTTTTGCATTTTTGGGTTATTCAATTCACATGACAACATATCCATATGAATATCATCCTCTTACCCTTCCAGGATTAAAAATCCTCCTTGAATGGAATCATATTTAGGATGCTCATACACTTCTTTCTCATATCCCTCTCATGAGAATAGGTGACTTCTTGATCCTTCACACATGATGGTCTTGGATTCTTTGTATCATGATTAGTTCATTTTGATTTATTTCTCAAAGATATTTGAAAAAAATGTTGATTAAAGATATGATGGTTATTACTTCACTCTTTGACCATCAATTTTCACCTTTTAACATGACGATCTCTTCTTATCCCATAATTCACCAACCTGACATAGATGTCACCTAAGTGGAAGCATGCTTATGATGTATGGACACCCTATTTCTCAATTGATTCTCATGGAGATAATTTCATCATCTTGATAAAAGGATTGATCCCTAAACTAAACTTTGAGGAATGTTTGATAATGAATTCCATGTTATTGAGCTCCACACTTTACTAAAACGTTGTAAATTCCACCTCTTTGACTTGCAAGATGTGATTTCATTACCAAACATTGATTAAGTGTTTAGAAACACTCTCATAAAATATGCATTATTTTTTATCTTGAGATGATTTCCACCATCACTCATGGTGAGATTATCTTATCATGATCCTGATGACCATTCCCTTGATGATTTGAATCTTGATGAAGCTCTTAATGTTTCAGATATTTCACAGACCTCATGATTTTTTTGATTACACCCATTTTCCTCATGATGTTTTAGATCCTTCAAATACCTCATGATGACCATTCCCTTGATTATTTAAATCGATAAAAAATTACATATGTGTTTTGGTTTATTATGTGTTATAAGAAATTGCATGAGTTCATATATTCAAGAAATTTTGTTTACCTTTAGGAGTTGTGAGGTTTATAAAATATAGTTTTGACACATTTAACACTCCTACAAATGTCAAACAATTTAAAATCCCCCAAAACCTAAAAATGACTATATTATTTCCCAAAATAGACATCAATTATAGAATTTAAACCCTAAAAACTTTAGGCTAAATGCTGAAATCTGAAAAACACTTATGTACTCGGCAGATTAGAATATAAAAACTCTATTCTAAACCATGACTGATGGAGCTATGAGACTAGTTCCATAAGGTGCAAAGTCACCCTAATTTCTTATATTTACTACAATAAATTTAAAGTATAAGAAAAAATAAAGTCTAAAGATTAATAAACTAACAACTTATAACTTCACACATGTAAAGATTAATAAATTATAAACCATTTATTTTCATAAACATATCCCTCCCATAAGCACATATATATGCGTCATAACATGCTCGCCTTATATTGCATGAACACGTTAATACTCTCTTGAATTTTAGGATTGGTAATTAAAAACCTAATACTTCATAATGTGATCACACTTTCCCAAAATATGCTCACATTTCACTTCAAATCGAAAATGTGTCCATTTTTGGCCCACTAACATTGTGCACTTACCCATTATGCTTTGAAATATCAAGGAAACACAAAAACTACCATCTCCATCCACCTCTATAGAAATTAAGGTCCAACTAATCTTAACTGATTAGTTTGAGGACAAGAAATAGGTTCTTACACAAAAATAATGTGATGGGTAAACATTTTGAAGTATTAATTATGTAAATTTGAAATAGATACTTATTAGCATGCCCACAATGGATTGAAAACCCAAAAGGGTGATCTATGAGGATTTATATATGGATTGAAAACCTTAAATGGCCATCCATTGGAAATCCTATTTAATTTAAAATGTTGTATGAAAGTTAAGTAGTGTGTAGAGGATGAAAATATGTAAGGATTGTCATTTGTGTTGAATCGAGAAAAATATATTAGCGCGTAGTATAATATGAATCAAGGAAAGGTTAGATCAATAGATTTGAGCTTACCTCTAATAACTTTAAATCATTATTTTTAAGGATGAGACAAACATTTAAGGCTAGGAAGGTGTTGGGGGTGTATAGGGGTTAAAAATATGACTTGAATATATTTTGGATTATTTTGTATATTACAAAATTCATATTTTATGTGCCTAGTTTAAATAAGATAAAGTATAGAATATCTATCTCTTCTTAAGCATAAGTATTGAATGAAGATCTTCTTTGGTCAAAGAATGGAAGAATAGAAGACTGTAACCTAGGAGTCACCTCAAATTGTATAAAATCCTGTAAGTACATTTTTAAAAAGGTTGATCTTTGATCTTAATACGGATTTACATTCTAAACTTGTGTCTAAGTTATTCATTCAACTATATAATTTCATTCACTTAGTGTATCTACATGTCCCTTGTTTATATATTTCTATTTAGTTTTAATTATGTAGCTATTACTCTTATATGTGTGACATTTTGTTCTATCAATTACAAATTGTTTAATAATAAATGAAATATTCTAAGTTTCTTATAGACTACCACATGTGTCATGTCCTAATGATTGGTTGTATGTATCTTGGCATTCTATGTGTTTGCATGCTTACATGTGTGTGGAAATTATCATTGTTCATGAGGTGGTAGCACTATTCATAAGGTGTGTATTATTTATAGGATGGAAACTATTCACAATGTGGAAAACACCCTCCTATAGCATTTTCATAGTAGACATGGAATGCAACCCATGGACTTGTAATGGAGGGATCGGCTCGATGTCACATAGTTTCGCATCAATTGGATCAAAACTTAATAACTCATTACACAACTCAATAAGTCACGTCTAACCCTAAAATTCTTAACCAAGAGATGTAAATTATTTTCATCACTCATAAGAAAATGTTGAAATTTGCAAGTAGGAGAAAAATATTACATATAAATTTATTTGAGCAACTCCTCTCGAGTCATAACTTTTAAAATATTGTATTTTTTCAAGCTCTTTGACCTTGGAGATACTTTCAACCCTTGAAATTTTGTATATAAAAAAATTAAGTTATCTCATATTTTTGGGTATTTTATTCACAATATAAGATTAATTTCCATTCTATAGAGTTTTATCAAGAGTTTTGATACTAAATTCCATTGTTTTATTGTATTGATAAATTTAAGGAACTATTTTCCCTAGAAACAAGGGATATAGGATCACCGCAATTTGCATGATATATGTCATATATCCTTGGACTCATTCCTACGGCAAATGATAATAAGGAAACGATTAAGTGGATAAAAAATGATCAAATGGTCTACAAACTAATGTCTCATTGTTTCTAATAATTTTCAAACATCAACTTAAGTGCACTAAGTTCCTTTTCACTACTTCACCTTCATCCGAAATTTACATGGAGACCTTGATTCTCTCATGTCTATGAGTGAGGATTCCTAAAAAAATCATATGACATGGATGATATTGAGATGAATTAATGATACTCCTCCTTCGACATCCCATCTACATTACAGACCTTCATGTACATGTTGCTACTTAATAGTTCATATCCACTTATTTGAGTGTTTCCAATGCTTCCCTACAATATGGTTCTTTACGTCTACATGATCAAATCTATTGGAATATCTACTTAATAGAAATATTATATATATTTGTGGACTCCCCTTTCAGATTATTGATGACACTACGAGGATATTTGACCTCTATTTAATGAAAACTATGATAGATTTTGATATACTCCTTTGGAATTATTGTCTCCACCACCACATGTTTATATGGTGACACAACTGCGTGCTTCCTAAATCATATGATTCATCTTCATCGTCATTCATGTTGATACCTTATGAAGAAGTACCTAATTCTTCATTAAATTTTCATATGAATGTTGTAGAACAACTCTAAGTCCTATTTGGTACCTAATTTTAATCATCAACATGTTTCATAGTTTAGAAGTGGATTTCTTGAGAAGCATATGGAAATAGTTTACATATCCTCTACCTTTAGATCAATAATATTTCGATGGAGCATATATAATTTCTTATTCATATGCAATCTTTGTCTATTCCTTTATTAACAGTAAGATTAAGCTGTTTAAAAGATCTATTGGGAGTTCAATATGTTTCATCATTTGGGAGGATTTGCTAGTCATCTCTACTTCTCTCTTTGGAGATGAATCTCTATTGGCTTATGGTGGGCTTTTCTACTAAGTGAGATATTTTATGAACCTCTCTTTTCTCTCTTTTGGGAGGAGGTTTTTCGATAATTTTTCTCCTTTTCTCCATTTTATGAGGAATTTCTTCTATATACTTGGGCACCTTGTCGACCTTGTTACCAAGACCTAATTCTCTTACCAACCTAGGTTATGCTTAATGGGGGTGTTAGTATAGGTTTTTTTTCACTCTATCGTTACTCATACAAATGTATTTATCTTGCTTACGTTTCATTGGGATAGATGGGAGTTACACTTTTCCACCTTTTAAGTAGCAATTACACCTCTCTTCTTCCTATTTATGAACCTCTTCTACGACTTCTAATTCGAATACAAGCTAGTTACTCTACTCATATTTCGGTTCCCTTCACAAGCCACTTTTTACATTTTCATTTCACATACAAATAATTGTGTGTGTTCACATCTCGCTTGTCCTTGATCATAGCCCACTCTCACAAATCCTTGCGATATTAACTTTTATCAAGTAATTATAAATTTTATTATCAAAATTGCATAAAACATGTCATAAAACATATTTTCCCTTAATTTATTTAATTATTCTAAAAAAATTATATAAAATATCATTATTTCCTTATTTTAATAACATTAAAATGAAATCACGAACTTACTTCAAATCACTATCCCCTCCTACATATTTTACACGACTCATTTCAAATTTCTCATTATTTAAATACCAAGAAATATTAGTTAGTGGAATATATCCTACATGAACCTTCTTTGAAGAGTTGGATATCCAACATTTTGTATTGCGCCAATTAACAGTTAACATATGAATGAGCATACATATACTCCCATAAATTGAAGTTACTCCACCATTTCAGTATATTTAAATTTGTGATTTATAAGCCGTACACGTCAGCATTAGATATAATCTACAATGATGGTAAGTATCCCGCCGATTTAGGAGAGAAATCTTTTAACCAAAAGCATTGTCCGCCTACGATGAAGTAGCAGGCGACATGACACGCATATATTTGAAATGGACAATTCACGACGAACTACCTTTATGGAAAATATGGAAAATATCGGTGGTTAAAGACTATCGCCGGCCTATCCATATATGGGGGACCTATCTCTGAATAGCCCTCCATTTTCAACAGTAACACACGAATCACACAAATATATATGAACAAAGTTTGTCGATTCTCCATGACTTATAACTGAATTGGTGGGTGTCGCAGAGTTTAAAATCAACATCTCATTTTGTCGGCATGCTTTATTAATGAAGTTCGTTCAACAACCCAGAAGAATTCAACCACGTGAATGATATACACAAAATATCGCCGACCATCTCTCGTTATCGAACTTTTAAGAAGGTTGGTCGCTTTTGTTCACATTCATTTTTACCATGATTTTCGGTAATACAGTCCTTATATATTGCGTAGATCTTTTGTGGAGGTGCAAGTCATCGACATGGATTTCAGACCAGCAAAACGAAGGTTGCAGGAATTCTCATTTTCAAAAGATCAAAAGGCTTCACAAAACCAGACCGAAGGCTCGCCAGCAGACAACAACGACGAAGAATTCGAGCAATTTTTAGCTTTGATCGACAGAATCCAAGAAACTAAGAAATTTCTTAAGAAAAATGACATGAATTGCAGTTCTGCACAGGACGAGCTCACTGTAAAAGTATATCCCCTTGGAAGCCCTCATTCCAGTGGGAGGATTTCTGTAGGAGCGGCTGCTGTGGAAAAAGGGTTTTACACTCTCCTACAGCCATTAATGCAGGCAGTTCCTTTGAAATTCATAAACAGGATATTATATCCAGTAGCCATGTTAAGGTGTTGTCTTGTAATGAATTTATTGATATTGATTTGAATGTAGAGGCCGCACCAGAAAACAAAGATCTGGCACTCTTGCCGCTATTTCGTTAGGATGTTTTACAGAAACAGAACATCGATATGTGAACAAAGAACTAACGAATAGGGGGTGTGCGTGTTGTTATTTTATTGTAATACTTATGGTTACTCCTTTCTTATGATTAAACTAAAGCAATCGTTATTGTGAAATCTAGAGTATATACCTTATGTTAGATCTCCACGGCATGAACTCATTTATTATTCTTTTGTCTTTAATCTATTTGAAACTTGTCATATGCTAACAATCTTTATGTCTGTTATGATCCTCGTGTGGATTTAACTAATGCCTCAAGGTTTTGGTGTAACGGTTCGTTACATTTGGTATCGAGCAACCACCGTGTTCGAATCTCTCTCGATTGGTTACGTCGTGTAGCCGGGGCCCGTGGGCGCCTAAACATTGGTGAAGAGGGGCTCGTGCGTATGGGAGTGCGAGGAGCAAACCCGGCTGAGTCGGACTCTACGGCGTGGTGGGATGTTATGATCCTCATGTGTGGATTTCACCAATGCCTCAAGGTTTTGGTGTAACGGTTTGTTACAATCCCTTTTCGGTCCTCGTCGCTTTTTCTACGGCATTGAGAACATGGGAATTTATGGTTCCTATCCATCACGCAAGTTAGCAATCAACATGAATTTGCAAATAAATTGACCATTCCAGTTAACTTTGTACACGGTTTTGAACCGGCATTCTCTTTTCTCCAATCTTATGTCCCACAATTCATTGTGAAAAACATACTAATTATGCCGAGAGGCATCTTCATTTACATATATATTGAGTTGAGGAGTCTGATGTCGTGCCCATGAAAATTTATTTGTGTAAATAAAAAATGTGTAAATAAAAACCAATTCTTTTATTACACAAATAAATGTGCTAAGTGAAATGGGTATTATGCGGTAAATGGATAAATTTAATTTCTTTTGAAATGGGTGTTGAGTAAATTTAATTTCTTTTGAAATGGGTTATTACATGGTAAATGGGTAAATTTAATTTCTTTTGAAATGGGTATTGGGTAAATTTAATTTCTTTTAAAATGGGTTATTACATGGTAAATGGGTGAATTTAATTTCTTTTGACATGGGTATTGGGTAAATTTAATTTCTTTTGAAATGGGTTATTACATGGTAAATGGGTAAATTTAATTTCTTTTATTGATAATGATAGGGTGAAATGGGTATTACATGGTAATAAAAAAATCCTTTTATTGATTACTTCCCTAAATTTAATTTCTTTTATTAATTGATCTCTTTGGTTAGTAAAGGGTATGGTATTTTATTAATTCATAAAATGGGTAAATTTAATTTCTTTTATTGATAATGATAGGGTGAAATGGGTATTACATGGTAGTAAAAAAATCATTTAATTGATTGCTTCCCTAAATTTAATTGATATCTTTGGTTAGTAAAGGGTATGGTATTTTATTAATTAATTAATAAAATAGTGAAATGAATTTCAAAGTAAAGGATAAGAATATAGCTTTTAAATAATTACATAAGAATATAGCTTTTAAACTAGATTATATAGTTAAATAATTTAAAAGTAAAAAACACTTTAGTAATTTAATTTGTTAATTTAAAAACTATAGTGGAAAATTTAAAATATTATATTTATAAGGGCCCTCACTTTTAAATAATTACATAAGAATAGGGGTCTCGCTATATAGTGGAAAATCTAAAATATTATATTTATAAGGGCCCTTACTAATATTATATATTGAGATTTATATTATATATATGATTTCTAATTTAATAATATTAAATAAATAAAATTTATGCTATATATAAATAATTAAAATAGTAAATTAAAATTTATATTATATGTGGTTTATAATTTAATAATAGTAAATTTATGCGGTAAATGGATAAATTTAATTTCTTTTGAAATGGGTTATTACATGGTAAATGGGTAAATTTAATTTCTTTTGAAATGGGTATTGGGTAAATTTAATTTCTTTTGAAATGGGTTATTACATGGTAAATGGGTGAATTTAATTTCTTTTGACATGGGTATTGGGTAAATTTAATTTCTTTTGAAATGGGTTATTACATGGTAAATGGGTAAATTTAATTTCTTTTATTGATAATCATAGGGTGAAATGGGTATTACATGGTAATAAAAAAATCCTTTTATTGATTACTTCCCTAAATTTAATTTCTTTTATTAATTGATCTATTTGGTTAGTAAAGGGTATGGTATTTTATTAATTAATAAAATGGGTAAATTTAATTTCTTTTATTGATAATGATAGGGTGAAATGGGTATTACATGGTAGTAAAAAAATCCTTTTATTGATTGCTTCCCTAAATTTAATTGATATCTTTGGTTAGTAAAGGGTATGGTATTTTATTAATTAATAAAATAGTGAAATGAGATTTCAAAGTAAAGGATAAGAATATAGCTTTTAAATAATTACATAAGAATATAGCTTTTAAATTAGATTATATAGTTAAATAATTTAAAGGTAAAAAACACTTTAGTAAATTAATTTGTTAATTTAAAAACTATAGTGGAAAATTTAAAATATTATATTTATAAGGGCCCTCACTTTTAAATAATTACATAAGAATAGGGGTCTCGCTATATAGTGGAAAATCTAAAATATTATATTTATAAGGGCCCTTACTAATATTATATATTGAGATTTATATTATATATATGATTTCTAATTTAATAATATTAAATAAATAAAATTTATGCTATATATTAATAATTAAAATAATAAATTAAAATTTATATTATATATGGTTTATAATTTAATAATAGTAAATTTAATTTAATTAATACTACATAATTGATATCAAGGATGTGATGATGACGGAGGAGAATGACCATGACCATGATCAGGAAGATGGTGATCATAATGATGATGATAGTGGTCAAGAAGCTTATATCAATCATGAAAATGTCGAAAAAGACTAAGATTATGATGAAATGACAACCACATCGAAGACGGTGATGATCATTATGACAAGGATGATCATGAAAATGTCGAAAAATACTAAGATTATGATGAAATGACAACCATATCGAGGACGATGAAGATCATTATGACAAGGATGAGGTGAAAAATGACAATGAAAAATGTCGAAAAATACTAAGATTATGATGAAATGACAACCATATCGAGGACGATGAAGATCATTATGACAAGGATGAGGTGAAAAATGACAATGACCACGGTTAAGATGGGGATAACCACGATGATAAGGATGACATTTATGATGTCTATTACTATTACTATTAATATAATAATAATAATAATATAGTGTTAATAATAAGAGTTTTTATTTTTATAAATCATAATAATATCAATTTTAGTAGTAAGATTAATATTGATGATGACAATGACGATGGTGATGACAACGACAATGATGGCAGTGGTAGTGATAGTGGTGATAATAATGACGAGGATGATGATGATGACAATAAAGATGAGAATGATGATGACAATGACTATGATAATGATGAAAACAAAAACAACACCAAAGACGATGACGATGAGGACAATGATGATGGTGGAAATGATAGTGGTGATAATAATGATGGGGATGATGATGATGACAACGAAGATGACAATGGTGATGAAAATGATTATATCGATCGTGAAAATGATGACAATGAAACAAAAACACTAAAGACAATGATGATTGTGACAATGACGACGATTAAGATGATGATAACGACGATATTACTAATAATATTAATAAAATTATAACAATAATGTTGTATTAATAATAATAATGATTATGATGATGATGAAAATGATGACGACAATGATGGTGGTGGTAGTGATAGTGGAAATAATAATGATGAGGATGATAATGAGGAAAATGAAGATGATAATGATAGTGACAATGATTATATCGATCGTGAAAATGATGGCAATGATTATTATGATGATGAAAAAGACAACATCAAGTACAATTACGATGATGACATTGATGGTGGTAGTAGCGATAGTGGTGATAATAATGATGAGGATGATGACGATGACAACTAAGATGAAAATGATTGTATCAATCATGAAAATGATGATGATGTCGATGAAAACAAAAATAACACTGAAGACAATGATGATTGTGAAAATCACAACAACGATGATGATGATGATAGTGACAATGATTATATCGATCGTGAAAATGATGGCATGATTATTATGATGATGAAAAAGACAACATCAAGTACAATTACGATGATGACATTGATGGTGGTAGTAGCGATAGTGGTAATAATAATGATGAGGATGATGACGATGAAAACTAAGATGAAAATGATTGATCGATCATGAAAATGATGATGATGTCGATGAAAACAAAAACAACATTTGACAATGATGATTGTGAAAATCACAACAATGATGATGACATTGAAAATAATGATAAAGACAATGATTATGATGATGATGAAAAATACAACACCAAAGATGATGATGATTGTGATGATGACAACATTTAAGATGATGATATTAATAATATCGTTAATAAAATTGTGATGATGATGATGAAAATAATGACAATGATTATGATTATGATGAAAATGACAACACCGAAGACAATGACATTGGTGACAATGATGGCGATTAAGATGATATCAAGACCATGATATTATCGTCATGATTATAATCATCGATATAATCATCGTTAGATCAAGATCATGATTATAAATGCTCATTTTCATCTACCATCATCATTGTTATTGCCACCATCATTATCATGCATATTAAGGGTTATAGGTTTACATATTGTGGAATAGTTGTCATCCAATAATGTTGTATTAATAATAATAATGATTATGATGATGATGAAAATGATGATAATAATGACGATGATGACGACGACAATGATGGTGGTGGCAATGATAGTGGAAATAATAATGATGAGGATGATAATGAGGAAAATGAAGATGATAATGATTATATCAATCGTGAAAATGATGACAATAATTATTATGATGATGAAAAAGACAACACCAAGTACGATTACGATAATGACATTGATGGTGGTGGTAGCGATAGTGGTGATAATAATGATGAGGATGATGATGATGACAACTAAGATGAAAATGATTGTATCAATCAAGAAAATGATGATGATGTCAATGAAAACAAAAATAACACTAAAGACAATGATGATTGTGACAATCACAACAACGATGATGATGATTGTGTTAATGACGGTGATTAGGGATGATCTTGATGATGAAAAAGACAACGATGATGACATTGAAAACAATGATAAAGACAATGATTATGATGATGATGAAAAAGACAACACCAAAGATGATGATGATTGTGATGATGACAACAATTAAGATGATGATATTAATAATATTGTTAATAAAATTGTGATGATGATGATGAAAATAATGACAATGATTATGATGATGATGAAAATGACAACACCGAAGACAATGACGTTGGTGACAATGATGGCGATTAAGATGATATTGACCATGATATTATCGTCATGATTATCATCATCGATATAATCATTGTTAGATCAAGATCATGATTATCATCTTCACATTCATGCTCATTTTCATTTGCCATCATCATCATTATTGGCACCATCATTATCGTGCATATTTAGGGTTTAAGGTTTACATATTGGGGAAATAGTTGTCATCTTTTTCATTTTCATCATTATCATACCATGATCTTGATTATCACGATCATGGTCATTGTCATTTTTCATTATTATTATTGTGACCCTCATTATCATCGTCGATATAATCATTGTTAGATCAAGATCATGATTATCATCTTCACATTCATGCTCATTTTCATTTGCCATCATCATCGTTATTGGCACCATCATTATTGTGCATATTTAGGGTTTAAGGTTTACATATTGGGGAAATAGTTGTCATATTTTCATTTTCATCATTATCATACCATGATCTTGATTATCACGATCATGGTCATTGTCATTTTCATTATTATTATTGTGATCCTCATTATCATACATGTTTAGGTATTCATTTCCCCATCATCATAGACATCATCATGATTATCATCGTTAGATCATGATCATGATTTTCATCTTCACATTCATGGTCATTTTCATCTTCCATCATCACCATTGTTATAGTGCATATTTAGGATTTAAGGTTTACAAATTGTGACATAGTTGTCATCTTTTTCATCATCACCGCTATCATTTTCGTAGTTGTCATCATTATCCTCATCATCATTATCACCACCATTAATACCACCACCATCAACATCTTTGCCATCATCATCGTCGTGAATATTTTTTAATTATTATGTGAATATTGATATTATTATGTTAATTTGTAAATAAATTAAATATTACAATCATCATCATATCATGATCATGAGGTAAATAAGTTAGGTATTGTTTTATGAATAATGCAACTCCCACGGTTGCTACTAGCATACCTATATTTATATAAATATATGTAATATATGCCGAGAGGTATATATTACATATATTTATATATTATATAAATATATAGGTGCCTTGTGAACTTCACCTCTCGGCATATTTTACATGTCATGTTTTGATTTATGTTCTATATGTATGTAAAATATGCCGAGAGGTGAAGTTCACAAGGCACCTATATATTTATATAATATATAAATATATGTAATATATACCTCTCGGCATATATTACATATATTTATATAAATATAGGTATGCTAGTAGTATGATGAAATAGGTAACAACACATTACTATGTTACCTATATAGATAACAACTGAAAATATTTTTGCTCATGCGTGAAGGATATGCTCTTTCAGAAGAATCACTTGTGCAAGTGAGCATTTTTCATATGGTTGATTTTGTCTATTTCTTGAGATGTCAAGAATGCATATTGCTTTTGTTTTCTGTTATTTTGTTTTGCTAGTTCATTCTTGTGATAGAGAAATGTTTGTTACTTTCCTTTATTTATAATGTTATATTTTTCATTGTCTTTGAATAGGGAAAAAGCAGTTTAGGAGAGGAGATTAAATTTTTTTGTGCAGAGGAAAATTAAATCTGTAAGATCGTTGCTTTGTTTTGTATGTCTACTCTTTTTCTTAAGCCGTAAGACTGAAGTTTAAAGCTATTCATATTGACTGTTTAGCTCGAACTACAAGATGAATGAATTTTGTTTTCTTTGTTTATTCTTTTCATTTCTGAGAACAAAATAAATGCTAATTTAAATGCCCTTGAAAGGAGAATATAATGTAGAGTGCGAATTCAATTTAACCGAAAGGTGCCTATATCTAAGACTACATACTTTCTATTTTCCTAATATAGAAATTTTGCTTTGTTTTCTGTCTTTCATAACCTTTGTTTGTAGAAAATTAGTTGGAGTCTTGGTGATTACACTCATTTCCTTTGAGGAAGGAAATAATTTTGTTGGGCTTGTTGATTTATTTTCCATGCCTCTTGTTTGGGATTATATCTGCATAAACAGAGTCTATCCCTTCATCCATGAATATGGAAAGCATTTGTTTGTTCCTTTCTTTATTAAATTTGGAAGAAGAAGTTCAATGCTAATTTGAATGCTTTCAGTGGGAACATGTTTTGGGAAACATTGATCAGAGTGTAAGTGAGATGGTTGCATTCATTTCCAAGCCTTCTTATTTGGGTTAAAGCTATGAATTTTCAACAAGTCTCTTTTTGAATTTTCATTTCCCATGCTAAGATTTCTGTACGTTAGCATCTCTCCATTCCTCGATCTTGGCCCACTCTCACGTGGAATCAGACCATGTTCTACGAATCAAAAGTCATTCTTTTTTATTGTTTATTTAGTCCGAATATTGAGTTTTTAAGTTTGTTGTTATAGTTCATTAGTATTTGACTATAATCTTCTCCTATGTCTTTGGACTTTTGCATTGATATCGAAACATTCCAAAAATATACAAATTATTGTAAACTCAATTATGATGTGAAGAATGCTTGATTTGGTATATTTTCATGATTTTTGTGGTCATTTGTGGAATATATAGGGTATTCCATATAACATTGAAGTTTGGAATAAATAACTTTTTTATATATAGGAAAATAGAATGTAATTCTTTGCTTTTCTAGTCACTATACATTTTCTTTATATTCCTAGTGTGGTCGTGCATTTCATACTCAAATCTATTTCCTACACCTCATGGTGTTTTTACTTATATGGATGTTGTACTTGTTTACATCTATACGTGTGTGTATATCTTGTCACTATTCATAAGGTGGTGGTAGTGATCACGAGCAAGCTATTATTTAGAAGGTGGCAACTGTTCATGAAGAAAGTAAAACCCTATCTGTTTGTAACATGATAGGAATGATACATAACCATTTAACTTACAAAAACGGGGTCTATTTTCTATTGCATAGCTTGAGAGTTGTTATAGTGCAACTCGATAATTCATTGTGCATTTTCATAAATCATGTCAAACCTAAATATACTTAACTTGAGAGATGTAAATTATTTTCAAGGCACATGACCATATGTTCAAATTCTCTAGTAGAAGAAAGTTTTAGAATACATCCAAGTGTTGATGGGAGTATCCTTTGAATGTGCCATTTCTTTTTAAAGTGTCTAAATGTTCTTGATATATTTTCATTAGAGATTATTTCAAGTCTTGAAAGATAGTATACAAAATAAAATTAAAGTTCCATTGTATCTTTAGGTATTACAATCATGATATGACATAAATTTTCATAGTGGGGTTTCCATCACGATTTTTAGTAATAGATTACATCAATTTCGTTATCTAGCCAAATTCACATAACAATGTCTTGGAGAAAAGGGATACATGATCACTACATTTTGCATGATATAAGACCCTATCTCCTTTGAATGATTATTGACCCAAGTGACTATAAGAAGAAAATTGAGTTGTTAATCAAAAATGACATGGTGTATGGACTAATATGTCTCACTATTTATAAGGATATTCACCATTAGCTTGAATGCACTAATTTCCCTTTCATTACTTGGACATTCATCGACGGTTGTATCGGGACCTTCATTATTCATCTGAGAGTGATGCTTCCTACAAAAACATTTCATATCTGGATGATATTGAGATTTTAACTAATCCTCCTCCTCCTTATGTAAACCCAGGTCCCATTTACAATTAAGGATATTATTCCTATGCCTATTGGTGTTTAAGAGTCTAGATTTTCTTCTTTGAGGGCATCTTAAGTGATTCTCTATAATAGGGTTGTTTATGTCTACATTATCCACTTAATTGGGAGGTATAATTAATATACATCTCAGTTCTATTTTTGGAATCACCTTTCAGATCAACATGAAATTGTTGAGGATGTTTTTCCTTTCTTTAATGAAAAATATGATATAGTTTATTCTACTTCTTTCGATTTATTTTCTTTGCCACTACATTCTTACATAGTTGCATAGTCTACACTTCCTTGAAGAAATGATTCACCTTCTCTTTTATTTTTGTTGAAATCTAATGCAAGAGTTCATGGTTCTTTGTTTAGTATTTATATCAGTGTTGGGGACCATTATGAGTCCTTTTTGGTACCTAATTTGATTCATCAACACTTTTTATAGTTTATCTTTTGATTTATTGAGTAGAATCAAAATATATTCTTCATTTCCTTTTCTTTGATCGATAGTATTTTAGTTAAGGATTCTACATGCTTGATTAGGATGCAATCTTCATTGATTCCTTTATTGACATAGCCTTCTTCATCTCGTGAGATATATTTGTATTTTAAGATGCTTCATCTTCTAGGAGGGAAGGATAGTCTTGTCTACATCTATCTTCTTTTTTTTTTTTGGGGGATTCTCTATGCTCTTATATGGGGGTTCTCTATTGAGAAGATATTATATATTCTTATCTCTTATCACTTTCGAGGAGAATTTTTTCCTATGGGTTATCTCCTTTTCTACATTTTATGAGGGATTTTTCTATGTTCTTGGGTACCTTATCAATCCTCGCTACTAGGACCCAATTATTATATCCACCTAATATATACTTAAGGGAGGTGTTAGTTTGGGTATTTTATTCCATTATATGGTTTTTTCTACACATTTATTTATCTTTCTTAGGTTTGATTGGGATATATGGAAGTTACGCTTATCCACTTTTTTTTAGACTGAGGTTACACCTCTCCACTAGCTATTTATATATATCTCTCTTAGAGTTATTTTCTAATTCTGATCTCTTAGAGTTGTTTTCCAATTTTGAATACAAGCGGTTAGTGTGCTTATGTTTTGTTCCTCTCTTAGAGCAAGTCTCTTTTTAAATTTACATCTCACTCGCTAATACTTTTTTGTTCCCATCTTTCTAGTCCTTGATCATGACTTACCCTCACAATTTATAGCCATGTTAGCTATTATGAGGAAATTATATTCTTTATCCTCAAAATTCCAATTAACCATGTCATATAAACTTGTATATCACATGAATTTATTTTAAAAGTCTATAAATAGTAACAAGATACACATATTTCATTATTTTAATAACGTTAAAATGAAATTTTCAACTAATTTAATATTTGTATCCCTTCCTACATATTATACAACTCATGAAAAATCGCTTATAATTTAAATGACATGATATATTTCATAGTGCAATATATCATCTATGACCCTTCATGATAGATTTGGATATCTAACATTCTAGATTTCACCACAATTTTTTCCACATATATTCCCATCGATTAAAAATTACTCGACCACTTTAGTACATGTTAAATTTATGGCTTAAAAGACATACATATTAGTATCGAGTTTAGATATAATCTTTATTGATGGAATACCATGGATTGGTGATGTTAATATTTTAACCAAAAAAATCATATATGATAAAATAGTGAGTGACATGACACATATGAATTTGAAATGAAGAATTCGTGACAAACTACCTTGAAAATACATGATGGAAAATCGCACGGGTGAACCATCCTCGTAAATGATAGTTGTTGGAGATTGTGTCTAATTTTTTTCATTGATGTCAAATACATTGATATAAAATGGTGTCATTGTGTCACATGAGTCTCCAATGAGGTTTATTTATGTGTCAAACATAAATTTTGATTGGTAGTTTTTAAGTTTGATGAGTTGTTATGGTGTTCTAGAGCATGGTCTAGTAGGCATGGTCATTGTGTGAGTACTCCAAAGTTGGTTGAAGGTATTCATGAGGTCATACATGGTCCAAGAGGTTCTTAAGAGGATTTCAAGTTTCTACATTGATTCATCTTGTTTAGTTCATTAATTTTATGAGTTGCTTCAGAATCGTCCCAGGCTTAATCCTAGTTCTAGAGCTTGTGGTTTGGTATTTTGACTTGATAAATGGAGCTGACCATTATTTTTAAAGCATGATAGGAGCATGATCATGCTATATATAAAATTTATGAGGAGATTTAGGTAATTTCTCAAAGGTTTGGTGGTGTTTCATGGTCCTTTGAAAGCAAGATTGTGAAGACAAGCTACGATAACACAAGTAAGTCATTCTAGCTAAATAGTTTTAGGCCTATTTGAGATATAAGCTGAGTATGGAAATTTATAGGATATTTTCATGATGCTTCATTAAAAGTTTCAAATGAAATTGAATAATATTTTGCAATATATGATGTTTTTGTAAAATTGGGTTCAAAAGAGTGAAGATTTGAGGTAAAAGTTGACTTTCGATGCTCGTTGTGGATTGTATCCTTTACATAGGGACCTAAGATATTTAACATAGATTTTTAAGTAATTTAAATAAATGTTCAAATTGGAACTAAGTTGTTTGATTGTTATAGCTTTATAAACAATCATTACGAATCCAAAGAACTTTTGAACCCTTATGAAACCCTAGTTCTAGAGAGACTTGGAAGAAGTGAGTTGTTTTATATCCAGAATATATTAGATTAAAAAATTGATGCATCATGGTTTAATATGATTCCTCAAATCTCATTTTGGTGGTGGTTTGGTGTTCCATTAGGTTGGTTTGTGTGAGATAAAAACCCTAGTTTTATGGTTTTTTACAGTTTTAGGACTAAGATGAAGATTTTAGGTGAAAAATGAATTGTTCCAAAATCATTGAGAGTTTTTCTACATGTAAATTAAAATATATGAGTTGTTACATTGGATAAAATTTAAGTTAAAGGTCCTCAAATTGATCCTACTGATTTTGGCCTTAAGGGCTAAAAAGCTAGTCTTGTGGTATGAAGTGATTTTGATGAAATTGCATGATATATCTTATGTTTTTGGTCATGGATAGTTGAATAAAACCTGGTATGAAGTTTTTAAGATTTTTTTTGATGTGGTGAAGTGGTTTTCAATTGAAGACCTAATGGCATAGTAAGTCCTAGTTGGCTTGCTTAAGAAGATGACTTGAAACACGATTCTCGGGTAATATTTCTCCATATGAGATATACCTATTAGTACTTTTACGTGTTGTTGAAAATTTCATTAATATGTTCCAGGTAATGGTTGATCTTGGAAGTTGGTTTGGAAGAGTTGGAGAAAGCTTCTCTCAAGACTAGTTCTTGAGTCCTTAGAGCCTCAATGAGCAGCTTCACGATCAACTTGTTTTAAGACTTTCCACTATGAGTTGGAAGGAAATGTAAGATTTTATAGAAATTATATTTATATACCTTTCCAATGATATTTTTTGTGTCTTGATGAATAGTTTTGGTAGGTTAAACATATCAGGTTTGAAGACCTAATTATGGGGTCTTGAAGCTAGTTTCAAGAAGTTACGTAGTTTGAAATGTTTGGAGGCATTCACTTGGATTTGGAAGAAAATGTGATTATTTCCAAAGATAGGAATCATATATATTTCCATTTATATATTACTTGACTCATAATGATGAGTTTTTTATATATTTCCATTTATGGATTTAGGATTGAATTTATGGGCCTTGAAGACCTAGTGGGGTTTGCATGATTCTTGATGAGTTTCATGGTGGATATGGATATTTTTCTACTTCTTTAGATTTTTGATGATGTTGAGGACCCAAGTATGACATGTATGGAGTTTCTTGAGCCATGAAAAAGGTGGTTCATGTTGATTGATATCATGATCCATTCGTTAGAGCTTAGAGAGTGCATTTTGAACTTGTGTGTGTGTGTGTTCAGAACTTGGTCATGACATTATGACCCCTGTATCGACCCTTATGGTACTTTTTAGTTTTTATATGATGTTATTCTTATATTTTTGCATTGGGGTGATTTTCCTACTTGGTCATGGCTGACCTAGAAATTTTTATGATCTTGAGTTGTGTATATAAGCATGTTAAATGAGTCATTTCGACTAGTTATGCATGGGAGGAAAACCGAGACCTATAGCAGAGTGAAGAGGAGTATTGAGGGGTCATGGACAAAGAATAGAATACCTAAGGAAAACCTAAGAAAGTTTTAAGATCATATGTGTAAGGGAACTTGATATATTCAGCCCATGAAGAAGAGAGATTGATCGTGTTAGAGGAGAGGTTTTATTGGATGAGTATTTGGTGTGTTTGAAGAAGTTGTGAGCTGAACTTGGATCACTATCAGTTGTGTGAGTAGCATATCATTAGTGGTCAGCCATTTACAAGTTGTTAATGTGGTTCTTGATCATCTTAGGGATTTTAGTCTCCTTGTGGGGTTGGTGCCCGACCAAACTAGGATTTGGTGCTCCTTGTAGGGTTGGTGCTCTACTAAATTAGGGATTTGTGTTCCATGTGAAGTTAGTGCTTCACTAAATATCTTTTCTTTGAGTAATATAAGCATAGTTTCAGTGGGTTTTCTTCCCTTTGAGGGTTTCCCACTTAAATTTGGTGTTCTTGTGTACTCTCTTGTTCTTTCTCTTATGTATGGTTGATTCAATGTTTAAGTAAACATACATATGGTTAATATTTTATTGAATGGTTATATGAATGATAATTAATGATGAATGGAATGGAATAAAGTTTTAATGGACTGATTCACCCTCGCTTAGTCCCTTATGCTTTCAACAATACCTACTACTTTCCTTCTATAATAAAGAAGGTATTTAAATATGTTATACGGAATGGATGGTTAGCTATTTGTGTTTATCTATGAATATTATAATGGTCCCGATAACACCTACTTATAATTTTTAAGCATTCAATATTGGAAATAAGGAATATCCCACCTTTAGTCTCCATTGATTTTATGTTGATAGGCATTATACAATGGAGGTATGGAGATAAATTTAGTTGTGTGACCATGTAAATTTTTAATATCTACATTCAATTGGATGTGCATTTGAGAATCACTTTATAGTTTTTCTGGACTATTAAAATTCAATCAAAAATAGTAATTTCTTGCTAAAATGGCATAATTAAGTGGGTCTAATGATATGACCATTTTTAATTTTATGATCTACATTGAATTTGATTGTCACTTAAAAGTTCTATTTTAACTTAAGATGTTGATCAAAAATAGTAATGTCATGCCCATGTGTTAGAGTTTAGATCGTTTGTTTTCAATTTTATAATTAAAAAGGTTACTAGTAACTTAATAATATAAAGAAAATACAATTAAATAATTAATATTGTTAAATGTCTAAATTCAAGAGAAGATCCATGAAATTGATATACATTAACATTCTTCAAATATATGTGTTTAAGATATATTTACTAGTATATTGTATTGATTAGCATGTTACAATGAGAGCAAAAGGTTAGATGTAATAGTGTGAACATCTACGTTTTTATTTTCTATTTTGAATTTGAGCATTAATTGATTTTAATCTTAATACCTTTTGTTTTTATTTTTATTTTTTTCTGGTTAGAGAAGTTAAAAAATTAATATCTTCTAAGATAAAGGTTTTTTCAAAATCATGATACACTTTATTATATCTATTAGATAATTTATTAATAAAATATAATAATATTATTACTCAATATGATAAAAGAATTTTCTAAATTAAAAAAAAATTCAAATTTATTTTTGTAAACTTGTTTTAATAATATAGATTTATTCAAGTGAGTTGTAATTCACTAGAAAAAATGGTGTAAAAAAAATGGTTGACAATCTAATAAAATATAAGACATTTCGAGTCAATTAACTTGTAAATGTAAGTCTACACCAAAACAACAAAGAAGGGTGATTAGTAATGCACTTACAAATTTTCATAACATATGATAATTTCTCAAATTTTCATAACATTGATAATCTCTCAAGCTAAGGTTTTAGACTTAGTTAAGGGTAAAAAAATAAAGGCTCGTCCATTCTTAACACTTAAACTTTTAATCAAACAAATATATTTGTTATGCAAAAGTTTATGTCAATTTTACTGGTTCTCCTCGACTTAGAATTGGTGGGTGTCACACATTTAAAAATGAAGTCTCATGTTGTCGCATTCTTTACTAACCTGGAATTGAACCATGTGAATGATATATAAAAATATCGTTGTCAAACTACAAGAAGTGTAGTCATTTTTGTTCACCACAAGATGGATTTCAAACCAAGAAAAAGAAGGTTGCAGAAATTCTCATTTTCAAAATATCAAAAGGCTTCACAAAGCATGACCAAAGGTATAGTAAAAGAGAAACTAAAGAAGAAATAGAACAATTTTTAGCTTTGATCGCTTGAGAATCAAGAAACTAAGAAAATCAGTAATCTAAAGCATATGAATTGTAGTTCTCTGAAAGGATGAGTTGTAAATGCAATTAGACCGGAAATTTGTGCTTGTGCCTAAGGAATTTTTAAAGTGGTTTTTGATTGCATTGAGGATAAGAATGAGGTATTCCAAACACGGGTGTGGGATTGGGATCACCATCTTTTCCACTTGAAACCTTGGTTCACCTTCTAGAGTGCATGTCGGTTAATGGATCCCTCTACAAACTTTTCCTATAATATCACTTATGTTTGCATTTTGGTTTAGGTATCGATGATTTTAAAGATCCACTAGAAAATATTAAACTAAAACTTGATAATTACTCTTGGTTTCAAATGTTGCATTATGAGCCATTACTTTTTTGCTACCACAAATACTTTGAAACAAGTCTCTTAACGAACTGTTGTTTCACCAAATGTAAGATGTTAACATCTTGGTGGAAGGACATTATGCGTACCCAAAATTGTAAGGGTACTGCGCTACCAGAATGATGTTACACATGCCCCAATGATGATACAGGTCTCCTCGCAAGGTGTTCGGATCCGGAAAAGCTCTCCAAGTGTACGTTAACATCCGCATTCTTTTCCCCTCTTTTCCTTTGCATTTTGTCTTCAGTGATGAAACCGCCACCTGCACAGGGGTGATGGTCTTGTGACCGCCGCCCAAGTAGGGCGGCGGTCCTATAACCACCCCCTTCAGGCGGCGGTCCTTCACGCATTTTCCAACATGTTCTTTTTTAATGACTCACGTAAATTTTCAACTTTTACCAGCTTTTTCCACCGCCTTGGCTTGTATTTATGTTTTGGTTCCCTAGAATAGTGTTTCTCCATTGTTTATGGTAAAAGAGTCCTAGTTGGAGTTACCTTTGGGTGAATGGGAATTCTATAAATAGCTGGTTTGATTACAAGCAAATGGCCCCTCAAAACTGCCCCTCATCCTCTCATTTCAATAGTTTAGTCTTTCAGTTCTTGCTTAGGAATTCAATAGTTTTCATTTGTTGCATGCATAGTTAGTCTTATTTTGCTTGTTTAGAAGCCACATGATCTTCTTGTTCTAGTGTTATTACTATTTCATACAATCAATTGAGGTAGGATAGTTTCATTTTCAGTCTGAAGCCATTAGAGTTGTAGGTTTTGTTTGTCAAGAAGGATAGTTTCAGGTTCTAGATGTTTTGTGTTGTATGACTCGTAATAAATCCCACTAGGAATTACATAAGCCAAGCTTTGTTCTCTTGCACTATCCCTCTCCTACTCATTGTATTCAGTCTACATCCAAAGATGTCCATTGTTCCAATACCTACTTCTATTGATGCTAGCATTACACACTTTTCTAGATTCACATGAGCACGAAGGAACGAGGAGACCACACTGAGGGACAAAGCCACACACAATCGATTCACCAATGCATTACTGCAAAATCTAGGTTCAAGCTTTCAAAGTTCTAGTTAAAATATACCAAATAGAGTAGTGAATTACTTCATTTCGGTTACGTTCATTTTCGATATTGCCGGGGAAGCCATGGGGATCGATAGTTTTGAGAAACTATGATTCATTCCTCACTTCTGAGGTAGGATCGAAAATCTTTCAATTAAATTAGATCAATTATTTAGTTATTTAGAATAGATTCACAACTGCACAGACAAGTAGCTATACTCGGCTACCTTGTTTGTTTTTAATTCTGTTATTAGGTTAGTTGTCATTTTCTAGATATATTAAATAGTTGTTATCTTAATTCTATTAAATATTCTGTCAAAAATACAAAAATAGAGAATTTATATATGTTGTGGATATACTTTGCATAATTAGTTTACTTTTCTTTAGTTAGATTTATATTGTTTGATTTTGTATGACAATCACGGGACCTAGGGAGCCCAGGGAATACGTATTCGAGCCAATCATGCCTCAACCCAATCTTGTTGAAGCAATAACTGACATAGACCAAAATCTCAGAATTCAGGTCTTCCGAACAACAACAGACCTACAAGAAATCAGCTCACATTAAGAGGATTAAACATAGAAGATGACAAAGTGCATACGTTTTGGTCAAACCAGCCAAACTACAGATTTCCTAATAGATATCCGCATGACTATAGAAGGGCTTGAAAGAGAGAAAATGTTCGGTTGTGATCCTTTGGTCCCACAACCAGACGCAGGAGACATCCTCATTGACATAGACACTAGCTTAAGAATTCAAGTTGCTAGAACACCTATAAGGTACTTTTTTATTGCGCAACTTTTAGTTCTAAACATAGAGGCCGAAAAGGCATACGACTACTGATATTAGGGATTAGGGATTGATTCACACATGACCATAGGAGGTCCACAATGACCATGAACTTACGGTTGTGATCCACAGGTCCCACAACCCAATGGGCCCACAGGTCAATCAAATGTTGATGTTGGTTTATGCACATTAGTATTTAGATCCTCTCCACTTCCACCAAACATTATCGCACAACTATCCTCACTAGACGTAGTAGCTAATCAAGCTAAGGATTTCTAGACTAGACTAGAGAATCACCCATAGAATCCACTATATATCCATCATCCATTTTTCATGACCTTGTTAGGAGACATATACGAAGCACCCACAGGTTATCTTCCACGTATCCCACAACCTATAGATCGATCACGCCAAAGCTTGATATTGATTGGAGCCTTTGAGCAGTCATCCTCACCGAATGATCTATCATGCCAGTTCAAGTTAGGAGGGCCTTCTTTGCCTTAGATTCACATATTCCATTAGTGCGTGTTGAAGACATAAGATTTCCTAACTAGTTTGTCTGCACCCCACGTATATTCCATCCCCACCATTCTGTCTCGGCACGACCTCAGGAGGTCGGGTGTGAGGAAGAGTTACTTGTAGATTCCCATGCTTGCTTGTCACTTTTCCATCGTACAAAATTGGTGAACCCAACGTGAACTTCCTACCTTCTAGTTCGAGTCTTATTTCTACTTGTTCTTCCAATTAGTATACTTTTCATCTTTTCCACCTCATTAGCCTTCACATCAGCTTCACCAACAAAATTGGTGAAACGACGTGACGTGAAAAAACTAGTTTTTCACTTTCTATTCTTTTATTTTACCTTTGCTTCTTTCCCATTATTCTACGGGTATTCATATACCCCCAAATATGTCGGATTTGATGCATATGGCAGACCTCTCCTAGGTCTTGAAGCATACTACGATCAACTAAATAGATAACCATCACCCTCACTCTCAGCATGGGGTGACAACTATTCAACTAACTGGTTTTCAACACAAACTCCACCTCAAAGGACTAGATATAGTTCTTCTTTCCAAATAGAGGAGTTGGATCAGCTCACTCAAACACAACAACCAGAGCCTTCAGGCTCGAACAACATGATGCTCACTAGAGAATCTGGTTCATCTCCTCAGGTGTTTCTTAGACCACAAATCAGTAGACAATCAGATCCATATCTATTTTTAGATGATGAATATTTAGCACATTATGCCAGGAGTGAACAACACTCTCAAAGTATGTACCCACCTATAGGAGGTTTGCAAATACAACCCGAGGTCTCATTCCAAGAAAACACCCCCATTCCTCCACCCATAGGAAATGCCCTCGGTGATACTTGGTAGGGAAACGATCAATTCATAGCTAGGGTACCATATGCCTATACAACCTCAACAAACACCACTAAGGAAAAATACCATATCTTCACCAAACGAGGTCATCTCAACCTTAGTTGAGAAAGTTAGAGGGTTGGAACTTGCTCAAGCAAGTCAAAATTCATAATTCATGCAGTAGAAATTCCAATCCTCCACATCATCCTAGCCAAGTAGACCTCCTCACAGGAATAGGCACATTGGGCATGCCTCCTCAGTATTCACAACAAATGCCAACTAGAACTATGTTCTCTAATGCCACTCCAGTGGAAAATATGATACCTCCCAGTTTAGTACAAAACAATCCATTTCTGAACAATGCTCCTCCATACTTAAACATGTATTCCAAGTCACCACAGGGAGATATGTTCTCTTCTCCCAGCATGTTCACTCAACCATAGGGATTTCCTTATGCCCCTACAAATACATATGCTATACCATATCAACAAACCATCCCACCTCCACCCCTCAAAGAAACACCATCAATGGTCGAAACCTATGCGATAGGAACTTATTCAGAATATTTGAAAGAACCTTTGGACTTCACTATATGAAGCGTCATGCTTCCAAGACCTCTCCCCGATCTACCCAAGTACAAAGGAGAGGGAGACCCAATGCACATATTAAGGCCTATGCCACAGCCATTTGAGAACTACTCCCTTGGGATGGAGTTGTTGCTAAAATATTCCCCAAAACTTTAGAGGGTATCACCCTTGATTGGTATTATAGAATACCTAAAGCCTCAATACATTCATTTAAACAACTCATTTCAGAGTTCATCAAGGCATTTGACATGAACAAATTGTTGAGAACAGGAATCAGGGAATTCTTGCATATTAAGCAAGAACACAATGAATCATTGCTCATTTCATCCAAAGATGGCGTATAGTCCTCTATTCTTTAGCAAGCACTCCAAACATGGATCAGATGGAACTATGTGATTTATTCCTTCATTCTCTCAGTAGAGAGATAAAGGAAGAAGTCTAGAAGTTCCCACTAAGAACTTATGATGAAGTGCTCGAGAGCACTCCTCTCGAATAGATCAAGCTGTATAGATAGCGGTCGCAAGACATATGGAACAAATGGGAGGTTAATCATCCCCAACCAAAACACTATGACTTATCCTACTACCACAAACCCAATCAAGGACCTAAAATCCTTAACAAAAACCACTGGGGTTCTGACAATGATGGAGTAACTGACCAAGCTAAAAAAGAAAATGTTGTAAACACTCCACCACCGGTTAACAATCAACAAAACAACAATTTTACCCCAACAATCAATGCGTGGATTTTAATCATCCACAACAACAACAACAACAACAACAACAAATCCAGATCCAGGACATAGGGTCCAAGTCAAAATCAAAATATCAAAACCAAAGGCAACAAACACAAAACTTAATCCTAATAATCAACAATAATTTAATCATAATTTTGGACCACAATACGCTTTGTATCCTAATAATCAACGGTTTAATCGAGTTTTGGGCTGACAACACGTTCCAAACCAAACAACCTAGGAGTTATAATCCCAACTCATATTTTGTGGTTTCCACAAAATTGAGGCCATGACACTAGGACTTGCCATGTGATTACAATAATTTCATGCAACGTTTGCCGAAGAAAAAATTCTTTTTCATAGATATGTTCTTAGCAAATTCTGCATCACCTATCCCAAACACTTTCATGGGATCAGTCTCCCTCAAAATGCACCCTCAAGATCTTCAATGATCCACTCCCAAATCACAATAACAACAAAAATTAAATCCAAATGGGACGAACAAGGGTGTAATGACAGGAAATAATGATCATGAAGCCTCGACTTCACTAAATCCACCTGTCACACCACAATTAGGAAATCAGCCACGAACCAAGATAGTCATGGTTTAGTGGAGTTAGACACTGAGCTACACGTGGAAGCCATAACAAGGACACGAGAGTATTCCTCTCAGCCAAATCCAAGTTACCCACTAGAGCCAGATAACATTCAACAAACATTAGTAAAACCCGTAGGTGCCTATGATTTAATTAATGACCTAACAAAGACCTTCTCTCACATCTCCTTTTTGGACTTGTTGAAGAACTCTCCTACCCATAGGGCTGCTCTTTTAGAAGCATTAGGTTTAGGTCATTTAATTAACATCACTCCACCTCCCGAAACACAGGTAAACCATATAGACTTTGATATCCACCCTCCGGGCAGCCGGATAGGGATGTTGAATTTATATTTGACGTAAACAAAATGCCAACAGATGCTGAGATTGCACGTAGAGGTGATCCAGCCTTACATTTACAAGTGTGGGTTTATAACAATTACATTAAATGTGCAATGGTTGATGATGGGGCAGCAGTTAACATAGTCCCCTTCTCTTTCCTTCAAAAGCTAGGGTATGGAGAAACAAATTGTTCCACGACTCGGAATACACTAAGAGGCTATGATAGCCTTAAAGCCACTTCGATTGGGACTATAATACTACCAGTCACCTTAGGACCCAAAACAATCCTCACTAAGTTTTATATTATAGATCGGAAACCAACTATAATATGATCCTCGGCCGACCATGGATACATCGTATGAAGGCAATCCCTTCTACATTATTTCAGAAATAAGATTCTTGCACTTAGGAAAGATATTCATAGCAAAAGGTGATCCAAAACCATTCGATATACACCTAGCAGACCTAAAGAAAAGCCAGGCATTCACTCTGAGTTTGAACTCCCAACAAACCAACTTAACAAACCAACCAACTCAAAACCAGAAGAAAAATTAATACCTACAATAGAACTAGAAATTACAAACCTAGTCAAGAGCATCCCAGCCCTCAAGGATGAAGCTAACATTGTAGAAATAGTATCATTAGGAACTACTGCAAAAAAGTTGAATTACTAGAACAAGATCTACCAATTTTCCTACCATTTGATTCCATAGGTATGGGATGTACCCTAGGAGTTGGTTCTCTTCCATAGAGGAACTCTGCATGGTAGAAGTAACAAGCAAAAGAAATAGATGTAACAAATGTCCCAACATCCATCTTCCCAAATAAATATTGGACTCTCCACTTCGATGGAGCTAGATGTCGTTATGGGGTTGGGGCAGGTGTGATCTTTACTTCTCCCGAGGGAAAGATCCTACCATTCGCCTTTAAATTAAATTTTGAATGTACAAACAATGGCACTGAGTACGAAGCCCTCCTCCTTGGTCTCATCATAGCTAAAAGGATCGGTGTTAATGACATCAGAGTGTTAGGAGACTCACAATTAGTAGCAAACCAAGTCTCTGAGGTGTATGAGACTAGAGTTGAACACTTACAGCTCTACAAAACAACAGTATTAGATTTGAGCAAAGGATTTAACTTCATATCCATTGAGGCAATCCCACGAGAAAAAAACCTTCTCACATATTTGATAGCAACCTCAGCTTCACGTTTCACTCCAAACAGTGAGTTGGAAGACACCCATTTCATGGTATCCCTTCGTACTGAACCATTAGTAAAGAAAATGTCAACAAACCCTCTTCTAACACACATAGCTGAGAATAAATCTACTATCTTAGGTCACGTTGATAGTGATAGAGCCACTCTTGATTACCTAAACACCTATGTAGAGTTACATCTCACCCATCACATGGTAGATTTGTCCTTAATCCCACATTCATCTTCTTACTTTGGAAATCCCATGGTAGAGCTTCCCCCACAAAAGGAACTCAACATATACGCGGTAGAGAATGGAGAAGATCTAGAACTACCTCCAGCCCCTACTTGAGTTTGAAGAAGGTAACGCTTCTTTAATCGAAGGAATGATTGATATTAACATCGGAATGGAGGAAGAACCAAATATCTTGAAACTAGGATCTTCGTTAACTCCAGAAGAGATAGAAATACACACTCGAATCCTCAAATAACATCAAAAGGATTTTACATTTAATTATAAAGAAATGACGGGAATTGCACCACACATCGCGGTACATAACCTCATCACCAAATCAGATGCAAAGCCAATTAAACAAAAATCGAGACCAATGAAACCCAAGGTAGCTCTCATGGTGAAGGAAGAAGTAATGAAACTTCTCCAAGTAGGGTTCATCAAACCTAGTCGATTACTCTCAGTGGGTATCTAATATCATCCCCATTCTCAAAAAGAATGGGAAGATACACATCTGCATAGACTTCCGAGACATTAACAAGGCATGCCCCAAGGATGACTTCCCATTACCATCCATTGACATCATCGTTGACGCAACAGCTGGATTTGAGCTTTTGTCTCTCATGGATGGGTTCTCGGGATACAATCAAATCAGAATATCTGAACAAGACCAAGCCAAAACCATGTTTATAACTCCTTGGGGAACTTATTGCTACGTTGTTATGTCATTCGGTCTCAAGAACGCTGGCACTACATACCAGCGGGAATGACATACATATTTCATGATCTTATTCATAAAATCATGGAATCCTATGTAGATGACTTGTTGGCCAAGGCCAAGAAGTGTTGTGATCACCGGAAGTGCTCCACATCATTCTTTCATGTTTGATCGAATATACGAGTCACACTAAACCCAGAAAAATGTGTATTTGGTGTGACAGGAGGGAAACTCCTAGGTTACATTATATCATCACGAGGGATTGATGTAGACCCAGCCAAAATCTCCGCATTTAAAGTTCTTTGATCCCATCGTTTGATTAATAAAGCTTGGTGCAGAGTTCACTCCAGGAAAGTTTTGTTGTTCCCAAAAGGATGTGTTATTTGAAGGACTCCATGAGGCCTTTGAAAAACTCTTACTATCTCCTCCCACATTAATGCCACCTTACATTCATCCTTTGATCATACACGAGGGATGTCTCGCTAGGCAGAAAAGGATCTATGAGAAATATGTTTAAGAAAATCGGCAAAGGAAGAAAGTTCCAGCCCAAGTGGTTGGGCCCATATCGAGTCATGAAGGACTATGGAAATGGTGCATATCTCTTGTGCACACTAGAAGGTGAGGAATTTGGTGAAACTATCAATTCCTTGCACCTTAAACGGTTTTACGCATGAAGCATCGGCACTATTTGTATAATTATATCTACATTGCATCTTCATTTAGATAGGTTCATTTTGTTCACTCATTTCAAAACTTGGTGATCAAGGGACTTTCTCTTAAGAAATTCATTACAAACTTCTGATGGTATTGGCAGAAGCATTCAAATCATACTTCTTCATTTTCATAACATCATCAACTGTTTCAGAATCATTTCATCAATTAAAGCTAGATATGACAAAGTCTTAATGGTAGCCATACCAAGGCCTGCATGCTTGTTCTCACTTTTGTTTCTTCCTAGGATAGGTGTCTTGCCTATGGTCTGTTCTAGAAGCTTCATGGTGTCACATCTATCCCATATATAGATCTCTTTGGAAATAAGAACATACTGACATTTTGCTCAAATAAATAAGTCGAATATAGATCAAACAGAAAATTTTACTTTTACACATTTCCTTGCCCTACCAACCTTCGGTGATGAGCTTGCATCTCTTACTAGTGACGTAGGGTTGGGAAAGGATGGGAATGCCCTTACTCACCTATGCCTTGTCCATGGTGATAAGCCCATGCTTCCTACTAGTAGCATGGGGCAAGGTGTAGGGGTCCTCTTGACAAGAAAATGTTGAAGGTCATAAGCAAATAGTTCAAATAAACCTTTGAAATCTTGAGTCAAAAACAAATGAATCAGATGTCCAAAATTCCAAGAGAGTTCAAAACCCTAAAAACCAGATTTTGTCAACCAAGTGGCCATCTACGGATCTAAGTCTAGATAAACTACAAAGCAAGTCACATTCTAAACTATGGAGTCACTTGAGTAGGGTAGGTTTGTAGCATCCTAATTTGGTTCCACCAACTCTTTGTCTATCTCCCATCATTACCATTTCAACACACCTCATAGCTTGTGCCCTTTCTAGCTCTCGGTGGTGAGCCCTCGCATCTTACTAGTTGCGTGGAGTTAGGAGTGGGGCAAGTGCATCTGCTCATCATACCAATTTGTCATTACATTTTGTCAAAACAATATGAAGTACCAGAAAATTGCTTATGAAAGCTAAAGTTCAAGATCACAAGTTCATTTGCATCATCATACATCAGCATCATGAAATACAAAAAAAAAAAGCATTTGTGTCATTTGTTCTCCATTGCATACATTCTGAAAAGCATATAAAAACAAAAATTTATAAACATCTAGTATACATGTGAAAATGAATCACAAAACTCTAGGTACAAAGAGATCTAGATCCAAAAGAGAGATGTATATATATATATATATATATATAGGTTTTATGTACAATGCCATCATGCGCTAGGCATGGTCAAAATGCTCAATGAGCCCGAAAAATACAAAATGATCATATAAACAATCTAGCAAGAGTCACTACAAAAAGAGCCAAGTGGCCTCTCAACCCCTATGAGATCCCTCAAAAGGTGCACGACCATGTCTAGGACTCAGCTACGCCGGTGCTCTGAGTGCACTGAGGGCTCACGGTCCCGAACAGTAGCTATAGCCTCACTATGAGAGCGGCTCCTCATCGTGCTCTCAGTCCTATACCTAGCTAACTCGGTATGGAGGGAAGTCACCATCTTGGCCACATGCCAGATAGGGGCAAAGACATCGCTATGCCTACTACCGCTTTGAAGGCTCCCCTGCATCCACGGATAGCTCGATGAGTCTTCTCCATGGGGAGCATCAGGGTATCAGTACATACCCAGTGAATCAAGTCTCGCCACTCATCAACTAGTCTCTGCAAGCAAAGGAGAAAACAAATTAGAAAATAATCAAAAGATAAAAACAAGATGAACAAAAGGAGAGATAACAACTAAGGCAATCCTAGCTAAAAACAAATATTAAAAGAAGAGTGACAACTCACTCGGATCTCTAGGCCTCCAAGAGGGATCCCTAGGATCAGCACCTACCACAGATGCCACCACTGACTGATGTCCTCCTCCTATGTCTGGGGCAACATAGCATCCTACTACGGACTCATCCTCTCCACCTAGGTCCTGAGAGGGCAACTCCTCTAAGACTAGAGTCACCCTCTCCACACTCTGCTCTGCCCTCTCTGGCCTTATAAGATCTCCTGAGTGTCATGCCACTCGGGATCACTATCCTCCTCTCCACCCGACTCGCTGACCTCCATGTCCTCGGTCTCCTCCTCTGTCTCTCCCCTTGTGAACTCCTCAGACTCGAGTCTATATCAATAGGGTCATCACTGCTATGGGCAGGACCGGTGCGATATCAAGTAAAGGTGCCTAAGGAGCACCGACTCTCTCTCGGGCACGTACCACCCACCTAGCTGCAATAGGGATGCCAGGAGTAACAAAAATCCAACCCCGACCTCTAGGACCTCCCCTAGCCTCCCAACTGATTTGAACACTTGGCACCACTGGGGGAAGCATATCAACGTAAGCAAGGCCAAACTGCTTGAGGCACTCGATCAAAGGGGTGTGTCTCTACCTTCCCCATCCTGTCCACAAGCTACCTTGTAGTAGAGCAGGAAATCAAAGTGAAGGTCTCCTCACCCCATAACCCTACCATGGCTTGATAAGGTGTGGCCTCCATATCATCAGTAGTCAGGGAAGCAACTGGCTGGTGGGGTGCTCTAAGCACCGACATCTCTGTCCATCTAGCTGCCCTCATGGCTCCGGGATCCGCCACCTCTATGCCTCTCCCATAAGGGATGATACGCTCATAGACCCAGCTCATAACCAAGGTCGGATGGCTCAAAGACTATCCTATAAGTAAGTGAACCACCCTGTATAAGTCATGATAGGTGGTCCCAAGTATATCAGCTCCCAAGCATAAATCGACCATGTGCCTCAATCTGTGTAATAATAGGGGACCAGCAGTAGAGTAAGGTGTCCCCTCCCTTGTCCCCGATCAATCTCGAGGCAAGGATCCCCATAATGGCCTGACGAATCAAAGGGATAGGCAAGCTAGGAATGGAACAGACCCTCACCCCCTTCTTCAAACCAGTGGAGACAACGTCTCCCATATATGTAGCCCACTGAGCTATCTGAGCCCGCGACCCCGCTGTCTCAAGTGTAAGTCATCTCCCGATGATCGGGACTCCCAAGATGTGGTAGACATCCTCCAGGGTGATAGTCCACTCACCCCTGACTCCTGGAAATCTGGAAAGTGTTCCGATCAACATCCCAATATGAAAACAGGTCACATAGTATGTGACTAGAAGGTGTGACATGAGGAACCCATGATATACGTAATATGCCGGCCCTCTGAAGAGTATCCTGCTCGGCCTGAGAAAGTGCATCCAACACTGCTGGAAGCCAATCACACTCTCTCTCTCTCGCTCCATCTGATATATTCCTCCTTCTTCATACACCCAAAAACACGCAAAAAGGAGTAAGTTAGTATTTGAATCACATTGGAAAAATCATTAAAGCATATAGGAAAATGGAAAATGCAAAAACAAGTTAAAAACAAGGTTGTTTTATCATTCTAGAAAGGACCGCCACCCTGAGCAGGGTGGCGGTTCCATAACCACCACTTTGAAAGGTGGCGGTCTGTAACCGCCACCTCATCAGGGCGGTGGTCATGTCCCGCATTTAAAAATGGGTCACATGCCCTAAAAATGCTCAAAAATGCTAAAAATGACCATTTTGACTAAAATGAGAGCCTACCCATTAGGCGTCCCCCCCTAAGGACACATTTAAAACTAGAAATTTCAAAAATTACCCCCCCATGGTGAAGATTTCATCATTTTTACATTTTAGGTATAAAAATGGTAAATCGAGAAGAACTAACTTGAGATCTCGCGGGTCGATGTTCCACTCGCGGAGGCATGATCACTATCTCATCACGAACATTTCGACTATACTCTCATCAAAAACCATCACCGTGGGTCCCAGAGCTCAAAATCAATCAAATCGACACGCGCAAATGAATAGGAAAATGGGCCCATTTTTATATATATAGCATTTTGACTCATTTTGAATGCCCTTTTCACAGGTTTGGAGCACCGACGGAGGTAAGTTCTTATCCCCGCAAATGGTAAGTCCTCACTTCATATTATTTTAGTATTTATTTTTTGATTTATTTTATCTATCTGCACTTGAGTCCTCTTTTCATTTTGTAGGTAGCGGGAATTTTGGATGGCATCATTTCGACACACGGACGTGTCAGGTATAATTTCTAGCTTCCCATTTCGGGACCACCATACTCGGACCCACCGTTTTACGCCTCTTCATGGCTAAAACGCTTCTCTGAGGGGGCAATATGTACGTACCCAAAATTGTAAGGGTACTGCACCACTGAACGATGTTACACATGCCCCAATGATGATATAGGTCTCCTCGCAAGGTGTTCGGGATCCGAAAAAATCTCTCCAAGTGTACATTAACATCCCACATGCCCCGCTTAGCCTCTACGTGCTTTTTTTTTCTCTTTTCCCCTCTTTTCCTTTGCATTTTTGTCTTCGTGAAATCGCCCCCCTACTGAGGCGGCGGTCTCGTGACCACCCTGGCCCGAGGGGCGGCGGTCCTATAACCCCCCAGCTTTCAGGGCGGTCCTTCATGCATTTTCCAACATGTTTCTTTGAATCATGACTCACGTAAATTTTCAACTTTTACCAGCTTTTCATCCACTTTGCCTTTTACTTGTATTTATGTTTTATGTTCCCTTGGAATAGTGTTTCTCCATTGTTTAATGGTAAAAGAGTCCTAGTTGGAGTTACCTTTGGGTGAATGGGAATTCTATAAATAGCTGGTTTGATTACAAGCAAATGGCCCCTCAAAATTCTCATCCTCTCATTTCAATAGTTTAGTCTTTCAGTTCTTGCTTAGGAATTCAATAGTTTTCATTTGTTGCATGCATAGTTAGTCTTATTTTGTTGTTTAGAAGCCACATGATCTTCTTGTTCTAGTGTTATTACTATTTCATATAATCAATTGAGGTAGGATAGTTTCATTTTCAATCTGAAGCCATTAGAGTTGCAGGTTTTGTTCATCAAGAAGGATAGTTTCAGGTTCGGATGTTTTGTGTTGTATGACTCATGAATAAATCCCACTAGGAATCGCATAAGCCAAGCTCTTGTTCTCTTGCGCTATCCCTCTCCTACTCACATTGTATTCAGTCTACATCCAAAGCTTTCCATTGTTCCAATACCTACTTCTGTTGATGCTAGCATTACACGCTTTTCTAGATTCACGTGAGCACAAAGGAATGAGGAGACCACACTGAGGGGACAAAGCCACACACAATCGATTCACCACTGTTCTACAAAATCCAGGTTCAAGCTTTCAAAGTTCTAGTTAAAATATACCAAATAGAGTAGTGAATTACTTCATTTCGGTTACGTTCATTTTCGATATTGCCGGGGAAGCCATGGGGATCGATAGTTTCTGAGAAACTATGATTCATTCCTCACTTCTGAGGTAGGATCAAAAATCTTTCAATTAAATTAGATCAGTTATTTAGTTATTTAGAATAGATTCACAACTGCACAGACAAGTAGCTATACTCGGCTACCTTGTTTGTTTTTAATTTTGTTATTAGGTTAGTTGTCATTTTCTAGATATATTAAATAGTTGTTATCTTAATTCTATTAAATATTCTGTCAAAAATACAAAAATAGAGAATTTATATATGTTGTGGATATACTTTGCATAATTAGTTTACTTTTCTTTAGTTAGATTTATATTGTTTGATCTTGTATGACAATCACGGGACCTAGGGAGCCCAAAGAATACGTATTCGAGCCAATCATGCCTCAACCCAATCTTGTTGAAGTAATAACTGATATAGACCAAAATCTCAGAATTCAAGTCTTCCGAACAACAACAGACCTACAAGAAATCAGCTCACAATTAAGAGGATTAAACATAGAAGATGACAAAGCACATACGTTTTGGTCAAACCAACCAAACTACAGATTGCCTTAATAGATATCCACATGACTGTAGAAGGGCTTGAAAGAGAGAAAACGTTCGGTTGTGATCCTTTGGTCCCACAACTAGATACGCAGAGACATCCTCATTGACATAGACACTAGCTTAAGAATTCAAGTTTCTAGAACACCTGTAAGGTACTCTGAGAAGATTGTGCAACTTTTAGTTCTAAACATAGAGGCCAAAAAGGCATACGACTACTGATATTAGGGATTAGGGATTGATTCTTCACATGACCATAGGAGGTCCACAATGACCACGAACTTACGGTTGTGATCCACAGTCCCACAACCCAACGGGCCCACAGGTCAATCAGACATTGATGCTAGTTTACGCACATTAGTATTTAGATCCTCTCCACTTCCACCAAACATTATCACACAACTATCCTCACTAGACGTAGTAGCTAATCAAGCTAAGGATTTCTGGACTAGACCAGAGAATCACCCATAGAATCCACTATATATCCATCATCCATTTTCATGACACGAAGCACCCACAGGTTATCTTCCACGTATCCCACAACCTATAGATCGGATCACGCCAGAGCTCGATATTGATTGGAGCCTTGAGCAGTCATCCTCACCAAATGATCTATCACACCAGTTCAGGTTAGGAGGGCCTTCTTTGCCTTAGATTCACGTAGATTCCATTAGTGCGCGTTAAAGACATAAGATTTCCTAACTAGTTTGTCTGCACCCCACGTATATTCCATCCCCACCATATCTTGACACGACCTCGGGAGGTCGGGTGTGAGAAAGATTTACTTATAGATTCCGCTACCACAAATGCTTTCAAATAAGTTCCTTGATTACAAGTGTTGTTTCACCAAACATAAGATGTCGACATCTTGGTGGAAGGAGGCCCTTCCCCATCTTTTCATGGTAAGAGTTTCTACTCCAAATGATTCAAAATTCTCTATAAGGGATTTCTTTTGGGCTACCAAAATGCTTAGAAATAAGCCCCCTAACTATGAATTGTTGTTTCACCAAGTATAAGACATTGACATCCTGGTAGAAGGAGGTCCTTCACCATCTTTTCATGGTATTATTTGCTACTCCAAATGATTCATAATGCTCTATAAGGGATACCACAATGGGGGGTTCCAAATGCTTTTAAATGGATGAATGGATCCCATTTATTTAGAACATTGATATCTTCTTCCCCAAAGCAAAACTTACAAATCTTGGATGTCCTAGTGGAGCATTATGGTGATATCATAGACTTGACAGATGTTGCTTGAGATCTAAGCCTTTAGGAACCTATAATTCATATCCTAATAGGTCAAAATTCTATATATCTAAATGATATGGAGGACAAAGACGATGGTCAACAAGAAAAAAGGGACATCATAAGAAGGCACATCTACCTTATGATCCCAAAAGGAAAAGTAGGGGAAAAATTAGTTCCCCCTAATGGATTTTGGACTACAAATGGGTTAGTTTATTTTTTATGACTGATCTCGTAGACAATGAAGGAAGCAAACATTCAATTTTTAAATGCTATATACTTGGGTTTGGGATAGTGAAGGAAGCAAACATTCAATTTTGGAATGTTATATACTTGGATTTGGTATTAATTTCATTTGGATTTAGGCTTGGTGGATGAATTATGGTTGGGGTATTATTGTTATATTGATTTGATGAGAGAAAGGTTTTAGAGCCTTTTAAAATATTTTTTTGTTGTTGGATGTTATCTTTATATGTATGGGTTGTTTTTTGTTTATATTGCATGAGCTTTAATGTTTTATTTGTCATAAATTTTTATAATAGGTTTTGGACCCTTTCATAATCCTTACTAATTACCTAATAAAAATATTCTCATGATCAAGACATAGTTATGTTCACGAAGATCAAGAAATGTAAAGTTTGTATAAGTGTTATTTAGTTGTAAAACAATGTGGTGCGTATGTATCACCTTATTTCACAGTCAACAAGTTTCCCGATCTCCATTGACTATAAATTTCAATTTAAACATTTCATTTACATGTCTACTCCGAACAAAAACCTACAACCTCTAGCATTTGACAATGCCTCGCATCTTATCGTTGTACCACATGTCTTACTTTAATCATATTTGTCATGCACTAGTAAAAAGGCAACCTCACATTATGTTGTCACCTTTTAGGTAATAATATAATATGGTGTTATTTTCCCAATAAAACTAATAATAATTGAATAAAAATTTCATTTTGATCGGAAAACCTATTTTATGTGAACTTACTTAACAAATAAGTTCATCCATATAAAACAATACATATTCTTGATTCCTTATACTAATACTTTCTATTATTTTTATACCATATAAAATATATAAATTATATATTGGATATATGGACTAGATGATCATATATTGATATACTTAAATAATTCTTTCTCCTATATGAAATCCACATATTCAAATAAACAAAAAAATAATCTCATGCATTCATTTATGTTAATCATGACCGTTTATTTTTATTGAATACAAAAACTATCGATTCTCCTACTTTTGATGCATGTTGTGCAATTGTTCCCCATGTAATAATATTGTGTATCACCATCACAACAAATGATTCCTCCACAATGATGCATTGGCATCCTTAAGCATTGGTATGTAAATGGTTATTATAAAAAAATTCCTATATTTTAATGTGAGCATTAAGATACAAAAGTTTCCTCGAATGTATTATCAACGTAATAAAAATTATAAATTAATGTTGTGTGAGGCCCATTTGAAAAAAATAGTGTGACTTCTAATCATTTTTCACTCTCTACTAGGGTTTGAGTGTTATACTTGTGGCTACGTTTCCGTACTACATGTCACACCACATTTTTCGATCAAAGTGGTACATTTAATTAGTTTTTATTGCTCTTAATTGTGTTTTTGCCATTTGGCAATGGTGCTTTCCTATTTTAATGGTGGAAGCTAGTATTCATATAGGTTTAAGCATTAGGAACTTGAGTGGCCATTTTGGCCAAGAAATGAGCTCATGAAGTTTGTTCCAAAAGTGTACAACAAGGTAATGAATCCCCTTATCCTGAGCCTGATGTTGTTTTAGATTTGCCTCAATTTGAAAAGACTTTCTCTTGGCTTGAATATTTTACTTTGGTTGTGTATTTTGTTGGTCGTGTCCCCCAGAGAGTATTCTCAAACAATGGGTTCACAACCATTGGCAAGGTCATGGCGTCAAGCTTGAGGGTGTCCAAAACCTTACCAAGGGTTTCTTTCTCTTTCTTTTCTCTAACCCTAAAATATATAAGGCCATTGTCAATTAGGGCCTATGTTTATTTGGAATACCCTAGTAATTTTTTCCCATGGACGCGTGATTTCCAAGTCTCTAAACATGTTAATCTCAAAGTGTCGGTTTGAGTTGAATTTCTGGCTTGCCTCTTCCCCTATGGAACTTTGTGGAAGACCTGGTCAAACCCATTGGGCATTTCATCTGCCATGAGCCAAGTAAGTTTTATGTGGCCCATCTTGTAGCATCGGGAGTTGTGTGGAAGTTGACTTAGCCAAATACCTAAAGGAAACCATTGATATCCAAGTTGGCGAAACCTGATTTTCACATCACGTCCTTTATATTAATCTTCCCATACCTACTTTCACTTCTATTCTACAAACCACATGATTCGGGAATGTCCACTAATGACCTCCTTGGCCCCACCTATCACTAATAATAAATCTTCTGACCCTAAGCTAGCTTTTTTGCTAGAGAAGGCTAGACCACTATCACGCATAAGAAAAACCTAAACCCTAGCCATCGGTCTATCGACTCTGGTTGGTCTTCCTCGACTTCGGCTCCCATGGTCAATAAGCACCCAGGTGGGTCCTCTACCCATCACTCGCTCCCACCTCATGGTGTCCACCATTGCACCTATGCCTTTGATTTCACAACATCTTCTCAAGGTGCGCTTTGATATCTCTGGTTCCAAGTCCACCCGTAGGCGTTCTTGTAGTCCTTCTCCAAAAAGGATGAAGAATATGTCCCATCATAGAGACACCCATTTTAAATGAGTTATTATGTTCCCTTTTCAAAAAAAATTGGCCCTTCCCTTTCTATAAAAAGTTTGTCATCTTAGGGGGTCTTGAGGAGGAACTAGAAATGCACCTTGATGGTTCTCAATGATTGTGTTCTCTTGGAATGTTTGTGGAATTTTGAGCTAACTCACATTATATAATTTAGGAAAGTTGTCAAAAATTAGTCACATGCATGTTATATTTCTACTGGGAGATTAATCATGTTGGTTTTCTTCTCTAGTTTGTTACTCATACTATCTGGCCTAGTGTCATTTGTCATCATTCCAATCATGAGCCTAGGAAAGGGGGTTATTACTCTTCTCTCTCCTTATCTACAAAATTCTCTTATTTCTTAGGGATATAACTTCTCGTATCATGTTGTGTGGTCCCTTTTTGATATGTATGGTCAAATTTTTGGCATTGCTAATATTTATGCTTCCAATGATGTTGTTGAGCGTTCTTTACTTTGGCGGTGGCTTGGTCATTGACGAGCTTCTTGAAGCTCTATAGATTTTGTATGGGGATTTCAAAATGCTAGAGTTTTTGAGGACAAAGGGGGTGTATTCTTATGCACTCGTGTGTGGGGGAAAGTAAAGCTTGGTTTTACATGTGTAACAAACTTGGTATTTCTGATCCTAATCACTATTTTCGGCACACTTCTAAAGCTCCTGGTTCACCCGGTCCAACCTTTGGTAAGGTGGTGATAGAGTGCTCAAATGTCTTGATCGTGCCTTCATTCTAGATCAATGGACATTTTCTTTTTCTTCCGATTCTCACAGACCCATTCATTTTTACAAAGGGACTCGATCTCTTGGACCATCAGCCTATTTATTTTGAAATTGTGTTGTATCCGGCTCCTTCTAAACCCTGAACTCTAAATTCTATCTTAACACTTCTCACATGCATCATCAATGCAGCGACAAGCACATTCTTTGCATTTGGAACCTGGTTGAACACCCTTCTAGTTCGAATAATTGGATTATTTAGTGGCGGATGCCATTACCAGTGGTTACAACTTTTCTCCAAATGTTTAGGAAACATGTTTCTCTTTTCATAATATTAGCACATAAGGCCTCTTCTCATGAATATGTCTAAAGTTCTTGAGCCCTAGAGCATTTTCCTTCAACACCCACCTTCGGACCGAGGTGGTGCATTGGTGACACTCACTCAAGATGGAAGAAGTCTATCAATCTCGTGACACTCAAATTCAAGATCGGTTGCACTAGTTAAAAATAAGAGACCAAGTTATCAAAGAATTATTTACTTACCTTCATCCCCATTATACCTCTAGTTCAATTTGGGAAATCAATGGAGCCATTGGTCATCTCAATTTGAAATCCTGGATTTCCTGCGTAAGACTTTTATGCACCATTATCATGAGGTTTTTTTGCGGCCTTATACTCATGAAAGGGATGTTGCTTTGGTCCAATACCTCTAGGTTGTTTCTTACAAGATTTTTAAGACCCTATGAATTGCATATGATCACCCACAATTTGTTGACGACCTTAAGGAATATATCTTGCAAATAAAAATTGACAACTCTCCTAGTATTGATGCTTTTCCATGTGAATTCTATTAAGTGTTATGGGATATGTTTGTTTTTACCTTCATCACGTGCATTGTGAAGCGATGGTGTCAAAATATCTAGGGATTCAATAAATCAGGAAATATCAAATTTATCCCCAAGTTTGGTGATCCTAAACTCATCACCAATTGATGGCCAATTTCTTTATTAACCATTTCTTATAAGATAATTGCCAAAGATTTAGCTCTTGATTAAGTAATCTTTTCTCTCTTATAGTTTTCCCAAATAGTTGGGCTTCATCAAGAGGAGGTTCATTCTTGATAACATCATTTTTATTTACAAAGGTATGGATTAGTCCCGGTTTCTCATCAAAAGGATCTCTTTATCAAAATTGACTTTGAAAAATCTTATGACAGGATTAAATGGCCTTTTATTATGGCTATGTTGCAAGCTCTTTGTTTTGGCCTCAGGTTCATCTACTCTGTCAATATTATTTTCTAGGATGTTAATGATAGGCTTACCATTAATGGAGTTCACTCTGATATGTTTGAGTTGCACAGATCCATTCAACAAGGTTATCCCTTAGTTCCATCGCTTTATGTTCTTGTTGCGGAGGGGTTTAGTTACCTCTTGATAAATTTTCCTCACAAGGTTTGGTTGAGGGCATTTTTCTTCCTAACTCTGATCTGTAACTTATTAATGGCCATTTTGTTGATGATTATTTCTTAACCCTTTCTGAGAATGAAGAGTATGTTTCCAACACTTTACAATGTCTTGATATATTTTGTTTGGCTTCAGGGTCCTCTATATAATGGGATAAGACTCAATGTTATAGAAACTATATGGATCATATTCCTTCTTGGCTTGTTGGTTATGTTGCGGTGGATTCACCGGGGTTCAATTTAAGTTTATGGGTATCTCCTTTACTTTTCAGGTTACCCCTATTACCTTGTGGTTTTATGATGTCCAACGTGTTGAAAAAAAAAAATTGCTTACTGGATTACCAAGCCCCTTTCTTTGTGCAAGTGCCAAATTTTATTTAAGGTGCTCGATGATACTCATGATTACTATTCTTCTTGTTGGGAACCTTCTAAAGTTTCATATGCTAAGCTAGAAAAGTAACTTCAAGATTTCTTATGGGCTAACTCTACTAATCACAAGGGCTTCCACAGAGTGGCTTGGGACATCTGTTGTTCTCTTAAAGATGCAGGTGGTTTAGGTCTCATTGATATTTGGTTGTAAGGTATTGCTCTCTATGTCAAATGGATTATCAAAGGGTTAGAAGGTCAAGAGACTTGGAAATTTCTTCTTCGACATCTTTGTATTTGTCAAGGGGCTCCATTTGGAAAACAATCTTGGAAAATGTATGTTTGCAAAGTCTTTTGCTTTCCCTATTCTAGTCAAGATTGGAGTTTCTTTTATTATCAAGAGTATCTAAAAGCTTGGGAACTAATCAAACCCCACCTCACTTGGTAGGGGATGGTTTCGGACTAGTTTTCCATTAACTCTCACTTGTTATGGTGTTCATCTGTTGTCAATTTTCATAATGATCCCTTTGTTATGATCCAGTGGATTAAAATCCTTCGGCTATTTAAACATGGAATCAAAATGTTGGGGGACTTATTTTGTAAACCCACCCATTTTTGAAGCCTTGGGTCCTTATTAAATCACAATTTGCTCTCAACAATGGAGATAAAGAGTCTATTTAGGAAATATATTTTGTCATACCTGATGAGATGCTGCACAAAATCAGTGTTACCCCTCTACCTCAATGGTGGCATGATTGGCACTAGCCTACTGTGACTCCCTTTAGTCTAGACAAACATCATCTTGGCTAGTAGATTCTTACACCTTAACACAATCCATTTGAAAATTTGAACACAACCTAGAAGCTCAAGTCCCCACACAAGGTTGGAAATACAAATTCAGAAACATTGACAAAGCTCTCTTAGAATCTAAGAAGGTTCATTTCCTTTGGTGCTTACTTTACCAATTTTTTTTCTAGTTGGAAAGCATCTTCAACATCTTGGGGTTACTAATCAGTTGTGTTTTGTGTGTCAACATCCTAAAACCATCATGCATTTCTTCTAATTTTTCCCACTTTCTCAGTCTTCCTAGAATTGAATTCATTCCCTCTTCCAACCTTTCCGCCCTCAAACCCTTCCCTGGAAGATTTTCTTGTTAGTGGAAATGACCTTGCTTCTCCATGCACAATTCAACAAGTTTTGGAAAAAAATTTTTTTTTGTGCTGAAATTATTTTTGAAATCTAGAAGATTAGAAATGACTCTATTTTTAATCAAACTTCACTTAGCCTAGAGTTTTCTATTTATGCTAAAACAAGAATTATTGCTCATGTGTTGCTTTAATCTAGGTTTAGGTGGAGAAAGTCCACTTTGAAGTGGAACATCTTCGTGGATATTCTCCCACACGGGGTAGTTCTCTATGCTCTGTCGGCGGGGCCTTGTCCCCACCACACACGCCTTACCACTTTAGTGACGGTCCTCACCTCCTCCTTGGCCTCAGTCTCATGGTTAAGGAGATCCTCGATGATGGCGTTCCCATACGTGGCTTAATTCCTCCCCTCTTCAGCAGTAGGTTGGTCGTGTGTTCAAGCGCTTAGTAGCGATGGTTGCAAATTCCTCTTCTCCCTCACAATGGTGATGGTTCTAGATGGGGGATCCTCTCCCCATTTATAATAGTGACAACTATTCTAGTGGGTCATCTTCATCTTTGACTTCTTGTTCCAAATGGGGTGTCCCATTTGATAAATTTTCTCACTTTTCTTTTGTTATCTCATTGACTCGGCGATACAACTCGAGATCGGGGTGAATGGTAGGATCCGCCACTTTCTTCTCCAAACCCTCCTACCATGGGTTGGGGACACTTTTCACTTTTCGTTGCCACATCCTCTTCCTCCTTCTGCCATGTTCATTGTTTCGCCTAGTGCTCTATATTTTACCCTTTTTTTGGCATTGTTCATCTACAGTTTTTTCTATGGCACGTGTTTGCCAAGTGTAAATTTTGGGGGTGTGATTTCTTCACCCATATTTTTGGCGGAAACCCTTTGTACTTTTTTTGATCAAATTAATATAAAAGTGCACTTCAATCAAAAACATTAGTGTATATCAAGATGAAAGAATGTCCTATAAAGTGCATTGAGAGCATGTGGGAATCATCACTTATGCGGGAAGAATTTTTCTATGGTAAATTCTAGTTATTCCTTGAGATGTCAAGAATGTGCATTGTTTTTATTTTTGGTATTTTCTCAAGTTACTCTTTTATTTATATGTTTATTATTTCTTCATTTTTGTTTTTATTTAAAATTATTTAGGAGAGAAGATTCAACTATTTTGTGTAGAGGAAAATAAAATTGATAAGATGGTTTCTTTGTTTTCCATGTCTACTTTGTTTTTTAAGATGAAGCTAACAAAACTAACCATTTAGCTTGAACTATGAGATTGAAAGGAATGTTCTTTTCTTTTTTATTATTTTAATTTATAAGAAGAAGATTAATGTTAATTTAATTGTTTTTATGTGAAAATATATTGTAGAGTGTAAATTCAATATAATCTGAAAGGTCCATGTATGTATCTTGAAAAATTCAAATAGGGAGGAAGGGGTATTCTCAATGCATATTTCCACTCCTTCTTAACTTGTTCATTTTCTTTCCTTGTTTGCGGTATAATCCAAATGGAAATTCTCAAACACTTTTTCAAATCTCTATTTGATGTGGTGAATCTACCCATTCCTATACACACATTTTTCAAATCTCTATTTGTATAATTTACAGGGTTTATCTACCTAGGTTGGCATTTTACATAATCATATACGATCAAGTCTCCCTAAGGTTTTTGCCTCCTTTTCTTTATACACCTTCGATTTCTAAAATTCTCAAAAATTGTGGTGGACTACCCCAACAACTGCAGGGCAGGATTTTACACGGTCTCCCTGAGGTTTTTTGCCTCCTCTTTTCTTTATACGCCTTCTGATTTCTGAAGCTGATCTGTCACTTTAGGGACTAAAACAAATGAATGGAAGCGATAGAAAAGGGAAGTTGGAAGGGTGTTTTCTACGGATGTGGGGTAACTTTGTTGTCATCCCTACTCACTCCCTTGCTTTTGTTTCACTTGTGTCATTTCGAATGAGAAGCAGTCTACGGAAAGGGTTCTTCTCTTGGCTCTTTGACCTCTGCTTCCTACAATCCATGTGTGGACTTCAAGATGAGGTGACTAAATCCAATTCATACTTCCATGTGTATGGCCTGATCTGTAAATTTAGTGGATGGTGACCCACTTTACCTAGTATACATGTGTGGATCTCAAAATGTTGGATTTCATTCTAGGCCAAATTAAGGTTTCCGAGCGCCCTAGGTAGTACTTCTCGAAACATGTGCCCCCTCCTACCCAAGACCAATGACCCACCTATATGTGAATGTTTTTAAACAATTATAGACTTAGTATAACTCTTGACACATTTTATTAAAGCTATAAAGGTTTTTTCTTGCCTTTGCCATAGCAAAACTATCAATGACATCATCATAATTTATTGTTGTAGCGATGTCGCATTCAATTGTCAAAATAGAAAGGCTATTCAATCTAGTTTCACCCATTGTTGACCTTAAATTGCTTTTTACTCTTGTTAGAGTGGAAAATTCTCTCTCAGAACTGCAATTTCCAATAGGAATGCAAAGAAATGTTCATATTGCAACATCTAGATTTGGGAACATGGTGTCTAGTCCACTTTTTCTTCAATATTTTGACATTGATGATATACTTGTCAAGTTTTAATGTCTTGTTAATGCCTGGAAATGGATGCATTCAATGTCAAGGGAGGTTTCCAAGTCTGTGTTATATGTTTTTACTAAATAATTAGAGCATTTCAATATTGTCTCATTATCAATATCTTTTAAATTTTTCAAAATCCAAACCTATCATTTAACACACTATATGCTTCATTTCTTCTTGATAATTCCCTTATTAAGTTGTCTATAATAACATAGAATACCTCCACCCTCATATGATCCCTTCCTGTTTGTGGAATTTTGACATCTCTCGTTTCATCAAAGTGAACTTTTCTTTTTCTTTTTCTTTTATTATCAATTTTGTACTCTTATTTTCCACTAATGATCTTAGCATGTTGCTCATATGTATCGAAATTATCTCTAATATTTTGAATATAATCTATCAATGAATTATATTGAGTCACAACCATGGTTAATTCAATGTCTACCTTTTGTAGATATTTGCTAGTTGCATCCATTCTTTCAAGAATACTATGCCAAATACAACACATCACACAAGTTTCTAACTTGTCTAGTTTTTCGTGAATACACTTTGCTTCATGTCACATGGTAGTTGTTTGATTTTTGTCTTGTGCTATATTTAGGAAAACATCTTGAATTTTACTATATTCCTCGAGTGGTCAAAAGTGCTTTAACTACATCAACTCTAGCCGCAATAACTGTGACCATCTTGTTTCAAAGAGATTTTACAACGGACAAATTCCATCCAAAAATTTAATAAAATTTCCCACTGATAAGTTGAGGCACTTAGGAAAGTGTAAATAAGTTGAAGTACTAAAAAAATCTATAGTTGTTGTACAACATTCTGCAGCTAAAGATCCAACAAGATTTAAGGAATTACGAACAAGGTACAAACTCAGCCATACAGTTGTGATTTTTAATCCTATTTTGTAGACCTGTGTATTTTCCAGACATGTTACTTGCATTATCATATGCTTGCCCCCAACAATATTTGATATTAATGTCATAGTCATCTAGTGTTGTAAGTACAGAAGCTTCTAAATCACATGATTTGTGTCCAACCGAAGGAATGTATTTTAAAAATCGTTCAACTGGAAAACCTTCTTGAGAAACATACCTTACCACAAATGCTAACTAGTCAGTGTGAGATACATCAGGTGTTGAGTCAACAATAATTGAAAAATATTTTGCATTGTGGAGTTCTTCAACTATTTTGTTTATAAATTTTTGTGCCATAAGGTCAATAAATTCATTACATGTTGTCGTAGATAAATAAGATGGAACTCCTTTTCCTGCATTTCCATATTGTGAAATGTGATTTGCCAAAAATGGGTCAAACTCTACAATAAGTTCTAAACACCCTAAAAATTTTCCATTTCTAGAAGATCCTAATAAATTGTCTCCTAATCGACGAAGGCTGATACTATTGAGTACCTCTAGCAAACCACATCCCGAGAATTTCCACCATTTAACAACAATACACTTTAAAACATTCCTCTTATACTCTACTTCATTTTGGTATTGACTTATAAGTGTATAATCAACTCTTCCCAAAAGATTACTTGAGTGATGAAATTAAGAATTGATGTCCTCACTACGTGATCAAGGGAATCCTCATGCTCTCTTAAACTAGCCGATGCATTTTTCCAAACATTAAATCCAATTTTGGAAAATGTGGTTGATTTTTCTTGAAAAAAGTGACAAGGAATGCGATAAACAACAACTCCTTTTGACTCTTAAGTAAAGAAACCATTCTCTTAATTTTCGTTAATAGTTTAAAAGTTTCATGTTGAAACAAATCTTTAGAAACATATCTAAAACAATTTGAGTATTAGTATTTTGAATTTGAAAAATCAACATTCATATCTTGTTTTGTGTATTTAAAATTATATACTCTATTGTATCATTGTCTATTACCCATTTTTTAGGATCGGGATCAACAATGAAATGTTCATAAATTCGATGGGTTGCACAATAGTATTTTCATTGTTCTCCTCTTTTTGTGTGTTCTCCTTCTCTTGTGTTTTTTCATCTCCTATTGACTTTTATTGTGTATCAATAATTGGGTAAGTGCACGAAGTTTGGGGGCCAAAAGGGGTCTTAAGTGGACACATTTTTCTGAATCAAAAAAAAAAACTTCAACTTGTGCGAGTTTTCAAACTAGTTACGCTCAAAATTGGAAGATGTTGTAGAAATATGAATCATAGAATTTTGAGTCTACTTTCTAAGCTACTAAATTTTATTGAAAACGGATACGTTTAATTGGGTCAAACAGCTAACATACCAATAGATGCTCCTATTTTTTGTTAAAAAACATAATAGAGTGACTTTCGTGCCCCCACCATTTTTGAGCACCATTTAGTATTTTTGAAAACCCTTCAGTAGAAAGATAACTAAGAGCATCTAGTTTGGGCTCCATTTCTTTTAAGAATTTTTTAGTGAATATTTTTTTATTTATGATTTTTCTAGTACATAGTAATATGAAATTTTATGTTTTGAAAAATAACGGAGCTCGACCGTGCGCCTCCCCCGACCAAAAATAACTCAAGATTCCAGACTCACCTCGATGCCTTTCATGTGCCCTCCCCCACCAACAAACTATCTCAAAAATATCAAAAATTAAGTTTTTTTGTATATGTATAGAATTATGCCTAGTTTGGGCTAGTATAATTTTTTTTTCATTTCGATCACCCAAAAAAAGATACACCATGAAAGATAGACATATTTACACTTCAAAAATAGCTATAAAAAGGCATAGTTAGAAAATAAATGATATGGAAACCTTATATTAGTTAGAAAATTTGAAAAGTTATATTTTTAGAAAGAAGAGACTTTTGCTCTATATCGTGGTATATAATTTTTTTAAATAGATCGATTCTTTTATTTTGATTTATCATAGAGGAAGTGTCATTTTTAAATTTTCTTGTAAAAATCATTGTTTGATGTGTTTGTGTAGCAGTCCATACCTCGGGCTTGGGGATCCAAACGGGATCCCAAGCCTTGAGGCATGGCTTGGGAAAAGAGAAAATGCAAAACATGCATGTGTTACATAACGCATACGTGTTACGTGTGGTATAAACATAAAATACGTGCAAATTCTATGTAGTATAAGCATTATGTATGCTTTTGACATGCTTCTATTTACATAAGTAAATGTTTAAGTATAAGAAATAATATACTTTAAATTTATTTATGTAAATATAACAAATTAGGGTCTCTTTGTACCTTATGGAATTAGTCTCACGCTCCATGAGTCATCGTTTAGGAGATAATTTTTTTAAAGTATAATCTGGTGAAGATGCATAGGTAATTTTTCAGATTTCAGCATTCACCTAAATCTTTTAGCATTTAACTTATACAATCGAAACCCTAAACCATAGACCATAAACCTAAACACTAAACTATAAACCTTGAGCCATAAACCCTAAACCCTAAACCTTTAACCATGATCCCTAGACCCTAAAACCTAAACCTTAAACATTCATCCCTTACCTATGAGCCCTAAACCCTAAACCATAAGCCCTAAACCCTAAACCCTAAACCATGAACCATGAGCCCTAAATGCTAAACCCTAAACCTTGAACCATAAAAACTAAATCCTAAACCCTAAACCCCGACCCCTAAACCTTAAACCTTAAACATCAAATCCTAACACCTAAACCCTAAGCCTTGAACCCTACACCCTTATCCACCTAAGCCATAAAATCTAAACCCTAAACCCTAGACCATATACCCTAACCCATAAACCTAAACCTCCTAACCCTAAACCCCAAGCCCTAAACCATAAACCCTAAACCTTAATCCCTAAACATTAAATTCTAAACCTTAAACCCTGAACCCTAAAACCTAAAACCTCGAACCGTAAACCATAAACCCTTATCCCTAAACACTAAATCCTTAACCCTAAACCTTAAACCGTAAACCCTAAATCCTTAACCTCGATATGTAAACCCTAACCCTAAACACTAAATCCTAAACCCTAAACTTAAAACCTAAATCCTAAACCATAACTTTAAACCTTGAACCACAAACTCTAAACCCTAAACCTTAAACCCCGTACCATGAGCCCTAAACCCTAAACCCTAAACCCCAAACCATATTTCATTAATATTTCCTAGTCTCATGCCTATAACCATCATTGAGTCTCACATAGAATTACCTTGTTTATGAGAGGTGGACAAGTAACTAAATGGATATGACATCTACCTTGTGCCTTGTAATGCATATATTACACATCTCTTCCAAACTTGTTTCTCCCCACATATACATGTGCTCTTGAATGTAAATTTATTCACACTCTGAAACAAATTTCACATTTCTCATAATTCTATGTATGGTATTATATAAGCCAGGATGACCCATTGGAAGCTGGAAAAAATAACCATCACAACAAAAAAATCAATCTTAAAGGAAACTAAAGAAACATAGAGAATATATCAATGCAAAGTTGTAGGATCATAATTGAATTTCTGTAATATCCTCTCCTCTAGAAAGATAAAGTTCAAGTGTTCTACTTGAATGGATATAAATTTTTACATAACTTCTTAAATTGTTCAAAATAAGCATAGAAATAGGGGAATTGCTAAGAACACTAAGGGGTTATCAATCTCCTAGTAAATCTTTCTTGTTTAGTTCTAAATGGGAGTTACCTGGCCTATGACTTAGTGACCTTCCATTCATTGATAATTCCTTATATGATAAACCCATGGATGTTTTCAAAATCCCCTAAACAAAAAGATAGGGGTAGTCATCAATCCTAGTGAAGGGTGTGATGTGATTTCCAAGCAACTTGAAATTCATATAGATTTAGAGGTCATAACATAAATTTACAAATATCTCTATCATTATAAATGGAAGCCAAGTAATAGTGTCTCCCTATACATCCAAGGATTGAGGACTACTTAGGGTCTTTGGAAGGATTGGACAGTCAGGAATATGACATTTCCCTCCTTCAAAATATCAACAAATGAAAAACATCAAATTTTGATGACTCTCTTTGAATGTTCTGCCTACAAATTCGATGAACCTTGAACTCTGTGACCTAAACCCTTAACCCTCAACCATGAGACCTAAACCCTAAACTATAAACCCTAAACCCTAAAACCAAAATAATAAATCCTAAACCCTAAACACTAAATATTAAACCCTAAAACCTAAACCCTAAACCCATAACCCTAAACCCTTAACCCTAGACCCTAAGCCCTAAACCCTAAATACTAAATCTAGAGCCCCGAGCTCTAACCCCCAAACCTTAAACCAATAAATTTGAACCCCGAACCTTAAGCCATAAACCATGAACCATAAACCTAAACCCTAATCCCTAATCCCTAAACCATAAACCCTAAACTTTAAGCCATGAACCCTACACCCTAATCCTTGAGCCCTAAACCCTAAACCTTAAACCCGAGCCCTAAACCCTAAATCTAGAGCCCTCATGTCTAACCTATAAACCTTAAACCCGTAACTCAAACCCCAAACCTAAGTCATAAACCTTAAACCATGCACCCTAACCCCTAAACCCTAAACCCTGAGCCCTGAGCCCTAAATCATAAACCCTAAACCTTAAGGCCTAAATGTTAAATCCTAAAGGTCCCTAAATCCTAAACCCTAAACCCTAAAAACTAAATCATAAACCCTAAACCCTGACCCCTAAACCCTAAACTCTAAACCCCAAACACTAAACCCTAAACCTTAAGCCCTAAACCCTAAACCTTAAGCCCTAAGCCCTAAACACTAAACCCTAAACCCTAAACTCTGCGACCTAAACCCTTAACCCTAAAACCTAAACCATAAACCTTGAGCCTTAAACCCTAAACCCTGAACCCTTTACCCTAAACCCTAAACCTTGACCTTTAAACCTTAAACCTAACTCCTAAACTACTAACCCTAAACCTAAACCTAAACCTTAAACCCGAGCCCCTAAATCTTAAACCTCAATTCTCAACCCTAAACCCTCAACTCGATACCTAAACCCTAAACCATAAACCCTTTTCCCTAAACATTGAACCCTAACCTTTAAACCTTAAATCCTAACTCCTAAACCATCAACCGTAAACCCTAAATCCTCAATCCTAAACCTTAAACCCCAACTCCTAAACCATAAACCATAAACCTTAAATCCTAACCCTAAACCTTAAACCTTGAGCCTTAAACCCTAAACATTATACCATAAACCCTAAGCCATAAAACCTAAACTCTAAGCCCTAAATCCTAAACCCTAAACCCTAAACCCCGACCCTAAACCCTAAACCTTAAGCCCTAAAAACCCTAAACCCTAAGCTCGAACTCTAAGCCCTACAAGCAATAATCCCTAAGTAAAAACCCTAAACCTTGAACCCTCGGACATAAACCGTTAACCCTAAACCCTAAAAACTAAACCTGAACCCTAAACCCTCAAGATTTAACTCTCAACCCTAAACCTCAACCCTCAACCCCGATCCCTAAACCCTAAACCCTTAACCTCGAGCCATCAACCCTAAACCCTCAACCCTTAACACCGAACCATAAACCCAAAACTCTAAACCATAAACCATAAACTCTAAGCCCCGAGCCCTAAACCCTAAACCCTAAAATATGAACTATGAACCTTAAACCCTAAACTCTAAACCTTGAGTCTTAAACCCTTATCCCTACACCCTAAACCTCGAGAACTAAACCCTAAACCCTAAATCATAAACCCTCACCCAAAGGAAATTTTTAAAAAATCATTCAATGTGTTTCGAATGTGTGTAGGGAATAGTGTTTAAGGTGATCGATTGACTCTTTTAGTTTTTATGAGAGACTACTTCCTTTGAAGGCCTAAAAGTCATTTTTGACCAGTTTAGTTAATTTAACACCCTTCAGAACAAGCTAAAATGAGCTAGTCATGTCACCAAGTTATCAAGGACCATTATTTGTGAAGTATTAAGGCATCGTTTGTCTCCATAAGAGACATATGAGCAAAAATGTATGAGAATCATGAATTTGATTCCATGAAAGGATGCTTTTAGATCTAGGAAAGGTGAGGGGATGATCTTTATATGGAGCACCATGTTTCTAAGAATGAGCAATCATCTGAGTTCACTTGATGTAATTCACTTGGTACTATTCATAATAACTCATTCAACACCTAGTAGTGTTATCACACCTTAAGGAGGAGGCACATTACAATCACCTCATTTTGGCCATAGGACATGAATCCCATTTAGGAACAATCCTCTATCTACAAAGTGAGGATCTCTTTTTAGTAAGAAGTAGACAAACATCATAGAGTTAATTCATGGTCACTAAAGTGAATTATGGACCAAATTTAAAAATTAGTACCAATTCAAGCAGTGGTAGGGCCAAAATCCATTTTAGAAGGTCAAAAAACCTAAAAAATGACTATATTCTTTCCCAAAACAAATACCGACTACAATATATATGCCCTAAAAGTTTTAGGTCGTTTGTTGAAATCCTGAAAATGAGTAAGATCTTGACCATTAGATTTTGAAAAACTATCTTCTAGATTATAATTGTTGGAGCTATGAGACCACTTCCATAAGGTGCGAGTGACCTAATTTCTTATATTTACTAAATTAAATTTAAATTGTAAGAAATAAAAAAGTATAATAAATAATAAAAGAAATATTATACTTATGCGTACACGTTATGGTTCGGTGATTCCCAAGCCAAACAAATTAAAACGTGAGCGTGTTTTAGTAAAATGCGTACGCATTTTGCTTTTTTTGAGATTCTTGTCCACTTTTTGGCCCCCCAACTTCATGCACTTACCCATTTTTGTCAATAAGCTGAAGAATAATTCTCATTTTCATTAAAAACTACATTTGAATTTAAATTTTTATTTGATGCACTTAAAAATATATTTATTTTTGGTATCTTTTCAAAAGGTTTTTTCCTCAATTTTTGTTTAGCTTTTTTCAAAATTGAGCACTTTGCTTAGATTTTTAGTTTTATCCATTTCAATCAAACATTTATCAAGTTAAATTAACTACTCCGAATACTTTTTGATAATGATGTTATAAATTATAATCAATACTATTCCAAAAGTGAAATAATATAAATCCAATCAATTACATAATAAGAATAATTAAAATTTAAATCAAAATGTAATAATATAATTGATGTAATTGAGAACAAAATTAATGCAACATCAAATGTAAGATGCTTTGGAGTAGTTAGGGTTTGATCACTTAGCTTTATGTTCTTCCCCCAAGACGAATGATGATCTACCGGATCTGGTGTTGAACTTGATTTAAAAGGAACTTTAGGCTTTGGACTTTGGAGAAAGATCTGATGCAAGCGCCTATTGAATTTTGAAATCTTCCTCCCACCGGCGAGTGGTGGCCAGGCAGTCCAGACCAACTGAAGTCTGAAATTTTAATACGGTAATACCTGATAAATTTTAATTCCCAAATCCCTTCAGTTCACACATTGCACACACAGTCACGAGTCTAATACATATATGATATTGTGAATTAAATGGTAAAAGAAAGTGTTTGAGGGCACCGATGGTGAAATTAGGATGCCTGGATACAACTTGTTACTTTACAAGGATGAAGGTTGCACATGCAGAAACAACATAAGACTAAGAGGCGTATTGAAAATTTGAAGATTTCAATGATAAATCATAAGAGGCTCCTTCAGGCTTCAGTGAGGCGTATTTGAATTTTGGGGAGATAAAGATTCAGATATACAACTTGGCATATAATACAAGTCATTTGGAATAGTCAATAGATTATAGATGAAGATCACTCGATGCATCATGCACTCTTGCACATTATAGCCACAGGGCCAAGAGATTTGGAGAACAATTCAAAAAATGAATTTGAAACTAACAAGTACAACTATAATCTCATAGCATGACTCACGATCCTTTATCCAAAGTGTCTCTATCTCATGTAAACAGTAATTACTAATTTGTAAAGTGAAACAACGATGTTCGACCTGTCAACTGAGGCTTGAGCGATCACGATCTATAGTCTGTAGTGACAAACTGGGCGTTTAACTTTAATATCAATTGTTTTTTCTAAAATTTTAAACAAACCTTGGTCCTTAGCCGACTGCCTAGGCTCTAGCCAACCTACCACCTAGAATTTTTTTTAGAAAATATGGCGCCCTCCCTTTTGTGTGCCCTAGGAAACTACCTAGGTTGCCTAGGGTAAGACACGCCCTTGATTTCATTACTCAAGGTCATCCAAGTAGAAATTTATCCTTGTGCAAAAGGAATTTTTATTTTAATTTTCACTTATTTTGTGATAGGAATACTATTTTTGAAACCTTATGGATTCGAAACTTCACTAAATCAGTGAAACTCACGTTCCTTCCTTCAACCCTCTTCTTTCGAATCTTTCTCAACCAAACTATTTTGGGTTAGAATTCTACATTTTCAACTTTAATTTTGGGCAATAAGATGTCTTGTTTCTATAGGTAACACTTTGGGAAAGCTCATTAATGTTGATGTAGACACCTCTTGTTATATCCACACAACATTTTCCTCAATCCTTGTTGAAATAGACACATCAAAAGAAATTCTTGCAAATATAAACATTAAAGTTCAAGATTGAATTTGGACTCAACCCCTTGATTATGAAGGAATTCCCTTCAAATGTAGAATATTGTTTTCTTTGGGTCATATAGTTGATGACTATCACCTTGAGAGAAGAAAGTATGTGAGATCTATTTGGTGGAAAGATACCCTCCCAATCCACATAGTGATAAATGTAAAAATTGAGAGTGAATCTGAGGAGGAGAGTGTACCTAAAACACCTACTAGGGATCCAGTGGTACCACTTAGATAAATTCCAATTAAAAATACCAAGGAAAATGTTTGTTTCTTTTTCTTTTAAAGAAAAGTAATAATCAAACGAATAGAATATCTTGTGGTAATTTACATATATTGATGTTGTTTCTGAAGGTTGGAAAATGGGGCTTAGTAAGAAAAATCAAGCCACATGAAAACAATTTCTCCTACCTAGTTGTTTCATTTATTCTTTGGGTAGTTATCTCTTTTTACTTTTGTTGTATTCAAGGCTATATCTGGGATTTCAAGCCTTCTTTGTAACACTTTGTAGGGCCCCTAGAAAAACCTTCCTTTTACCAATTATCAAAATGAACTCAAGGATCCATAAATTTCCCCAAATTTGATGCATAGTTAGTAGGGTAACCACTAATATAGTTATGAATCACTCGACTTGGTCAAGGATTCTATCTTCCCTCAAATCCAAGCATATCATTTTCCCTACTTTCAATTCTTAGTAAGAGAAAAATTCTATCAAGCATGATCAAAGCAACTCATGTTGCTCATGCTTTGGCAACTAGCTTTGTATTCATATCAATGATACATGTTAGCTAGACAAATAAGTGTTGTTTGAGTCATCTTTAGAGTAGTGCAAACGTAGGTGGTGTATGAGAATGAAACTAAAAACTAAAATAGCCTTTGTATAGGGTCTTCCATCAATGGCTAGGGCTACATCATGATTTAGATGATTACATATGGTTTTTGAATTTTGTGAAAAACTAGGGTTTGATAGTGAAGTATATTTTCAGGCCACTAAAGGGTTGAGAAAGTTACATACCCTAATTATGAAGGTGTCTAAGATTATATGGAATAGGAAGAACTCGATTATACATCATGAATTAGCTTTATGTTTCTATACCAAAGCATTATCAAGCCAAATTATTAGAAGTGAATATTCTCCTACTTACAGTACTCCCATATTCTTCCAAATTCTACACTCACATATTCTCCCTTTTGTGGTCTTAAATATCTAGTGTACAACCTTGTATAGATAATTCAATTTTTCTAGTTTATATTTTATGTTTTTCTCATTCATTTTAAGAATCATTATGTTATTCTAATGTTATATAATTAATGTTGGAAGTTAATTAATCAAAATAACTCCTATTTTCCTATCCATGCATTCATTTTTCTTTATGTGCATTCTATAACAATCTAGTAATCTTAAAAGTGGTAAACACATCTTCTAAATTGAATAACTTACCTTCGATCCATTTATGTATGCTCTTATAATTATTTCTTGGTGATGTGTGTACCATTCTATTTATTATCATCATGAATATTCATCCAATATTCTATGATTTATGCCACAAGCATAATTTTTACTCCCCATGCTCTTTTGGGTACTATCTCTCTCTATATGTTTATGCTCATACTCTACATACGTATAAAATCCCTCATGTTGGCCCAACTTGTCACTTATGTATACCACCACTTACATAGATATATAATCTAAGATCATTCATAGCACTACATAATACCCACCACACTTCTATCCTATTCCAATTACTCCCATAGTTAATGTAGTTACAACATGATGAACTAAGCACCGAGTTGTGGAAATCCAACTTTTCCTCCACCCCCATAGCTATAATAGCCATGGCTAATGCTCCTTTAAAGGGTATGGTATATTTGAACAACTCGGATATACCCATGCTAAGATATTTCACTTAGAGTTTCTTCAAAAGCACCAATATACAAATATCTATCACAAGTTGTTTTGCATTCTTTTACATTGCCCAAAAATACTCAAACAACTTCTTTTGCTTCTATTATGGATACATTTAACATATTAGGCTAGGAAATCACCTTTATTGCAAATAAATATTCCTACTACATCTCCTATAGAATCATGTTCACCTTTTATTATCACAACTTGTATTCATTGTTTTTCATAATGAAACTTTTGATTGATAATGGCTCTAGATTTAATATATGTTCTCATTTATTTCTTAATAAAATGGTCATTTCTTTTATTTTTGTTGACACCACTATTTTCACTATGCGGGGATTTGATAATATTGGCTAATTCACTTTAGGAATTATCACCTTGAATCTCCTCATTAAGCATAAGGTATTACCTACCACATTTTATATTATAAAAATTGATCTTTATTACAACCTAATCTTAGGGCAGATCCATAGATCCATGTTGTGTAAAAATTTCGATCTAATCTTCATGAATGTGTTAATTTCATACACAATTGGTATGGACACACTATACTCAATTATGTAGATATTTTTAAATATTATAAGTTTAATATGTACAAACCACATCAACCTATTATTAATCCTAATTTCCAACCAATTCCATTTGATATTTACATAGTTATGTTGTTGGTGAAACAAGCGCAAGTTTTATTTCTTTTAACACAAATACCACCATTGATTGAGAATATAGTTTATACACTCTCTGATGTCTTCCCCATCCTCTACATATGTTCCATACATCATTCCTAATATTATAGATGGGTTTGTTCAACAATATAATGTTACTTTATGTTCTTATAATAGTGATGAGGATTCCATTGAACTCACTAATAATCATCTCCGTAAAATCAATTTTAATGTAATTGATGCATATGACTCCATGATTAATTTTCTTTTTATGGTTATGGTTACGGCTTCTGAAAATACTAATTTTATATCTGCTAATCTCAACACTTTTTTCTCATTGAATATGATCCATTACATCATATGGTCACTACACTTGATCCTATACCAGTTAGTTAAATTTGTTAGGAATTTATTATTTGTTAGTACTCACATGAATTAGTTTAGTTGGTTAAATTGTTTTATCCGTAATATTATAAATGGGTTATCTGATTCAGTATTTGTAGGAGGCAATTTTCCTTCCACCATGGCTACACAATAACTATTGTAATATGCAACATATATAGAAAAACATTGCTGCATTATTCTATAAATCTGATCCAACACTTTCATCTGGTATCAGAGCTGTGTTGATCCTGAGCATATCTGTGATGGATGTCTAACAAGTAGTGAGTTACGGTGCATCCTGTTCTTTCTCGAATACATGAAGCACACTATTCACCAAGACGTGTTGTTTTCTATGATTTGATTAACTAAAAGATAATGTGTTGGTTGTTGTAAGTACATTTGACCTTGAGGATTGTGCATGGCCCATGTGTGGATCAAGCTTTATATCAGCCAAAATGCCAGTATTTTTTTACTTTCTTGAGTTCCAGTCATCTCATTTGGTATCCAGTTTTATCTGTGCGCGCAGGTAACCATTCTCCTCATCATCTGCAATAGCAAAAGCTCCTTTGGAATCAATACAGTCATACTGTAAGTGTTGAATAATGAGAGTGATGTACATTCTTGACATGTGTCTTTCATGCCTATAGCTTTCTCGGTGGAAAATTAAATTACTGGGACACCTCTGAGGAATAGTGTTGAAGAGCTAGGGGATTTACTCCATTTCCTAGATCATGAAAAATTCATCAATAAGGATGAATTTGTGTAGAAATACAAGGACTTGAGTTCAGTGACTGAGAATGATCTTGCCAATTTACATAGAGAAATCCGACCTCATATTCTAAGAAGAGTCATTAAAGATGTTGAGAAATATTTTCCCCCAAACATAGAACAAAACAGAAAAACTATGAGCTAGGATTTAGAAATATCTAGAGGCCAATTTACATGGTCAAACTTAGGGTTTGAATAGGGAAATTTCTCACTCTCCCAATTTGCCTCCTAGCAAGGTTTAGAAATATTAAGATTAAGATTAAGAGAGAAATATTTTCCCCTAGCAAGGTTTAGAAATATTTAGAGGACAATTTACATGGTCCAACTTAGGGTTAGAATAATCATTAAGATTAAGATGGAAATTTCCCCCACAATGTGAAGTTTGATACCACATTATTCTGAAAAAATCACACTGAACTACACACACTCTCACACATTTCCCCCACAATGTGAAGTTTGATACCACATTATTCTCGAACAAATCACACTTTGAAGTACACACACTCTCACACATGTCACCATAGCAAAGCGACTCCATCATTTGCGACTAACGAGAGGTTGTTAATTGACTTCTAGCCTCATGTGCCTCCGTCCTCTAGTATGATGCTACTAGCTCAACGAATTTGTATTTTAAGGATTAATGGTTGCTTGGACATCGGTTCAGCATCAATAGTGCGTCCGTAAGGAAAAAAATTAATATATTTTGGACTTTTATTTTTACACTATTTTGACTCTTTGACTTTTTGATAACTTACAAGGTAACTATTAACAAGTCAATATCAAAAATCCTAAAATCACCTATATGAATTTGACACTTATCCTAAACAAGATACAATTTTGATATTGACAACATAACCGACTCAAAGACTTTGACAATAAGACTCATATGGCTTATAAGCAACAAGTAAATTTGTGAATATTGACTTTTGACTTATTTCAACATATAATAACAATGAAAATATTAAATTTTTATGTATAGACATTCACTCATTTTTTTAGTGCTTGAAACTACACTTAAAAAACCACAAAATTAGTTTTTAGGTTAATATCAATAGTTATGTCTAGTGTGTCAAAACTAATTTTTGGTTTATTCAAAGTGTAGTTTGAGTACTTAAAAAATGAGGGAATGTCTATAGTTTAAAATTTTATGTTATCATTTTAATTATATTATGAAATAAGTTGAAAGTCAATATCCATAATTGTATTTGTTTCTTATAAGCTATATGAGTCTCATTGTCAAAGTAATTTTGAGTCCATTATGTTGTCAATATCAAAATTGTGTATTGTTTATGATAAATGTCAAATTCATATAGGTGATTTTAGGATTTTGATATTGAATTGTTAATATTTACCTTGTAGGTTGTCAAAAATTCAAAGAGTCAAAATATTGTTAAAATTAAAGTCCAAAATATAAAATAAATGCCTTACGGACACACTATCGGTGTTACCCAACATCCTAGAAACCATTGATCCTTAAAAGCCAAATTCGTTGAGCTAGTAACATCATACTAGAGGACGGAGGCCCAGGAAGCCGGAGGTCAATCAACGACCTTTCATCGATCACTAATGATGGGGCCTCTTCTGCTATGGTGACATGTGTGAGTGTGTGTTTATTTCAATGTTTTTTTCATAATAATATGTTATCAAGCTTCAAATTGTGGGGGAAATGACACAATGTTTCCATTTGAGTTGATTAATATGTATGGATTCCAAAGTAATCTCCTGAAGGTGAAGACATGATGATAGATGAAGTAGTACTACACATTGTGATATGGTTTGGGGTAAACCATTTGAAAACCTCTTTTGTCTCATTTTTTGGTCAACCGATAGAAAACCATATCTCTATCTTGGTTTGTGATAATCCAATAGAAAATCACACAACTCTCGGTTTTGGTTATCCAATAGAAAACCATCTTTTTCTTGGTTTGTGATCAACCAATGAAAAATCACACCATCATGAAAGTAGGTGCAATGCAAAATGGATGTTTTCCACATGTTTGCACTAAGGGGGGGATGTTAGGAATTTATTATTTTTATTGCTCATAGGAATTATTTTTGTTGGTTAAATTTTTTTACCTGTAATATTATAAACGGGTTATTTGTTTCGTATTTGTACGAGGTATTTTCCTACCTCCATGGCTATATAATAACCATTGTAATATGTAACATGTAGAGAAGAAACATTACTTTGCATTATTCTATAAATCGACCCGGCCTTTCAAAATTACCATCGCTACAGTTTAGATACACTAAAAGAACTAATCTCTACTCTTGGATCTTGATTTATTATTTTTACGCTCTCTTTAAATCAATCTCCTATAAATCCATCTAAAACCTCAAGATTTGTATTTTTCAACTATCACTACATCTATGGACATGAAACTAATCACCGTAAAACTCTTATCACTAATACTACCGTGCTCAAGACTACGGGTATCATCAAAATGTTCCATAAAGCTTCCCCAAAGTCATCATGTTCACAATCATTAGCCATTGCTCCTCTATGCAAAATATCATGGCATAACCCAATTCACCAACAGTCCTCACCTTTCATTATAGACATTTATATGACCACCCTTGGGACCCCTTTAGATCTTAAAGATTTTTACCATGACATGAATGATATCCTTGATGGATACTAAGCTATTTAATTTCCCTCTCCCTATACATAGCTATATTTCAATAATGTAGAAACATTCACATATTTCTAAATATACAAAACCATGACCTATACACATAACTTACATTTATAGTAATTTACATTACATATGTTTTTATCAATATGGTTTGATTGATAACATATTTGTTATACTATTTATAAACATTTGTTGACGAGGATTATTGAGCTTTATGTAGGACACATAGATCACCACATGCTGATAGGATCTACCTTGGTTCATTACATTATTTTATTTGGTGAATCCATCAACTCTATACAAGTTCCATTATTTCATTATAGTTCATTTCTACTTCCTCATTACACTTGATTACATATCTCATTTATATGCTATTTTTTGAATTAACAAGACTAACACATTTTTGGGTGCATTGTTTTACAACCTTAGTGCATTGTTTTTCTGTGACACCATGGGTATCCCATGGTTGTGGCCCTAATCCTTCCTTGTGTAACATAGCTTTGTTTTTATGTGACCTATGTGCCTTGATTATCTTCTCAAACCATGGGTGTCCCATTTTTATAGCTATACACTTTGATGTTACTTTTCATTACATGTTCTTGCTCTTATTTTTCACTTAAGTATTTTTTTATCTTTATTCAAGTTCTATTAAATATTGATTCTTTCTTTTAGTATTGTTATTATTTCTATAACTACTTATATTTCTCTTATTTCTATGGTTTTTTATCTCTTTGTTAAAAATGGTTTCCACCATGTACAAACCCTTTTACATGAACAGGTTCTCAAAGGTGGCTTCTTGTTCAACAATTTACCCTCTCCTACAGCTTCTTAGACATACGATTACACGGTAACACATCTATTATTTTAAACCGTTGCTCAAATGGTGAATCGAAATACTTCAAAAGAGGGGGAATTCATTGGGATATATTCTAAACTTACATGTAGGATTGTGTTTTCATATATAACTTTTCACAGGAAAAATTACTTAGAAACAACTCTAGACATCAAATTTATTTGTTAAACATATAGGGTCAAAACCATATAGAATGTTTAGGATTTTATGGATGTTTCTAGCCATACCATACGCTTTGTTATATAGGGAAAAGCACCATATTTTAATACAATTTTATATTTCCCATCATGAATACATATTTTCAAAGATAATCTCATACCCATGTAGCATATTTCAAATAAGGTTAAAAGGGAATAAATATTTCACTCCTCCATTTGAATACTTAGTCCATGTTATAAAATATAGGTGTTAGTTTGGGGGCATGGGTATACTTTTTCATTGATATTTCATCACATTGCATACTCTTAACCAACATTTTGGAACACAGGAAAAACATGGGGGCACTCATTATCTTTTATACCTTGTGTCTATATAGATCTAGACATTGGGCCTATATCTATGTATAGTGGTGTATTTCATGAGATTAACAAAAGTATCGAATCGCTAATTTTTTCGTGGGAATTATTTCCTCTCTCAATTTTAAAGGGAATATATTAAATTTATAAAAAAATTATAAATGGTATTCTTCCTTAACGGGGTCCATTGTTACCTCTTTCTTCTTATTTATCTACCATCTATTCAATATTGTTTTGTATACACCCAATAATCTAGTTTCTCCTTTAGAAAAATTGGGAACTATTCATCGCCAATATATTGGAAAAATTAAACAACAACAATCCAAATTCAAATTGTAAGAAAGGAATGGGAGTCTCTTCTCTTGAATATAAACATGTGTACTCTTTCCATGTTTTACTTCTCTTCATTTCACGTTATGTAAGTTAAAATTACATAGTTGTTATCTATTTATATTTCAATTTATACTATGGACACTAAATAAACTTTGTGTTGTAGGTTTCATCATGGATCATCTCAACACCAATAATTGGGTGGAAGCACAATAGTGTGTCCCACTTCTTATTCCAAAAATGTGAGTCATATTTTTGGTGGGGCAATTAGATGGGTTCATCCCCCAGACCCTTCGCCCGAACTACCACATAAGCCGAGTTAATGGTGCTCATGTGAACACCCTCTTTATATATCCTTGGCGGCATAGAGGTTGTCACATTTTTCCTTTGCTAACGAATGGTAGTCATGCGCAACTAGAATGTGCATGACACAATCGAGCTGCAATGACCTCCCAACTTAGCTTTGAGGTATTTTAAAATATTTTTACATTGTTTTAGTTTTTTTCTTTGAATTGAAAAACAAGAAGAGATAAAAATTTTAAATTTAAATGAAAAGAAATGAAAAAAATTGAGATTTTAACATACTAAGGTTTATAGTCTCCCCAAAATCTGAAAATATTCCATTGTTTTATTGGTGACATTAAGATTACTTGTTAACTAAAGTTGTGGAAATAATCCTTTTGAAGGATATTTCATCCACATGAATTTCCCCTTATTTTTCCATTGGTGGAACCTACCCTCAACCAATGTGAAGATACATTCATTTTGTTTTAAATATAACTATTCAAAATAATGAACATAAATAATTAAGGCTTGGTGGGTTTGTTTTATTTTCCATTTTGCACTTAAAGTTTCAACGAAATAAAAATCTCCATATATGTTATTAAATTAGTGCATGGAATAGTGGTGTGTACTATTTGTATAAGGTGTTATAAATGTTGGGGTGGTCAAAATTTAAATCCTCCCTTTGTAATTCTACGCTACCAAGTTTGAAAAAGAAAATTAACAATTTTGTTTTGAAAAGGGAAAGTTTAGCTTAATTAAATATAGTGAGCAGGGCCTTGTGTGAAATTCAGTTAGACCACTCACATTAACACTTCTATTTTCTTCTATGTAGTCTTGTTGTCTTGACAACATGCTCCTCCATCTTTCCAAGAAGTTTTTAATAAAAATATCATCTTCCTGATTTGGACCCCTCTCTATGCAATTCATTTCAAAGCAATTGTCTTGCGGTGACCACATATTTCAAATATAGGCTCCAATTTTAGTGCCTTTTTTGAACATGTATAATTTTTGAGATTTTTGCAGTGATTTCAATGGTTTGGGGAAAAATTTTCACTCGTTGCTTTTGAAAACTGTCTCCAATGTATATGCTATGTTCACTTTTTTGGGGCTTTAACAGGTTATGATTTTTTTAACCATGTCTATAAACTTAGTGCCATTTTATTTGAGCCCTAATAGTTTTTCAAAAAGAATCTAAATATTTGATCATATCTTCCGGAAATTAGAAATTTTTCTATTTCCCATTAATAATTATCTTGGGGTTATTTTTCTGTACTTCCGGTAGTTATAAAGTGGATTGGAATTTATAAATTTGAAAAAATTAAGAATGGTTCTTTATTCATTTTAATGGGAATTGTTAGAGTACTTATATATGTTTGGTATATTTATTTTTATGCATTTGATATTTTTGTCATTTTTTTGTAACATCATGGTAAGGATTTCTAGGTGTTTTTCAAAAATCAAGGCCTCTTCCTTTTTACTTTGCAAACTTTTAGTTTGGAGACTTTTTCAAAGCCTCTTTCATTGCACCTTACATTATTATATGGAGATTTCAAAAAGGCCCATTTCTAAGTGCCTTATCTTTTCTATAATGAATTTATGCCTTGATTTTGACTCAATCCTATTAAACAATAATAAATATCAAGCTAAAATTGATATGATCTTCTCTAAAGTGTCCTCAAGTTAAAAATGCATTGTCAGGTTTGTAGTGGAAAACAAGGCCCTAAAGCACTCCACACAAAACTTATAGACCATGAGGCACTCATACACTCTTTATAGGCCATAAATAGACTTTTCACACAATGGTATGATCATGTGGACCACACAACATTTACATTTAATCTAAATTTAATCTTATCATCGATTGTAGCATACATCCATTAGATGCTCTATTAGACTATGATATTCCAAATTATCAATTATATTGTGATCTTGCTATGCATATGATTGAACATATTATAGCCCACACTTTATCAAACCACTTTGTAGATGTGCTATCCTCATTCAAGAAAACATGAGTATATTTGGTTGTTGTCTTCTCTCGTATCATTAGCTATTCGGGTAGAGGACTTAGACATCATGTACGTGGCATTATCTCACCACCCATTCTATTATTTTGACTTCTCATCATGACATGGGATACCAAACAGGTGTTTCTTCATTGGGGCCACTTATTAAGATATTTACACTATTATTTGTGAGTTTCAACCTTCCATGCGATATTGGGAACCATGTATCATTTACATTTCATCACACACATTCATCTACATATTTAATTAGGCATGAGAAACAAAACTATTTTCAAACAAAATCAAATATGAGAGAAGTAATATTGCATTTATAATACATGATAGTTATGAAAATTCATCTATTATTAGGCTTATAATACCCAAGCCTTCACTTAGACATGAGAAAAAGAGATTTATTTTGATAGTAATGTTGTTTTTGGCACATTATCAAATTCATATAGGAGTGAGGCACCATACCTTGTATTATAAACACATAAACATGAGATTTCCAAGTATTTATTTGAAGCAAATTCAACTTCTTATTTAGACACATCTAATGTGAACATGACACACAATCATACACATCAGCAATTTATTTCATCCATTGGATATATTTTAGATCAATTGTGATAGTTTCATCAACAATCCTTCCATACACTTTATCAAGTAAGTTTATCAAATATGTAACTACATCATGTACTAACTATTCTTTCTTCTTAGAAGTACACTATTATTTATTCTTAGAACTTATCCCAAACTTCTAAAATACCCTCGTATAGTGTTATAACATTGTTTCTTATTCATTATTAAATATTTAACATCATGGGATCTCTTCTCATTATAACTTGTTTAATTGTCCATCAATAAGTTGGTATAGGGTTACACATACTACTAGATTCTTCTTCTCTTTTCTATAAAATCCTATTAGGTTCATCCCTTATGTTAGGTAATATTCTATGTATTCCAAGTCTTTAGAGACTTTGGTGACCTTGTAGACTTTACATTATTCATGTTTGAACTTCAATTTTTATCTATAAAATATTTTAGTTTGTACCTAGCCATGTAGATTAGATTTGTAACCATGTTTGTCTCCCTCTAGTTTCACCAATGTTGAAAAATAATATCTTATTAGATGCATATCTCATCATTGAAAAATATGAGTGATCCAAAATGAAAATATTCACATAAATAATTTAGTGTTTAGAAGCCTGAATGGTTTGTTGAAACATCAAGTATCATTCACTGATATTTGAAAGTGTTTGTTACTTTAATGAAAAATTATAATGTTCTTGTTGAAGTGTGTATTTTCCACATCATTAGATGAGTCATCTCACTTAGGTGAGATCGTAGGTCCATGTGTCATTTAGGGGTCATTATGAGATTCCCTTACGCAGCGTCGGTGCATCAAGCGCGTCGGTCGTCGAGCACGTCGGTCGTCGATGTGTCAAATGCGTCATTGGGAGTTACACTTCTATTTTAGGGAATGTAACTCCCCCTCTCTACTCAAGTTGTCATGATTGCAGCCGGGGTTACTCAAAGCACCTCCTATATGTACACGCCTTTTGATCTATGAGATAGAGGAGAGTTTTATGGCTTAACCAGTTACGCCCATTTGTCGAATCTTTGCATGCACATTCGGTAGATGCTCGCTCCTCCCAAGATCTCTTCATGTTGTCATTCACACAACTGTTTATGTGCACATAGTCCTCGTGATCCTCGCTTGCAGGTTTTCAAACCCTCTTTCGGTTCCACAAGAAGGAATCATTCATAGTTCTTTTTACAACATAAAAAACTCCTTATGTGGTTAAGTGCAATATTTATTAGCATTGTAAATGTTATGAGAATGAACAAAATTAATGGTTTGGTGTGATTTTAAATTTAAGGATATTAGTAAGTGCATTTTCATACATATTACGTAATAACATGCTAGTAGCCTTGATATTAGTTTTCTAGCTCAAAAAGTAAGGGATAAGGTAGCATTTATTTATCATTTTATAGGATAATTTAATAATCATTATCTTAACTTTTTTTTAAATTATCTAGATTCCTTTGGTTCCCTATGTGATGAATATGTCAAATTAAGGCATGTAGGTGATATCATATTAGTACAGTGCATATAGAGATTTAATTTCTAAATTCATAAATAGTTTAATTTTTCATATTACTTTCTTTTTTTACATAATTTTTTTGTTAAAATAAAAAATATGGGGAGGCTTTCAATATTTTTTTTCGAAAAGAAATTTAAATTTATGTGAAATTTTATCAATTTAGGGTTTACGGTTTCAAAAAAGTATTCTAAATTGAATTTTACTTTCATTTTTTATAGTTATGGCTTCTTCCTCTATTAATTTGTTTGAGAGGATTGATTTAGAGATAGAAAAACTATCATCTATTCTTAAACTTCCATGTATAGTTGGGAAATACAATACACATTGTGAAAATATATTGAAACATCTTCAAAAAATAATAACAAGTTTGAAAACATATAACCCTTTTCAGCCCGAGTCGCTAAAAATATTTACATGGATGAATTAAAATCAAGTGTGATAGGCAATGTGGGATATAATGAAGTTGTAGCTATCCTTCCTAATAATGAAGCTATTAAGATCTCAAGTTGGGTGAATTATGTAGGAAAAATAAAATTAGGGCATATTATGTAAACAAATGTACATGTCACCTTTGTGCACCATTGATTTATCCCATATTTGTGGCCTCTCAAGGCTAATTTCCTAATAATGACCAATTACCATTATATTTCATTATGATGCTACATGTTGAGGTTCACCTAAACCTAAAGGTGAACTATTTAGACATCCCTAGTTATTTTAGGCATAGGCATGGCCACATTAATGACAAGCTTGCATATTAAAACAAAGGAGCTCTTTTTGTTGTTAACATGTGACATCTTGTAGAGAGGCCACAACCTTTCTTATTTGGATTTCAGGATGTCATTGCGCCTATCATTATGAGTGCCCATGAGGGTGTTATAGCAGGTCTTAGGAGAATTTCTTGCAAGACCCAATTTATCTCTTCTTATCGTGTGGGTCAGTTCCTTGAGAGACGTGGTACTAGCAGTGGATGGGCTAGTTGCGTAATGATGCACATTGCGATTTATATGCTCATGCTCATTTGATATCACCTAATGAATTTAAGGAAGTTATATATGTTACTCGGATGTATCATGGTTGTCAACATGTTGCATGCATATGAGCTGATTGCATGGTAGTGCAACATTCGACTATTGGGGGTTTTGGATTTTAAAGAATAGAGTACTTTTCAAGGTAGTGAATCATCTATTCAGGGTACTACTGCAGCTTCTATAGTTAGACCTCCTATTTTTCGGATTGTAAAACTCAATGTTCAACACTTTTCTATTCCTAAAGGTGCATGAAAATTAAATGTTAATTTAATTATTTTATTTTATTTCATTATTAATTTAGAATTTATTAATATTCAAATATAGATATAAGATCTAGTGTTGACATATAATATTGACCATGTACTTATATGTTTAGGCTTCTTCTCCAAGGCATATTGGTGTATATTATAGTGTTTCACAACCCACATCATATCCACATATGACATATACACAAATCTTAAATGAGATGAGCCATGATCTATCACTTCATGTTGAGGGCTTGAGTCAACTTGGCTCATTTGGCTTGTTATTTGCTAGTGTTGAGATCGTGGGTCAGCACAAATAGTTCTTGGTGGTGGCCCCAAATATTTGGAGAGACATTCTGCATAGGTATATATGTAGAGATATATATTTATATTGTGTTTTAGATTTAATATTTAATCTAAATTGAAATTTGTGAAATTAATGTTTTATTCAAAAACTTGTTTATCAACTTCTTACATTTAATTTATTTTGTTTCACAAGGATCTATATGCCAAAGATCTACACATAGTGTAGATAATCCCAACATCCACCCACAAATAGATACAAAGGTAATCAATTACATCTAGTTATATGATATATTCAATTAATCAAGAAATTGTTGTAGAATTTTGCTTATAAATTTTAATATGGTATGTTATATATAGTTTCTGATGTGTATATTTATTTTTATAAATGCAGGGTGTAACAGATCCTAGTGAGGGATCTAGTACTCGCCCTACTAGATGGCAAAGACTATCTAGTTGATACATTGTACTCATTTTCATCATGTACATGTATATAGTGTTTGAATAAGATTTTATGACTTATACGTGTATATATATATATATATATATTTATATATATATATATATATATATATATATTGGGTTATTACTTGTATATAGATATTGATTTATCACATGTATCTTGTTGATCTATACACATGTATTTTATTGATTGAATTAGAAATGTGTTAATTGATTGATTGATTTATGAGTTGTGATTACAACATGCAATGTGATGATAAGAATGGATTTAATAACATGTTATTAACTTTGTAATCTGATGAGTCACTGATGTATGTTACTTTAAATAAAATGATCATTAATATTATTTGTGTACTCAAGTAATGCATGAACCTAAAACTCTCTAACTTAGATATTATGAACCTAATGAAACATGAACCTCATCATAGTAATGCATAGGATATTATGAACCTAATGAACATATTATTAACTCATTACTTTCTACAAGATATACTCACACCATCAAATAATATAAATTCATCCTAGTCTAATTGACACTTAGATGATTAACACTTTAATCCTCCTAAGAGTTAATTGGAAAGTGGTTTGACATTATTAATTTATTCAATTAAGAATATTTGTGTTGATTAATCCTAAATGTAATCAATAAATTCAAACTTAAAAGTGTATAAAAGGAGTTTAGGAATATTCTAGAAGTATAAGGTAATCAAAATAATTGATAATATGTTAGAGAAAAATACAATTTTTAGACTTATACACGAAGATAGTCATCAAAAATAGGTTTAGACAATGAGGCAAAGTAAACACAATAAAAACTAAAAACTTCATCTGGAATTGTACTTCTTCCTTAGAAACATCAATAAGGAAAAATAGACACTTGGAAACAAATATTCTTCCTTAGAATGTTAATAAACATGTATCACCTTGGGAAAGTTGTAAGAAATGGAGGGGGATTAATGGAGACCTATATTGTCCATCCATTATTATCAAGGCCCTAAGATTTTGAAATTTTTGGGAAGAAACATGTTGGTATCCAAATTGATTCTCCCTTGGAAGCTAAGAAGAATCACACATTCAACAAGATACTCAGAGACAGACGGATCATAACTCGTTTTGTAGCCGGGGAAGGGATTTAGCTAGCTCTTTGTCACTCGGGAATTGGAGAAATGGATAGCACCATATAAAAGGATTTGATCTATCCTCACTGCTTTAGGCCATGTCTTTTGACCGGGGTGAGAGGACCCTTTTTTAACCTCTCATTGGTTAAGGAGAATGAAGATATCCTTCTTTAAACAAATTTGAAAGAAAACCTTGAGAAAATATGATCAATACACCACAATTTAAGTCTCACGAGTTGTCACTTCTAAAGAATGGTTATATTTTATTAACAAGGTTAAAGTTAGTAAAGACATTATGGAATCCTAATTGCTTCTGCATATTTTGGTAGTAGAATTTATTCATTTGTGGACATACAGGGAAAACAGGGGTAGTTTAGGTAGGATTCATTGTTTTTGAATAATTTTGGTGGGAGATTAAGCAGGATAAACTTGATTTTGCTAGATCTTTGAGAACTTTCACAACAATTGGAAAACTAAATGACATAATACTTGAAATAGCTAAAATATTCCTTCAACCAGAAGGTGTGCATCAATGGAGCCATAGATTTGCACGGTTTCACACAATATCTAATAATTTAACATGAAGGCTCGAGCTAAAGACTCAATTAAACATTAAAGACCCCTAGTTCCTCATGCCTAAGATACACTCAAAGACTTACGAGACAATATTTATAAACAAAACGATAGTAAAGCGATTTTAAATCGTTTATCTCATTACAAAATGAAGGCTCTTCTCATAATGAAATTGTAAATGCCACTAAACTATCATAGGGATGAGATCTTGAGTGATTCGAGAGGATTTTAACACAAGACTATAATAGGAATAAGAAATACTATTTGCAGACATTACTCAAATAAAGAAAACACAAATTTTCCCAAGATTAACATAGATTAATTTGAAGTTGATTAGATTCATCAATGGGGAAAGTTTCTTGAACAATATCGAGAGCTTTTCAATGGTTGTACACTTACAACCAAATTGACATGATCAAATCTAAAACATAAGATATTAACAGGTTTCTTAGATGGTCTCTCAGGAAGATGGGATTTCTCAAATTTTCTCGTCAGAATTCAACCCTTGACCTTTTACATGACTACAACATGCTTTTTATATCACTCAATTTACATCCAAGCTTTCCCCCCAAGAAAATAATATTCGAGGAACCTTTGTTTGTTACATATTTGATCATGATTTTGAAAAATGACGTTTAAGCTGGTTTGCAACAAAAAGTTGCCAGTTGTTCAAAAAGGTGAATCATTACAAATATCTTCATCATTGTTTTAACTGGGGCACCTAGTCATCTCCTCTGGCAACACGTTTTTCATCCTTTGCACTGCAAACCCCATCATTTCATCATTTTCCCATTCTTTCCTTTGTAACCCTGCTCTACATCCATCTTCTCTAGTAATTCACATTTTTACAAGTGCCCGAGAAGTTCTAACTTCAAAATATCAACCTTTACATTCCTTAGACTCAAAAATTAAGCTCTAAATCCATTCAATTACACTTTGCAGACAAAAACGACAAGGAATTTCATCAAAAAATGATGAAAAATAACACATGTTCACATCTTTAGAAGTCTTAGAGAAAAAATGGCGATAAAATCGGATGCAATGCCAAAAACCATTGATTCGACCTTTCTCAACTTTAGATTAGAGTCGTCCACACGGAAAAATCTTATTCGAAGCGGTCCTGGGTTGCCTTTTGCATTTTATGACTTTTGGAGAAAATGTGTAATTTTCACATTTTCCTCACCCCTCCACCTTTGAAAATCGGGCTTGACACGTGGCTTAATCTGGGCCTTTGATGGAGTCATGGCTCATTTCTACAATTTTACCCTTTTTAACAAAAAGGAAAAATTTCAATTTTCCTCCACCGACCCACCTTCCTAATTTTATCTTTTGATGTGGGCCCCAACGGAGTTGTGGGTCAATTTATAACTTTTCTCCTTTTTACAAAAGGGCAAAAACTTCAAACACCCCGGCGACCCGCCTTCTACTTCTAACTTTTGAAATATGCCATGTGTCCTTCTTCGAGGTCAAAGTAAGACTTTTTCCCTACGGGGTTGCGAGATCAATTTATAAATTTTCTTCTTTTTACAAAAGGGCAAAAACTTCAAAACGCCCAGGTGATCTATCTTCCGCTTCTAACTTTTGAAATATCCCACATGTCCTTCTTCGGGGTAAAAGTAAGAATTTTTCCCATTTTATTTCATATTTGCTAAATAGTGAATCAAATGCTATCGAGGCCGCGTGGCCAATTTGGTATTTTTTACAAATGAGACAAAAGTGGAAAATTTCACCAAAAAGACTTTTCGGGCCACATTTAATCAGAAAGGACCACGTTTCCATAGATATTGGGACAAAAATTGAAAGGGAAAACAAAACATGACTGTGGAAAAATAGAAGGGGAAAAACCCAAATTTACACCCAAGTGACAAATTCTTTCACATGGACAGAGGAATGGAAAACAAATTATAGAATTAATGTGATCCTCGACCAAAGGAAAGGACTGATCATGGAAACCAAATGAAGGAAAGATATTTCATGCATCAATATGGGGAGATAGAAAATATGAAAAACCAGGTAGATTGGGAAATTTTTAGAATAAACGGGGAGATCAAATTGACCACCAACATTGGCTCCGACTCAGGGATGGGTACTCCCTACGAATGCTACACAAATAATAGAGCAGACCATGTGCTAAAAAATCCATTGGGAAATGGATTCAAGAAAAATTTTATAGACCGTAAAGAAAATAGCCAACTCCCCAAGAAAAAATGAGAAAGCAACAAAAACGGTCACTTAGGGACTAGGACAAACCAAAATAGAAAAAACATGAAAGCGAATCGAAACCAAAAGACTATACACTATACAATGGTGCATACCTCGATTCTAAGAAATCAATCAAGGAAATGTTTCAAATTCCTCACTATGTTAATAGGCTATTCAAGAAATTCCCCATCTACGTCTTTTAAGAAGAAGGTATTGTTATCCCAATTTTTCCCCTAAAAAATTAATCAAACATGACCCCGCATGAGAAGAAGAAAATGGAGAAACCAAAGGCTCTTAGGAGAGAAGTGGAGAAAGGCTCAAAGTCTTCGGGCTTCACAAAATCCAATCAGTGGGCCCAAATTGGCTAAGTATGGAAGAACTAGCGGAAGTTGTCGCGCGTCAGCTTGATGCATCTTCAAAGGTAAATCCAAAATTAGGTGTCCCAAATGAGCGTGAGGCTTCCATGTGTCCCATGTCTGAAAATGAGATAGATCCATCCATTTAAATCCACTAAACATAAGAGTTCCGATGGAAGCCTCCATGTGTCTCAACGGTGGAACACCAAGGTGGGTCCGAAGTGCAAGAGACTCAAAGGAGTGCCAACTCTCCACATGTCTAGGGTCCAACAGAGTCAACAGAGGGAGAAACGGTGGGCCCAAATTCAACTAAGTATATACAACCAGTGGACATCACCATGTGTTGTATCAACGTAAATTCAAAGGTGTGACCCAAAATGGAGACTCAAATGAGCGCGGGCCTTCCACATGTCCCAGGTCCAAAAGGGGACAAAATCAGCTATTGAAAATTCAAAATAGGGAAAAGGCTAGTGGAAGGAGCCAAGTGTTAGCACGACACTACTTCAAAAGTAAAATTTGGATCAGTTTCCAAACAAGTGCAAAGCCTCCATGTGTCCAGGGTCAAATGTATGGCCCCGCCAAGCAAAAGGGACTTAGCCAAATGCAAAGAAAAGAGCAAGCCAACGGAAAGAGCCACGTGTCTCTTCGATGCACTTTCAAGAGGCAAATCTAGAGGTGGTCCACAAACATGTGCCATCTTGCCACATGTCTCATCGAGTGTAATTTCAAAGGCACGCCCCAAAAGGAAGTTCCCAAACGAACGTCAGGCCTCCACATGTCCTAGGTCAGGCATAGTGTCTCCGCCAACAGGAGAGACTCAAGCAGAATACAAAAGACATAGGGGAGCCCACAGATGACACCACGTGTCTCAATCCGGAATAATTTCAAGAGTGAAGGTAAGGGGTGAAATCTTAAATGAGTGTGGGGATACCATGTCACCTTCAAGTATGAACACACCCTTGCATACTACAAGTCGCGTTAAGCACCCGACCCAAGGAACTTCAAATGGCCATATCTTTTGATTGGGAACTCAGATTTGGGTGGGAGAAGACTTTTTGGAAAGGTCTCAACATCCTCTACACCACATAATCTTGAAAATTTAATTTTGATAGGGTCAGGTAGGTGAGAAGTAGGAAAACATCTTACAAGCTATTAATGAAGGATCTGATTGCTTCAACCACCCATATTTTATTTTTTGATCCGTTGTTCTTCTTTGTTCAACACGCCAAACATACATAGAGCAGCGGACTTGATAGATTGTGGAAAATCCATAATGGGCATTGAGTTATAGTGGTTGAGCTTTCAGAGAAGGATTCAATGCATCATAGGGGTGGTTGGAACAAAGTTTGATTTTCCCTCTCTTTCTCTCTCATTCTTCTATATATTGTATAGGAGGGGCATATTCAAAGTTTGGTTGTTGATTTCCTCTACCCCCTCTCTCTTTCTTCCTTAAGGTAGAATGTGGATTCTAAGCCTCCTCCCATCACTCGGTAATGGCGTTTTCTTGCCTCTTTTCTACGATGATGTATTGTGTAACATTTTGGAGCAATAAAATCTATTTCATGATGCATCTATCCATCCTTGGCTTATTTTGTTGTCTCTTCTTACCTCTCATCGTTGTAGGGTATACTATGCATACTTTGATGTTTTTTACATGTTCTGAGAGCTATGCTTAATGGGTTTTGAAGTGGTGTTCCGTGTGAAATCTATCTCTGGTCCATGGTGCATTCTGTCCACCCTCTCCTCTTCTCACCTCTCTCCACTTCAGGTAGTCGGATCTATGATTCAACCACTTCCTTTTCTGGTGTATCACTACTTAGTGTAGGCTCTTTCACCCTCTCTCTCTCTCTCTTTGTCCCCTTGGAATGGTTAGATTAGGATAGAATAGTTTCTACCTACACTGGAGTAGCTTATGGTAGGTAGATTATGAAGCAAGAACCAACTTTCTTTAGAGGTCCATCTCAAGTTTTGCAAGTCCCACAACTTGAGAGATGGTCCCATGTTGTGCAATCACACCAAATGCCCCACTTCACACCTAGGAAATTTGAACTGCTATGATATTGCACTAATAGGTATGTTCACCAATTCAAATGTCAATTGAATAAGGGTCCATCCACAATGCATCAAACTTTCCTTGTTTTTCCTTATCCTCGTGTTTTTATCCCATAATAGCACAAGATCTCCCATTGAAATCTCTTGAGTCACCTTCTTATTAAACAAATTCTTCAATTTCTCTCTGAATTTTACATGCCTCTGATGGGATGCTGTTCTTTCTTCATCTAACTCAACAATCTGATTGATGTGAGCATCATAAGGACTAACCTCTTGATCTTCCAGTTGTTGAAGAAATTGAAATGAAGACAATTGTGTATACTGGGAATGCAGAGCTTGAGTTCCATACACCAAATCAAATGGGATTTTTCCAGTAGCTCGTTTAATAGTGATTCGATTAGCCCAAACAACAAAATTCAACTGCTCACCCCACTTCCTTTTTTTCAACTCCAAATTTCTTCTAATTATCTTCAATAGATTTTTATTACTAGACTCTGCTTGTCCATTTCCTTAGGGATTATAATTGGAAGCATATGTCAAATTGATCCCATATTAATGGCCTATGGCCACCAAAGGTTTAGCCTGAAGCTCATGGAATTATCAACAACTATCTTAGCAAGCACTCCAAACCTACAAATGATATGATTCAGAATGAAATCCATGACAATTTGGTGAGTTTCTTTCTTGGTGGGGATTTCCTCCACCCATTTGGTGAAGAAATTAGTGGCTACTAAAATCCACTTGTGGCCAACACTTGAAGGATCTAAAATCTCACCAATGAATTCCATTGCCCATTTCCTAAATTGGGCTTCAATTGATACACGCTGCAAAGGAAGGGAGCCTGAAGCTTTCAGTCTTCTAGAAAAGCATTGGTAACTTTCACAATTTCTTACTAACAGAGTTGTATCTTTAAAAGAGATGGCCACCAATAACCAGCCCTTAATATCTTATGAGCTATGACTCTTTGAGCAAAATGCCCCCCACAAACTCCTCGATGGAGATCAGCAATTATTTTAGGGGCTTCATCTTCAGTAATGCATCTTAAGAGAACTCCCTCGGGGTTCTTCCAAGCTAATCCAAAATCAGTAATGACATATTTTTGGGAAGCTAACTTAAGTTCTCTTTTCTTATTCTTTCTTAAATGTTCAAGGCACTATAGATGTTTGAGATAAAAAATGATGTCCTTGTACCATTCATAATTTATCAATTTTTCAAGGACATTCAAACTTTCTTCTTCAAATTCATTTACCTCAATTGTCTACAGATTGCTCTCTACCATAAGTTTTTCCATGCCCAAACCTCTGACTAATTTTGTTGTTTGGATATCCATATCATACTCTTACAATTTGTTTACCCATCGGCATCTCTTGCTTGAAACCTCCATTTCTGATAGGATATCTTTCACCATGGTGTGGGGAACATAAGAAATGATTTTGGAACTCATAATGTATGTCCTAAGACCTTTGTTGCTTTTACCAAATCAAATGCATGCTTCTCCATGATAGTATACTTTAGCTCAGCTCCTTGTAATGCCTTACTGAAAAAGGAAATTAGTCTTTCAGCTCCCTCATCATCTTTCTACAAAAAAAAAGATGCAATAGTACTTTCTGAAGAAAAAGAAAACATTTGGAAAGCCTTCTTATAATTTGGAGCTGCTAAAACAGGGGCATTCTTTAATGCTTCTTTGATCCCAACAAAATCTTGAATAGCTTCTTCTTCCCATTTGATACTTTGATCTTTCTTCAGCATGCTAGTGATTGGGATAGTTAGTTCAGAAAAGTTAGAGATAAATCTCCTAATAAAATTAATCGCCCAAAAAAGGATTGAATTCCCTTCTTGGTTCTTGGAATGGGGACTTTGCTGATGGATTCTACCCTTTCGGGATAAATTGTGACCCCTTCTTTTGACACAATATATCCAAGAAGCTTTGCTTTCTGAACTCCAAAATGGCACTAATTGGGATTTAGTGAAATACCATACTCCCTGCATCTTAACAACATTTTTTCTAAGTGTTTCAGGTGGTCACTCCTTTTTTTGGAGAAAACAGTCATCATCTAGATATACATCAATGAAATCATTAATTTAGCCATAAAAAGATACATCCATTGCTCTTTAGAAGGTGGCTCTAGCATTCATTAGACCAAAAGGCATTCGACATATACATATGTTCCCCAAAGAGTGGTACAAGAATTTTTGATTCACTTTGATTCCCTCACAACTTTATATCCAAAAACCCATCCAAGATGGATAACAATTCCAAACTAGTAACCTATTGTAACAATATGTCCATATTATGCGAGAGGGTAATTATCCTTCATTGATGCTCTATTCAAGTTTCTTAAGTCCACACACAGCCTTATATCTTTGTTGTTCTTTCTGATAGGTACCAATTTTGCAACCCATGATGAGTACCTTGTGGGCTATATGATTTCTCAATCCCTCAACTTTTTCAATTCTTCTTGCATCTTTAGGGAAAGGAGTGGATTGATCGGCCTCTGTTTCTACCTAAACGGCTTGGAAAAAGGTTCCAAGGGAATTTCATGCTTTGGAAAGGATCCTCTCTGTATGCTTTCAGTTAAGAATAATACCATGCTAAGAATTCTTGGTATTTCTTCAACAATTGGACATACAACTACTTTTCTTCCTTGCTCAGATTGATACCTAGCTAGATCTTACATGGTTTATCCTTTGTGCCTAGGTTGTGCTCTTCAACATCCCTCGAGGTGACATGTGTCTGTTAACAATGTAATCAGCATTATCAAAGTTTGATTCAAGTGCTACTAAACCTCTAGGAATAGTATTAGTCTTCAACTAAATGATGTCTTTGCCAAATAAAGTCTCTTTTCCATCAGCTGCACAAACCATTGGATCCCAATCTATACATTGATCGGAAAATAATCCTTGGTTCTATAAAAACCTTTGCACCTGGGCGTCATCTTCAAACACTTGTCAATGTTTAACATTGTCAGGAATAGATGGCCTAGTTAATATATCAATATTATACTCATAATAGGGGATACGGTACAATTTTCAAATATGGACCTCAATACGGCCAATTTTTGCTAGATTATTGTGCTTCCTATCATGATGTATTAGGTTACGAGAGTCAAACATTTCAATGAAATCCCAAACTACATGCTTATACTTGCTACATTCTTTGATTTTTGTTGCATACAGTTTTCTAACCTACTTGACAATTAGCTCTGAATATCCTTTAACAATGATGTCTCTAACACCATATTTCCAAGCAATTCTTAAACCCAATAACAATGCTTCATATTTTGCAATATTGTTAGTGCACTCAAAGTTGAGTTTAAAAGAAAAAACAAACTCTTCCTGGCCTGGAGATATCAAAACAATACCAACACCATTTCCAAATTTAGAGCAAGCCCCATCAAACAACAAATTCCAAGGAGAACCTACTTGTTTAAGAGACTTACATTGATCAATTTTGTGCTCTTTATTGTTAGAAAATCTAAAAAATTTATCAAGCATCAATGTCGAGTGTATAAAACTTCATATAAAGCTTTATTGGGGTCCTCAATGAGATGTAGCATCTTATTTTCACCATACAACTTTACAAGGCTTCCCTCAATAGGTATAGTGGCAAAAGACATATCCATTTGCACACTCCCACCCACACTAGAAGCCCATTTTCTTGATAACAACATTCCCCATTTGGTAGGGCAATCAACAATAACAACATCTAGTTTTAAGTTCTTACCTGGGTAGGTTGCAAGTTACACTATCAAACCCTTAACACATCCAACCACTAGCACCTCTCTAGAATCCATGGCAGTGCACTTCCCATAAGCTGATGTCACTTTGATATCTAATTCATTCATGACCTCAAGAGGCATAACATTGCATGATGCTCCGTAATCAAACATACAGTTGTGTAACAACTTGTCCCGATAATCGAGTAGTGAAAAATGGATCTACATTCAGTGGGATTCAACCAAGATGTTCCCAAATATACTTCGGTGGCTCACCTATTTCTTCTAGTACTTGGGGTTTTTCCAACTCTGCAATGGTAGGAGGAGTGTCAACATTTTTACATTCCTCTACCTTGGGTAATCTTTTCTTCTTTCAACCCCGAATACTTAAAGACCCATTTCTTATGCTCAAGAATCCTAAATAACTCAACAATTGGAACAGAAATCTTGATTTGACTCAAGACTTTGGGAAAGGCATTGTTTGGAGGAAGACTGACAAACTCATCTCGACAACAAAGGATTTTCACGGTTTGAGAATGGGTAGGGAAACCAGTTTTGTTTGGGGAAACAAGCCCTTTGTCGATGTATCTTTCTTAGGAGTTTCTTTTGGGATATTGGTGAGAACTAGAGTTTTTGGTTTGGCTTGAGGCCCTGCCCCTTTGAAAAATTTACTCCTAGTATTGTATTCCTTTTCTTGGGAAACCACGGTATTCATTAACAATTGCCTATCCTCCTCATAAGGGATTCCTCCATCATACTTTTTAATCATTAATGCCCTTAAGTATTCAAAATCATTATTAGGTAATTTAAAATCTTGTACCATATATATTTTAAAATTTTGAGAGGGAGGAAGGGGTAATACCCGGTGAATGCAATCCCAGAGAAAAATGTAGTAGTTCGCACCGATTAATTTAGTTGAAGTTGCTCCTTCCATGGGCCTATAGAGCACCCCATCATGCACACATCATCATCAGTTTCATCATCAACTTCCTCAACTTCTTTTTCTTCATCACATGGGGCATGTGGTAAGAAACATCTGTCACACCACTCAATTTCATTGGCTTCTTCCATAGTAGCAACTCTGGCAGTCAAAGGATCAAGCATGATTCTATTTTCATGGGCTTGGGGTTGTCTATTTCTCAACCCCATGGGTCCTTTGCCTCTGTCATCATATCTCTGATCACCCCTAGGATGATTTACAAATCTTTCTTGACCTTGTGCTTTATGCTGACCTTGGGAACTTTGTCCAATCCCCTTCTCTGCTTTGGCCAGTTTATAGGATATTTCCTTAACAGCTCCGGCCAAAGTTTTTACAACCTCCTCCAAATCCACAGACTTACTTGATTGAGGCTTCTCTAGATTGATCAGCTTGATACCTTCCCTCTTAGGAGGCTTACCAACTTCTTTGATATTGTTTTCAATCTACAAAGCCATGGTGAAGGCCTGCCTCAATGTTGTTGGGTTCTTATCCCTCAAATAATAAGCATCCTTCTTATCAAAAGCATCAGAGTATTTTATTAGATAGGAAACATTGCTTGGCCTCAGGATTACAGGTAGCCTATTCAGGGTATTATTGAACCAAGTATTGAAGTCATGAACTAATTCATTAGGATTCTTCTTAATATTCTCAAATTTTGATAAAAGAAACCTAGGGTCTGTTTTATCTCCATATTGTAATCTAAAAGCATTCTTCATTTCTATCCATGAATCAATGGAGTTTTCTAGCAAAGATTTATACCAATCCCGTGCATCCTCCTCTAGAGTATGAATAAAAAAATTATGTACACATCCTCAAATTCAATCTCAAAGTCTTCCATCATATTGACAAAAATCTTTAAGTGTTGATCACCAATAATAACATTATTTCCTTGAAATTTAGGTAGTCTATTTCTAACATCTTGGGGCACAACATTTGGATATCCATCCATACCTCTAAAATCTATAGGACCAAAAGTGTTCACAACAAATAGAGGTCTGGTGGGGGTTGGGCCATATTGTTTTGGGGAGGTGATCTTACGGAGAAATAGAATGATGAGGAGTGAGGGGTCTATGGGGCACAGGAATGTAATTCTCAAAATGAATGTTCTCTAAAAACTTTGTTTCTTGGAAGATCCTATCAGCTTTGGAAAACACAGGGACAGAATGAGACACAAAATTTTCAAATGCAAATGAATGCCCCTCTCCAGTTAGAGAATTCAGATCTACAAAAATACTACCTAATTCAGAAGCACTTGAGGAAGTATGGAAATCTTCAATGACAGGTTGATCAGTTTCCACAATTGATAACTCTTTTCTTGATTTATGATCTCCAATAACTTTTAGATTCTTCTTCCTTCAGAATTTTTCTTTCCCAATTATAGAAATAGCCTTCTAGTAGGGTCTTTAATGAAGAAAGATCTTCTTCCTTACAACTTTGCAAATATTAGTGATAAATTTCAATTGAGAGAGATTAAGACACTAGCATTTATCAAAAATTAATTCAATATGGAGTCGCCACTAAGGATTTTCACCTTAGCTATGCAAATGAACTAAAATTAATCAGTCAAATGTCTGTCAACACTAAATTCATGTAAATATTCACAGATCTAACTTTCCTTTACCCATATTTAATATTGATGATGTAAACTTAGTGTAAAAACCAACAGAAACTGGAAATATTACACACAGAACTTATAACTTGCACAAATCTTACAGATCTTAACAAAGGATGATGTTTAAACAACATATTTTCACTTAGATCATGTAAGAAACATTACTATGGTCAATATGTGTACAAATTTGTTCAAATATTCCCTGTAATGGTGCTAAAAGTGTTGTTGCCACACAAATAAATCCCGGAGTTCAAATAATCCTGGAACACTAATAAGTCCCTGGAAATGGTGCCAAAAGTGTTGTTTCCGCACAAATGAGTCCCAAAGTTCAAATAGTCCCTAGCAATGCTAATAAGTCCCTAAATGATGGCGCCCAAAGTTTTGTTTCCACACAAATAATTCCCAGAGTTCAAATAATCCCTGAAAATGCTAATAAGTCCCCGGTAATGGTGTCAAAAGTGTTGTTGCCACATAGATAAGTCCCGGAGTTCAAATAATCCCAATGAATGCTAATAAGTCCATGGAAATAGCTCCATAAGTGATGTTTCTACAAATAAGTCCCAGACTTTAAATAATCCCAAAATGCTAATAATTCCACGAAATGGTGCTAAAAGTGTTATTCTTTGCACAAATAAGTCCTGAGTTAAATTAATCCCTAGTAACGTAATAAGTCCCCGAAAATGGTGCCAAAAGTGTTGGTATCCACATTGATTCTCCTTGGAATCAGCAGCATCATAGACTCAACAAGATACTATGAGATAGATTATTCATAATTCATTTTATAGGTGGGGAAGGAATTCGGTTGGCTCTTTATCACTTGGGCACTAGAGAAATGGAGAGCACCATATAAAGGATTTGATCTATCCTCACTACTTTAGGCCATACCTTTCAACCAGGGTGAGAGGACCCTTTTTATAACCTCTTTTGGTAAAGGAGAATGAAGATATCCTTCTTTGCACAAATTTGAAAGAAAACCTTGAGAAAATATGATCAATACACCACAATTTAAGTCTCACGAGTTGTCACTTCTAAAGAATGGTTATATTTTCTTAACAAGGTTAAATTTAGTAAAGACATTATGGAATCTTGATTGCTTATGCATATTTTGGTAGTAGAATTTATTCATTTGTGGACATACAGGGAAAACAGGGGTAGTTCAGGTAGGATTCATTGTTTTTGAATACTTTTTAGTGGGATATTAAGCAGGATAAACTTGATTTTGCTAGATCTTTGAGAACCTTCACAACAATTGGAAAACTAAATTACATAATACTTCAGAATAGTTAAAATATTCCTTCAACTAGAAGGTGTGCATCAATGGAGGTCTAGATTTGCACAGTTTCACACAATCTCGAAGAATTTAACATGAAGGCTCGAGCTAAAGACTCAATTAAACATTAAAGACCCCTAGTTCCTCACGCCTAAGATACACTCAAAGGCTTACAGACAATATTTATCAACAAAATGACAGTAAATTGATTTTAAATTTTTTTCTCGTTACATGATGATCTTCTCGTAATGAAATTGAAAATTCCACTAAAATATCACATGGACGAGATCTGTTTGATTCGAGGGATTTTAACACAAGATTGCAATAGAACAAGAAATACTATTTACGAGACATTCTAAAATAAAGAAGACACAAATTTGCCCAAGATTAACATAGATTAATTCAAGTTGATTAGATTCATCGAAGGGGAAGGTTTCTTGAACAATCTCATAGCTTGTCAATGGTTGTACACTTACAACCAAATTGACATGATCAAATCTAAAACATAAGAGATTAACAAGTTTCTCGAGATGGTCTCTCGGAAGATGCGCTTTCTTAAATTTTCTCGTAAAAATTCAACCTCGACCTTTTACATGACTACAACATGCTTTTTAACACTCAATTTACATCTAAGCTTTCCCCCTAAGAAAAGAATATTTGAGAAACCTTTTTTGTTACATCTTTGATCATTATTTTTAGAAAATGACGTTTAATAGGTTTGCAACAAAAAGTTTCCATTTGTTCAAAAAGGTGAATCATTGCAAATATCTCTATCATTTTTTTAACTAGGGCACCCAGTCATCTCCTCTGGAAACACATTTTTCATCCATTCCCATTCTTTCCTCTGCCAACCCCGCTCTATATCCAGATTCTCTATTAATTCACATTTTTACATGTTCCCGAGTAATTCCAACTTCAAAATATCAACCTTTGCATTCCTTGGACTCAAAAATTAAGCTCTAAGTCCATTCAATTACACTTTATAGATAAAAATAACAAGGAATTTCATGAAAAAAATGAGTAAAAACAATGCGTATTTGCATCTCCATGAGTTTTGGAGAAAAATGGTGACAAAATCGAGATAAAATGCATAGTAATTGTTGATTCTAACCTTTATCAACTTTACATTAGAGTCGTCCACATCGAAAAATTTGATTTAAAGCGGGCTTGGGGTTGCTTTTTGCATTTTATGACTTTTGGAGAAAATGTGCAATTTTCACATTTTGCCCGCCCCTCCACCTTTAAAAATCAGGCTTAACATGTGGCTTAATCTAGGCCTTTGATGGAGTCACGACTCATTTCTACAATTTTACCCTTTTTAACAAAAAAAAAAATTCCAATTTTCCTCCACCGACCCGCCTTCCCGATTTTATCTTTTGATGTGGGCCCCAGTAGAGTTGCGGGTCAATTTATAACTTTGCTCCTTTTTTACAAAAGGGAAAAAAACTTCAAAACACCCCAGATGACCCGCCTTCCACTTCTAACTTTTGAAATATGCCACGTGTCCTTCTTCGGGTCAAAGTAATAATTTTTCCCTATGGGGTTGCGGATCAATTTATAACTTTTCTCCTTTTTACAAAAGGGCAAAAAAACTTCAAAATGCCCTGGCGACCCGACCTTCCGCTTCTAACTTTTTAAATATGCCACGTGTCCTTCTTCGGGGTCAAAGTAATAATTTTTCCCTGCCACTTCATATTTGCTTGAATAGCCAATCAAATGCTATCGGGGCCGTGGGGCCATTTTGGTTTTTTTACAAATGAGACAAAGGTGGAAAATTTCACCAAAATGACCCATCGAGCCGCACCCAATCAGAAAGGACCACGCTTCCATAGATGTTGGGACAAAATTGACAGGGAAAATAAAACATGACTGTGGAAAAATAGAAGGAAAGGGAAAAACCCAGATTTACACCCAAGTTACAAATTCTTTCACATGGATAGAGGAACGGAAAACAAATTCTAGACTTAATGTGATCCTTGGCTAAAGGAAAGGACTAATCATGGCAACCAAATGAAGGGAAGAGCTTTCACACATCACGCATCTTACTTTTACAATTGTAATAAATGACTTGTATGAATATAATTGTCTATGTGTAATTGTGTCTTAAATCATTACAGTAATTGTTTCTTAAATCATTACAGTAATATCAACTCAACAAGTTACTGAAGTAGTATAGAGAAGTATTCACAACGTCTTTCTTCAAAAATATTTTGTGTAATAAAGCACTGCATAGATTTGGTTCCTAGATCTCATCTTACAAAAATCCCTCTATATCACATATCACTTTGGAAGAATGATGGTCTAGTGCCAAATACAAGATATTCTCGATCAAGGAAAAATCATCCCCAACCCATCTCCTTGTGTGAATCTAATAGTCCTTTATCCCAAGAATTATGGATCATGTTGAATATGCATAGACTATCATGCACTTTAGTATCCACAACCACGTATTAACGACCCCTTGGACTATTTATCGGAAGGAAAAACTTTACCAAAATTTACAAGAAGTCAAGTTATCATAGAGTTCTAACCATATATAAGACAATTTTCAAGACACAAAAAGAATTGTGTGAATGGGTGTTTATGTCTTTCATCTTGATCAATGTTCAAATAAAATGTACATAAGTTTAACAAGCATATCTCATGCTTTCTTTCCTTGTCTTAACACTAAAATGTAGATAAGTTTAATAAACATAGATCATGTGATAATAGTTGAATGTCATATGTATTATAATCACCCCTACTATTAGTGGCCGAGAGAATACATTTTTAGGTGTGGACGTACATTTTTATATATGGATGACACACATATATAGCTAGGCATATATATAGATAATATCTATTAGAGTTGACTATACAAATTAATGATATTGTATGATTTGATATTCTATGATTTTAGAAGTCTATATGTGTGATTTTGGACTCTTTGTATCTATAGGAATCAAGGTCTCTATTTCATATCACATGGTGGATATTCCCTATCTAGTGAGGATTTGTGTGCTAGGTATACATATAGATGGTGCATATTAGTACACATGTACATGCATTTATATTATTTTTATTGAATATATTGAGATGATGGTTAAATTCATAACACTTATACATGTGTGGGAATATGAGCACATAAAAATTATCCTATTAATAGGAGGTCCATGAGATGATTAGACCCAACATAGTGGTTAATCCTACAAAGGAGAGGGCTCAATATAATGAAGTACTTGGAATTTTTTCCATATTGATGTTTAAGGGGTCATATGGAAACCATATAAATATTTTTCAACTTAATCCTATGATGACATTGGTCTACAATGATTCACTAAAATATTATGGTTGGAAGATCAATTCCTCATATAGGAGAATGAGTTCAATATGAGCATTCACACGATTATTTGGGGTTACACAAGATGTACCCCCAACAACCTACCCATGGAAAAGATAATTTCATCCAACATACAAGGATGGTGATAGGTCAAGGCTAAAAGCTACTTATTTAGCTCCACCACTAGTAGATGAGGTGGATCCACTTGTAGTTATAAAGGGGAATTTTTACATAAGTTGTATAGATACTACATGGTAGATGGGAACGACCTATATACTTTTATTCCTAGTGATAGTTAGATGTTTGGCATATTTTACATTAGTTGCATATACTCAATAGTGGGTAGCCACAAGCTAGGTACTATTATTGCTAGTGATAGTAGGATGCTCAAAGTATGATATAGGTGGAGGGGAGGAGTAATTTATCTACTTGTAATATAATGTGTGGCAACCATGATCCATCCAATAAGAGAAGGTGGGGGTCCATACCCCCACCAATAGGATGAGATAAGGTACCACCATAAGGTGCACTACATAATTATTTGTTAGCCAAAACTTCCCTCGATATGAGTACTTAAAAATTATATTGATGATGGATAATATTGATGTTTAATGAGTGATAATCAAGATATTGATTTCATGTGATATATATATATATATATATATATACATATATATATATATATATACATATATATATATATATATATATATATATACATATATATACATATATATACATAGATATATAGACATACATACATATATATATATATATGTATATATATATATATATATATATGTATATATATCTATGTGTGTGTGTATATATATATATATATATACATACATACATACATATATATACATACATATATATATAGATATATATATGTATGTATATATGTATGTGTATATATGTATATATATATATATACATACATAGATACATACATATACATACATACATACACACACACACACACACACACACACACACACACACACACACACACACACACATATATATACATATATATATATATATATATATATATATATATATATATATATATATATATATATATACATATATACATATATATACATACATACATATATATACATACATACATATATATACATATCTATATATATATATGTATGTATATATATATATATATATATATATATATATATATATATATATATATATGGGTTTGTTAGTGTATATTCCTCATTCGATACTCTAACGAAGAATGACCTCTTAGACATAGTGGTGTTGTTGAAATAATTTGTTGTAAGAATATTATTGGTTTTCACCAACAGTCATGGGCATAGACTCCTCATTCTTGGGCATGGGGAGGCTCTCACTATTGATTTCAAGGACTAAATAAGTAAGTTTTTGCATGGTGTACAAGGGAGGAATTAGTTTGGAGAGAGGTAAAGGGGAGTAGGATAAATAAAAATGGGTTTAATGTTGTGAGTAAGCACTTATAGATTCTCACAAATAGTAACCAGAGTAGGTCTACATTCAATAGAATAAAACAACAATATAAGCAAATAAATGTAGTAGTATATGAATTCATTATTCAAGAACACAAAGTTGTTTTTTTGGTTATACAATATAATATTTGCTTGCAAATTTGGAAATTAGAAAGTATGGAAGAACATGGGAAAGGAATATATAGAAGAAGGTAGCTTATTTATTGTAGTATAAGTGAAATCCAACAACTAGTAAGAATCAACAAATGTTAACCCCTTGGAATGGAGAAGACATCCTAATTTATATCTTATAAAGTATCTCTTCCTCTTCCCCCATGTCAAATTTTATATTACTACCACCTTTGCTTTTCACATTCCCTATGAATGAATTATGTCCTTTTCCTATTTTTAAAAAGAGACTTTTACAATGCAGGATTTAGCCACTTAAGTAAATAAGATGAAAGAGTGAAAAAGTAAATTCCCAATGAAGAAATATAATTTTAGAGATAGGGAGGGAGAGAGAGAGAGAAGAAGAGAGAGGGAGTGAAAATATGGATATTGGAAAGATCCTGTGATTAAAAATTTGCTTCTAATCAATCTTTGAGGAAATTCCTCATGAATGAGATTGTTTACATCTAACCTTGTGTTGACTTGAAGTACTAAGATTTCAGATTTCTCATTTTGAGGAACATGGAAACACTCTAGGGTATTTGAATAATCTTTCAAAACACTATTATGCTATTTTCAATGAGATGACTGCTTGGACTTACATACATGATGATCCTCTTTGATCAAAATGTAGGAGTTAGAACATAAAGATCACTAACTTACCCCTGTTATCCTAGAAATTCACCTCTATGAAAGCAATGTCTCCTTTATGAATGAAATCAACTTCAAGATGCTCAAACATTTTCTTTATTTTCTGTTACTCATTGAGAAATGTATTCTTCTCCAGTTAGAAGGATTTCCCCCTCATTGAACTAAAAATCATATTGTGAAACCGTTAATCTTCCAATCAACATGATGTTCTACACCGGTGAAAACACATCTAGGTACCCTTCCATCAGTATGGGTGGCTCAAAATATTTTCTTCTTGACCAATATTTTGATAGTTGTTACTTTAGTAAGTCATTTTTTATAAGCATTTTTAGTTACCGGTTTCTCAATTTGACACTTTTGAGTTTCCTTGACGTGTAAAAGCATGACAACTCTCATAATGAATTGTTTACAAAAATTATTTATTTATATAAAGTGAATCTTAGGAAGGCTTACTATTTTAGAAGTGGGAATTTCTAATGTCACAATGAAATGAAAGTGGTCTCAAAAGATTTTTATTTCATAATGATGCTTTCCTATAATTTTTAGAGGATTCTAATCACCAAAAATTCATAGATCTAGAAAATGAGTTTTTATTTTAGGAAAAATTTCTATCCATTAAAAAAATAGATAACCCAATTTTATGCAAGGTTGGAATCATTTGAAAGTCATTTTTTTATTAGGATTTTTTAAAATCTCATGGAGATTTGACAAGGGGTTTAATACATATGAGAAAGTTTTTCATTTTTATTATATGTCGTCTTTGGTATATTATAAAAACATAAAAAGATAAGTGATCTTGGGAGGAAAAATGAATCTTTGAAACTTAAAAATGTATAAGTTTTTAAATATGAATCTTTTTGTTCTCAATTGCGCTCTTTAAATCAAGTTTGACTCAAAGAGGCTTAACCAAGGTTAAATGAGGATTTATGTGATATTGCACCCTAAAAAAGGGGAAAGGGGAAAATATGGGACACTAGGGGATCCAAAATTCACTTTTCATCATATCATGTCAAGTTTTAGCTTGTGGTTTGATGAGACTAAGATGCGAGGGAACTGAAACTAGCACTCAGGGGCTTAACAAAGGTTTTTATGTGTTCGGGGCTTACTAAGAGAGAAGGGAGTGAAATTTTACTGTACCTCATATCCCTTTTTCTTTTTGTTTAATGTGATGGGACAATCCATGTTCCAAAATTTTCCATATGTATTAGCTCATGAGAAAGGGGCAAGTAGTTAAGAAAAATACAAGTTTAACATGTTCCTAGGGGAAAAAGTGTTGTTTCCTAAGTTGCGAGGAGAGGAGGCTCATGGGGGTGTGAAATTTTTGTCCCCATGTCCCTCTACATGTTGGGTACAATCCAAAGGGACACCACATGCTCAAAAATGTTGCAAGGGGGAGTTCATCATGAGAAAGTGGCATTTTTGCATTATACTTACCTTACCACTTAAGTCACAAGTTTTAAGTGACAAAAACATAACATGCATAAGGGAGCACAATTTTTATCCCCCATGTCCCTTTGCACCTTGAGGGGTAAGTGATAGTGTACAAATATCCTTTGAAATTTTTCCCAAGCCTTTAAGTGATGCTTACATCATCATCCCAACATGAAATTAGAAAATACAACTTGTTTTTACTTCCTTTGGAATGAAAGTTAGAGTTTGGAGTTGAAATCTTATATTAATTTCACTCCAAATAATCTACTAATTTCATTCACACCACTTTACAAAATTTATTCATATTGAAATTTTAGTTGTGGAACCATTCACCCTGTTAGCATGAAGGAGCAACAACAATGACTTAGGCCATCACATGATTTTTGAATACAAACAAAAATTGATGTGTCCATCATGTATGAGGATTTTAAGATATTTGCATTTCCTATTTTTAATATCTCGACTCCTCTAGGAATTCCCAAAATCATTATAACAAGGTGAATTTATCTATTACATCCTTCATTTATTGTGCCCAAAATGGCTAGATTTTTCTTATCTCCTCCACCGATTTTACCTACATTACCTTGGATAACATCTTTAATCTCATGCACAACTTACGGATGGCATGTGTTTTCCATGTCATCTTCTAGAGGATATCGTTATGATGTAATATAGCTAAAATATCCAATTTAGTGCTTCAGACATCACTATTCTACCTCGAAGCTTATTCTTATCATCAAGTCAACTTCGATCCATTACCCCACACATGAAACACACTTGAAAACCATGTTATAATTTTTCTCTTAGTTAGAATGAGGATGGCACATACCTAGATGGGCTATGTGAGCTGATGGAATGGCTAGAGGATGATTTAATTTAATTTCAAATAATTAAATCTACATGTATTGTAGAGACAACGATGTATAAATGATAAAATATAGAAATGAAAAAAGAAAACTAAGATTTTAAAACATGAAACCCTAATAAAGAGGGTGATATAAAGAGACTTATCCGATTTGTACTTGGTCCAAAACTGATAAGGATAGGGAGAAGTGATGAATAGGATGGGAAGAGTGTTGTTACTACACACTGTAAATTTTGATAGGCGAAAATGAGTCCGAGAAATAGACACTTGGGATAGGAAAGGGCACTTGAGCACTTGATACCAATTTTGTGCATCGGCGAGTGTACAAGGGCTCAAGATCTAATCTCTAGTGTGTTTCAAGTGTGTTACAAATTTTTTTGATCACTGATGGCTTCTCCTTGATCACCAAAGGTACATGTAACCTACAAAATAATATTTTACCTACAAAATCCCATAAACCACATCAAACCTAAAAATAAATATGAATAATGGGGATACAGACTATCCCCAATGGTCAGCTTGAGAGTGTAATTAAAACTGAGCACTATAATACATCTCAAAATTCATGTAATTCTTATGTGTGTGTGTAGAAATGAGGCCTAGGATTCCCTCATGCAAGTTTTACTTCATAGCAAGATGTAGCTATAATGTAGCAATGTAGTAGAATATGTGGATGGAATAAAATTAAATTCCCCTTCCTATGATCTATGCGAAATACATAGTCCCCTTTCCCTTGAATGGATGTTATACGGATGCCTTTATTTCTCTTTAGTTTCTTTGGATGCAAGCTTAGGTGATGATATTATATGCTTAGTGCTTTCTCCTTCCTTTTAAAACAATAACTATGTATTTATATGATTCACTTGTTTTAATTTTGTAATTGAGAACTAGAAGGCTGACCCACAAGTGAGAAAGATGCCAAAAATATAAAAGATACCTAAAAGGAGTGAGTAAGATAGAAAAGGGTCGGGTGTGCTGAGAGAGGGGACAGGATCGCCTAGGCATTTCTATCCTAGGCTGGTGTTGGTGTCTAGAGCCATAAAATATAAACAAGTAAAGTAATAACTAAGATGTGGGATGTGTAATACCAAATAGAAATAAAGAGACCAAAGATATTTTTCAACCACTAATTTTCTTACTTAAGAATCACGTAAATGCTAGTATGCTTTTATGACCTATAAATGTACATAAGTGTGTGATTTTTGTCTACATTTACCCCCACTTTATGTTGTTGAGTGAATAATCAAAAACATAAATAAGATAGAAGATGTGTACCTTAGGATCCTGTAGAGCATATTATGAAATGTGTCTTTGAGTGAAAAATTGAAGCTTGGAATGATGCAAAATTGAAGCATGGAGACTAAGAAAGGAAATTTACCTTAGGGTGAAGTGTATGCATTGCAATTTACCTATTTGTGTGCTTGTATTTGTTGTTGTAGGCTAATTATTTTTTCATATTAAGGACAAACCTACAAAATATGAGCAAAATAGTAGTCAAAGTCTGGTATATGAAATATGTGAGCAAAGTATGTAAAAGTATGTAAAAGTGTGTAAAAGTAGTAGTAAAGGAAAGTGTGCACCTAATGTAAAAGAGTTTAAAGCATAGAAAAAGTGTCGTAAATGATGAAATAATAACACCTATAATGTGTGAGAGTAGGAAATGTATATGCCCCCAGGAGCCTTGGTGGGACTAGTAAAAGGTACATTTCCAAGCATCATTGCATCGTGTAATAACCTATAAAATATCTACATTCATAACTAGAGACCAAGTGAATGCACATGTGTATATGATAAATATAATGACATACTAATTATTTTACTATCATTGTAAGAAAAGTACATCATGTAAGCAGTATAATCAAGAAAGAGTAAGTGCAACCAATATATGAAAATGTAGTGTATGATTGTGATGGAACGGTATGCAATGTGTGAATGTGATAGCAACAACGTTCCCCACATTGGAAGTGTATGAGATGAGGTTCATTTATAAATTCCCTTTTAATAGTCAAAAATGAACCACAAAATAAGGGTGTGTCATCGGGAAATGGTTTTAAAATGTGTGCTAGAAAGAGAGATCTTGAAGCGGGATTGTGAAAAGCAAATGTGGTGAGGTTTATTTCAGATTTAGACCCTCAGCATTTGAGTATGAACCATGGAGCTAGAGTGCATCATAGGGTAATGAAGATGTAATGCATGTATCAAAAGGGATGTGTGAATGCTTTGGGAAATATTTACACATTAATTAAATCTACGGTATTGTAGAGTAACTAATGTATAAATGATAAAATACAAAAATTACACAAGAAAAATGAGATTTAAAATATGAAACTCTAAGAAAAAGGATGAGACAAAGAGACTTATCTAATTTGTACTTAAAATAGAACTGATATGCATAAGGAGAATTGATGAGCAAGTTGGAAAGATTATCGTTACTACACACTTTGTAAATTATGACATGCGTAAATGAGGTCGTACATGGCCACATGCATAGGGAAAGGATGCCCGGGCATTGGAAACTGTTTATAGGTGTTGGTGACTACACAAAGGCTTAGGATCTGATCTCTAGTGCGTCACAAGGGTGTCTCAATTACTTCTTGTTGATCTCTAGATGGTCATTCCTTGATCGCAAAGATAACTATAACCTAGAAACTAATATTTTACCTACATAATCCCATAAACCATGTCAAACCTTAAAATAAATATGTAGAATGAGGAGCTGGACTGACCATGGTGGTCACCTCAAGAGTTAAATTACAATCGAGAGTCACACTACATCTCATAATATATGTAGTTATTATGTTTTTGTGTGTACGAATGCTTCCTAGGATGCCCTTGTGTAAGTTGCATTTGATAGCGACTGTAGTTAGAATGTAACAATTTATTAGAATGTGTGGATGGAATAAAATGAAATTCCCCTTCGTATGTTGTGTATGAAGAAGTATACAACCCTTTTCCATTTAATGGATGTTATATGGATGGTTTTAGGGTTTGGGGTTTAGAGCTTAGGTGACTATAGTATATGCTTACTACTTGGTCCTTCATTTTGAAAACATAATTGTGTATTTATATGATTCCCTTGTTTGAATTTTGTAACTGACAACTGAAAGGCCGACCCATAAGTAAAGAAGATGTCCAAAATATAAAATACATCCAAAAGGAGAAAAGTAATATAAAAAAGGGGCAAAGGTTCCCGGAGGGGATAGTATCTCATAGGCACTGGTGTCAGAGCCATAAAAGATAAACAAGTAAAGTATTGACTATGTTGTGGGGTGTGTAAGACCAAATAAAAAGCAAGAGACAAATAAAAGAGGCCAAAGATAGTTGTTAACTACTAGTTTTCTTGCTTAGGAATCATGTAAATGCTAGTATACTTTTAGTACATATAAATGTACCCAAGTATGTGATTTTTTATCTACATAGGAAAGGTTCACAATGTTTGGGAGAGGGGTTTCAAATGGTGGGATTGGTTTTCATGGTAAAAATTTTCAATCTTGCATGTTATACATTTTACCTGATAACAACTGGCTCTAGCTTAAAGAAATTAGACCACAAGGAGTAATGAAAAACCTCATGTATCTCATGGAGTATTATGCATGTTTGTTATCCATTAGGTCATAGATTCACCACATTGAAAAACTATAAAATATACTTTCACGACTAAGATAAAAAAAACACGAACATGCAAAAGAGAAAGGAAACACATATAGGGTATCATTGATTCTTCACTAAATTTTTACCCATGCATGAGTATCAAAAAAATTCCTTTGATATGTAAATCTAATGATTGGATCACTAAAATATGACCCCTTCTTAATTTTTTGAGAAATTTTTCATGATTTTTCTTGTCGGTGAGGGACCACTTAGAAGTATCATTTACTTTTTTCTCCGACATTCTACATATGTCTTCTCATCTATTTGCAATTTCATTCCAACTTTTGATTTTCTATTGCTATTACAAGAATGAGCCTTGATCATGCATGGCTTGCCATTTTCACACAAAATTTTATGGTCTTTGATGGAAATTTTACTTTTTTATTTTCTTCTTGATAACCATGATCTCTATAAGATGGTTCTCGAATATATTTTGAGATTTTAAATGTTTTCACAAGTCTCTTGATGCTCCATGTTTCTCATTTACTCCAAGCAATTATCCTTCACACAAATTGGGTCACCATTAACTTTTTCTCACTATGATGTGATGTACAGAGTGTTTGATCCTCTTTAAAGGATAATGCACACAAGGTTGGGAAAGAAAATGGAAATAATCATCTTCCCCATCTTGAGCTTCTTGATATTTGTTATTCATCTCTATGATAGAGGCATCCTTTTCCTAAGAATAGTCGGCTTGAAAATACCCAAGAATTTTCTTATTCATATATTCCTCGTTGATACATATTCATCTCCCAATGGGAAAGAGATGGATTCATATTCAAAACCATATTCATTCAAAAAATATTAATTTTTGGCATTTTGAACATGATTGGAAACATGAGGCTCATATGTTGAGAAGTTACTAGATATCCTTTTTTATTCATGATTTGCACCACTCAATACCTCAAGAATTATTTCTTGTAAGCCAATATTTCCATTTCCTTCATCACAACCAACTATAGAATATGTATCCATGCTTAGTGGTAAGTACATTATATGAAATTTCAGATCCATTAAATCACCATGATTCGTCTCAACTAGCTCTTCCACACAGGGTGTTCTTACATCAATATAAATATCTTAGCATTTGAAGTTATGAAAAAAAAAAATCATACCTTGAATCTTAAACTAAGATGTTTTTCCTCGATTCATTTGGTTTTTAAACTATATATTTATTTATTTTTATTAGAAAGAGCTTCTTAATTTTAAAATTGAATATAATTATTGTATATGATCAATCCATCTATACATCTCCACCAAAATCCCTATAGAAACGCTAACTCAACAACATACCATACGAAGTTGGCATTTCTGCCATAAGTATTTTCATCTTGATCTTCTTGTCAAGAAAGTATGAAAATTTTCTACTTGAACATAATTAATCTAGATAATGAAAAGTACTCTTTTGATTTCCATGGAGTAACAATGACCAGTAGCATAAATGAGGGAGATATGAATAGATTTAGCAACTTTTTTGGGTATGAGATTGTCATAGGCACCATATTCAATAATGAAATTATTTAATTTATATTTGTTGACCAATTAGGCAAGGTAAGATGGATCTCAGAAGAGCGATATGTTGAGGCGAGTAGGTTTTGGGAAGCAGGGGTGCTAGGAGTGTGAAATGATTCTTTGGTTGTGACAATTTTGGAAAATGGATTTGAACTACTTCCTTTGATAAACTGGAAAACTTTTTCAAATTGATTGGGATTATTTCTCAAGCATTTAGATTCAAAATTTTGAATTTTATCTTTCTTAACATGGTCAATGATGTCAAAAGGTGAGGAATTAGTGGGTACATCAAGAACTATGGTATCCTTGACATAAACATGATTTTTTTCTTAGGATCAACAAAATAAGAAAATGATTTCACATAAGGAAATTAAAGAGACTTACTCAAAGAGGTAGATGGACTCTTTATTGAGGTAGTATCAAAATTATTCTTGGCTAACCCCATGGAAGTGGGAAAGTATGATCCTCCTTTTATTGTTATTTTTTGTAGAGTCAACATTCGATGATGGAAGTTATTTTCTTGGAAAATGGGAGAAGAGGCTTCCTTCTCTATTTACGTGAGGATGAACACCACACAAGATTAGATATTCATATCAGCCATGGACTCATCATGATCTTCATCAAGTGAGTATTCAAAATTCTCAATGTTTACATATCCTTATTATCTTTCAAGTTTTGATTCCTCGCCTTCATCTTCATAGTTTACACATATTGCATTAATTGGTGGAGCTTCCAAGGAAATCCTTTGGCCTGATCTCATAATTTTATTATTGTTTTAGTTTTTGGTATAATTCATGTTGACAAATTTTTGTCTTCAACGTAGTCAAATCATTGGCAAAAATTTTTAGAAATGGATTATAAATTTCACCTTTGAAACTCGGACCTTATTCTTCACTTACCAGTTCTTAATATTCCATGATATGATACGGTCTTCTTCCACTTCAATGGAAAGTTCTTGAGAACTTTCCAAAGTTTTGGGATGAGCTCTCAGTAGTATGAACCAAACTTCAGGCAGTTGAGTATTTACGAAGAACCTCTTTTGATTGTATGTAGTAGGATGAGCATAAATAGGATTATGTTAATCAACTTGTTGAATTTTGCTAAAAATTATCTCATGGGATCTTTTGGTTATTTCTATATGATCTAATTTTGAAAGGAGGGCGTGATCATTTTATGTGGTCTTGAATGTTACTTCAAAATAGGTTTTGTTGTCATCTCAATCGATAATGGAGCAAGGTGGAAAGTACTAAAGACATTATGTAGCGGCATCTTACAATGAATCAAAAATATTCCAGTGGAAACATATTCATGTCCTACTCCAAGAACACCACATGTTGTGATAAAAGTTTTAATATGATCATCTGGATGTTTATTTCCATATCCATAGAATTTTCAAAATTTCTTTCTTAATCCTTTTGGTAATTCATGTAGTGGAGGATCCAAATCTTACAAACTAGTGTTTCATCCCCATGGTGTAGATGCATCCATTTCTTATTATTATTATTATTATTATTATCGATGATATCTAATGGTTATGCAACTAATTCTCCAATGAGATCTTCAAGTGGATTTTCAAGAACTTGTCTTGGGATTTATATGGGAGAAAGTATGAAATATTTTTGTTCTTGTGGCTCAAACATAAGATTATGAAACACTACACTTTTGTCTGCTTTATTTTCTTTACGGATCCTCTTTATTCTAGTTTTACTCAAAGCATTAGAAAGGAATGAAAATAGAAAAACACATATTTTAATAGGATTATAACAAGGCTCTTAAACATTCATATATGTAACATTGTTATTTTTTAGTTTTATGATTTTTATGGATTTTTAGAATATGTATTTTTTGGATTTTTAGAGATCTTTTAACAGAGCAAAAGGAAAAATATTCCTTATTAGAGTCACTAAAAAGTGTTGGTGAAATAATTTGTTGTAGATAGATTATTTCTTTTCACAAATGGTCACGGGGTTAGGCCCCTCCTTCTTCATTAAGTGGAGGATCCCACTATTTAATTTAATGAATAAATAAACTTTTGGGGTGGCCATTAGGCTAGGGATCACACAAGAATACTCCACTAAACCTATGGAAAAGTTCTTGTACAATGTACAATGGAGGAATTAGTTTGGAACGAGGTAAAGGGGAGTAGGAGAAATAAAGAGAAGGAACTAATGTTATGAGTAGGAACTTAAATATTCTCACCAATAGTAACCTAATTAGGTACACATTTAATAGAAGAAAAAAATAATGTTATTAATAAAAATACTAGTAAACTGGAGACACAAAGTTCTATGAATTCATTTTTCAAAGATACAAATTTCTCTTTTGGTTATACAAGATCATAGTTTCTTGTAAAGTTGTAAAATAGAGATTATGGAAGAACATATGAAAGAAAAGGAGATAGAAGAATATATCTTATTTCTTGTAGTAGAAGTGAAATCTAACAACTAGTAATAATTAGTAAATGTTAACCCCTTGGAATGGAGAAGCCATCCCAATTTATAGCTTACAATTTATTTCTTCCTCTCCTCCCATGTGACTTTTTCTTATACCCACTTGTGACATTTCACATTCCCTAAGAATGAAATTAAGTCCTTTTCCAATTTTTGAAAAGGGACTTTTACAATGTAATATTGAGTCACATAATTGAATAAGATGAAAGAGTGAAAATGTAAATTCCCAATGAGGAAATAGAATGTTAGAGAGGGAGGGGGAGAGAGAAGAAGAAAGATAAGTGAAAATCTAGAGATAGGAAAGCCCCTACTTGATGAAGAATATGCTTCAAGAATCTTTGAGGAAATGCCTCATGAATGAGATTCTTTACCTCTAACCTCTTGTTGACTTGAAGTACTAAGATTTCAACTTCCTCCTTCGGGAGAACATGGACACACTTCGAGGAATTTGAATAAATGTTTAAAAACACTATTATGATATTTTAACCGAGATGAGTTATTGGTCTTGCACAATCATGATTGTCTTTGATCACAAGGTATGAATTAGAACATAAATATCACTACCTTAATCCTCTTAGCCTCAAAATTCACCTATGTGACAAATATGCATCCTTTCTAAATGGAATAAACTTCAATATTTTCAAAAAAATCTTTCTTTTATATTTCTTATTGAAAAATGTCTTCTCCTCCAGATAGAAGGATTGCTCCCTCATTCAACTAGAAGTGCATATTGTGAAACCATGAATATTTTAAGTCACCATGATGTTTACACTGGTATAAACACATCCAAGTATCTTTCTATCAAAGCATGGGTGATTTAACATCCTTGTTTATTGACCAATATTTTGACCCATAATGTTTTTAGTATGTATTATTTTGAGGTCCATTAGTAGTCACTTGTTTCTTAATTTGACACTTGATTTTTCTCATTGTGTAAGCCATAATGGAAACTCTGATAATGAAATATTTACAACACTTACTATTTATACACAAAGAAAGCTTAGGAAGGATTATTCTTTTTATAAGTGAGTCTTCTAAGTGTTGGAATTGAACGAAGTTTTATCCAAATTTTTGTTATTTCATAAGGATGTTTTTCTCCAATTTTAAAAGGATTCCAATCATCAAAATCAGTAGATCAAAAATGAATATTTATTTAGGGATAAATTTTTTAAAAATAATTTAGAACCCCATTGGAAGAAATTTTGCAATCATTTAAAACACATTTTTGAGGATTTTTGTTAAAATTTCATGGAGATCAGACAAGGGGTTTGGGAGATATGAGCAACTTTTTATTTTTAGTATATGAGGTCTCTGGAATATTTTCAGTAGCATAAAAGAAAGGAGAGTGAGTTTGGGATGGAAAAATGAAGCTTTGAAACTCAAAAATAGCTAACTATTTAAATATTAAGCTTTTGTTCTCACTTGTACACCTTAACTCAAGTTTGACTCAAACAGGATTAGCCAATGTTGAATGAGGGTTGATGTGGAGTTACACCCTAAAATAGGGTGAAAAGGGAAATTAGGGACAAGAGGGGATCTAAAATTTTCATTCCATCAGGTCATTCCAAGTGTAAACTTTTGGTTTTATGAGAGTGAGATACAAGGTGTTGGAAAATAGCACTCGGGGCTTTTTCAATGTTTGGAGAGGAGTGTATTTTCTTGTCCCTCATGTACCTTATATTCATTTTTTTTAATTTTAGAGGATAATCCATGATCTAAAATGCACCATGGGTCATAAACTCGTGAGAAATGGGAAAGTAATTAAGAAAAATGGTTGTTTAACATGTTTCTTGGGCTGAAAGTGATGTTTCCCAAGTTGTGAGGAGACGAGAATCATGAGGGAGCATAATTTTATGTCCCCCATGTTGTTTCTAACATTGGGTATAATCTAATGGGACACCATGTGCTTACAAATGTGCTAAGAATGATTTCATCATGAGAAAGTGGTCTTTTTTGCTTTGTGCTCACCTAACCACTTAAGTCATAAGTTTTAAGTGACAAAATCATAACACACATAGGGTGATAAATTTTGTGTCCCCATGTAAGTTTTCACCTTGGAGAAAAGATAAAGGGGACACAACACCTTGAAATTTTTTCCAAGCCTTTAAGTGATGTTGACATCATCATTCTAATGTAAAATTAGAACATGTAGCTTGCCTTTTCTATCCCGAGAGTGAAAGTTGGAGTTCGGAGATGAAATATTATATGATTTTTATTCCAAATAGTGTATTGATTTTATTCTCACCACTTTAAATAATTTATTTATATTGAAATTTTAATTATGGCACCATTCACTCTCTTAGCATGAAAGAGAAACAAGAGTGACTTGAGCTATCGCAAGAGATTTTGAAGACTTAGAAAAAACTTGACATGTCGATCATGTAGAGGATTCTTATATATTTCTATTACATATTTTTGATCTCCCAAATCCTCTAAGAATTACCATAATCATCAAAACAAGGTGAATTTTTCCATTAGAGGTTTCATTCCCTATTCCCAAAATGACTTGTTCTTTATTAACTTATTCTTGACGTCAATTATCTCCATAAAATTTCCTTAAAATAACTTTAGATAACAACATTACTCTCTTGTATAGCTTCCATATGGCTTGATTTTCCCTATCAACTTTTGGAGGATGTCCTTATGCTGCAATATGGATAAAATAGGTAATTTAGTGCTTTAAAGAGCACCATTATACCTTTAAAAAATTATTCATATCATCAAGTTAACTTGGATCCATTCACTTGCACGTGAAACACACTTTAAAACTATGTAATCATGTTCCTTCTAGTTATAATTAGGATTTCACATACTTGGAGGGGATAAGCGATGAGATGGCTAGAGGAAAGGTTCAAAATGACTGGGAGATGGGTTTTCAAATGGTAGGCTTGGTTTTCATCATCAAAAATTTTAATTTTGAATGAAAACAAGTGGATGTGATATTATTATATTACATATATGATACTACAGGTAAGAATTCCCATATATTTGATAATTTTATAATAGCAGATGCAACTTTAATAACATGTTGTTTGGATAATGAGATATGTTCCAAGATAATATCAATGGGAAATTTTTCCCCCTCTTGGGGTTGATATATCATAGGTTATTTTGAGTATATATATGAGGGTATGTGCATGGAGATGGAGGACCAAAAAGCAGCCAATATCCATTTTTATCCAATTTTCACATAATGCGAGTGTGTTATGGTTTTGTCGTGTTATAATGGGACCATGTAATGAAACATGCGCATTATAAGGTGCTCACATTAGGACTTGAAATTTCCAAACCATAACACACTCGTGTTATGACACTTATAATGCGAGTGCATTTTTTACTATGTAAATTTGAAATTTTCACTAAGAAAAACAAAATGTGAGTGTGTTATAGTGCGAGAACATCATAATTATATCATGTTATAACGTTATTTTATTTTATTTTATTTGTCTTGTAAACCACCCACCATTTGGCTTGGATATCTAATCCTAAGGTTTGGACTATGTAATCCGTGAATAAATATATGTTTTACAAAAACATAACAATCTCAAGTGTATGCCTCAATTTCTCATGTGTTATTAGAAAATATTACAAAACAAAAACATGACTACAACATCGAGCTATGTTTTATATTCATTTAAATGTATTTATTTCTAACATCCTTTTGGTTTAAGATTTTCATCCTTAATTTCTTTTACTAGTGTCATCCCTTCTTGTGAAAACAAATGTATCATTTTATAGATAATTTATTATTTTCTCATATAAATATCAAAACCTAAGGCTAATGTCTCATTTTTATAGATAATTTATTATTTTATCATCTAAATATAAAAAACTAAGGTTTTATCTAAACTCCATTCTACACACACTAAAAACATTTATTTTCAACTATTTCTCTTAAAATTAGGGGTTGTATATACAAATATTTCATTTTTGGGTTGTGTTCACTTTGAAAATTAGTAAAAATTATATATCTATATTCAAAATTCGATGACCTCATACATGGTCTTAGATAACTTTCTACTAAAGGAGTTTATTAAAATAGTTTTACCAAACTCAAAAATTGGGGGGCCGCACACAAAACACTATGTTATCTTTCTTACACAAAAATAGGAACACTTTGTCTCGCACACCACATTTGACCTTTTTAATATTCACCATTTTTAAAAAAACATTAGTATTTTATAAACTATATTCTGAGGACTATGATTCATGTTCTTATCACATTGCAAAATTTTGAGCATATGCATGCCAAATTATTAGTTGAAGTTGATTTTTTCTTGATTTCGAAAAAATTGCCACTTTTGACCCCCTTTTGGCCCCATATTTCCATCCACTTACCCAATACCACATAATCAAATTATGCCAAATTTTTAATAGAGGTATCTATATTATATTATGGGATTGATGTGATGATATAGGTCATGGTCATATCTCAATGTTGATGAGACCTAGGAGAGGTTTTAACTTAGGTTATAGGAAAATATGTGATACATGATTATAAGGGGCATGACCCTAATTTATTGTGTGTATGTATATGTGTACATACATACATACATATATACATGCACACATACATACATACATACATACATACATACATACATACATGTGTGTGTGTGTGTGTGTGTGTGAATGTATGGGGAATACAACATGCATAGATTAAAATTAAAGGTATCATAGAGGATAAGTCTTTCTCTAAATTTGAGACAACTCCTCTATGGAAATCAACAGAAATGACATAAATGGTTTTGGGAAAAACTTTTTGATTTTAATGTAGTGCGGAATGAAAATTTAGTTTTGTCAATATGGGATCAATACAAACCGAAATGGATTATGAGTTCAAATTTCTTTACAAGTTGGGAACTACAGAATCATCATTTGTTGATTAAACCATGGTTCTCGTCTTTCAATCCTATCACCACAACTTTCAACGTCAAACCTATTTGGGTTTGTTTACCTCATCTTCCATTGTAATTTTGGGGGAAGGAGAGTTTGATTTTGATTAGTAAAGCTTTGGGAAAATGCTTGTCCATAGATTCGAAAAAGAACTTTACACACATACTACCTATGCTCACATCTTGGTGGATTTGGATACCTCTCTTGATCTACCTTCTTCCATTGATCTCAAAGTTTTGGATAGGATATGGACTCAACCTCTTGACTATAAAGGATTTCCATTTAGATGAAGGAAAGGTTTTTCCTTTGGGCATCTTTCTTCAGAATGTCAAAAAGTGAAACTAAAGCTTAAGGAAAACATTTTCTTGGTAGAAGGATTTCCAACCCAACTTGTCGGTTATTGAGAATGATTAATATTACTCTTAGAAATATTAGGCAGAGGCTCACATTGATCCTAAAGATGATAAGGAGGTTCAGCTACCAGATGTGACTCATTTTTCCCCCCTGCGGCAAGGTTGGTGGGGTCAGGTCGAGTGGAACAGGTGTTTTTTCTCTCTTTAAGGGCAAAATCTTAGATTTATAAAAATAAAATCTTGAAGGTGGAGTCAAATATTGGAAGAAATGAGTTTTATGATTCTTTGCTTTAAATAAATCTAGATAAAAAATTAGAACCTAATAGGAGTGATGGATGGACTATCGTCAATAAAAAGAAAGGAATTTCTCTCCCTAAAATGAGATTACGATCCCATGGTCGAGACCCTCTTGAGTAAGTTGTATTTTTTCTGTAGCTATGAGTGATTCATCTCCTTTTTCTCTCCTCCTTTTTACTCTTTTCTTTTTTTCCTTAGTGGCCCTTTGTCTTTTTCTTCCTATGGGATTCTTTTTGTAATGCTTCAATGCTTCATTCTTCCTTAAGGGCCTTTTGTATAAGGATGCAGATCATTTCAAAACCTATACTTTTACCCTTTTCCGAAAACAATACAAATCAAAATGCTTTGAAAAATGATTCATTATAAATTTATGGTAGAAGAGAAAAAGTTCTCCAAATTTAAGGAATATTTCTCATGGGGATTTGAAGGAAATAGCAAAACACTTGTCATCATGTAAGATGGATTTTTTAAATTTTTTTCAAGAAACAATGGATTCACTCATATAAAATGAATCATTTACTATCTAAAAGTTATTAATATATAAAAATTAAGGTATTACCAAGGATATATGATTTGAAAACAATGATATATCCATGTGGTTTTTGTAAACAATGATTGAATCAATTTTGTGAGTGGCTTATGGAAAAAAAGGGGTTCAAAATATGTAATTTTCAGATGCAAATAAAAATGAATAAATAAATAATATATCATTTTCCTTACATCAACTTAAAGGAATTTCCAAGGAGAGGATTCATGTTATTTCATTCACGGGAGCTCAAGATATGAGTAAAACAAGATCTGGCATACCTAGGGTGCAAACATGGTTTCATGGAGTTTAGCTCATGCACTTTATGTTATAAAATTTGATTGAAGTTATTGTAAATGTTTTAGGTTACGATGCTTAAAGGTTTGAAGGAAAAGCACACTTTTGAATGTTTGAAGGAACTAGAGTGCACTTTTTACCATCACTTTGAACTCGGAGGTTATTAGGTGCACTTGGGACATTCTTGTGGAACCTCCAAGGTTATTATGTGGAATTTGGACCTTTAAGTATAACTTGGAACTTAAAATTACAAACTTAATGGAGAATTAGAACATAGGAACAAATAAAGTACAAACCCAAAGAAGGAATAGACTTCATAACTTCCCAAACCACACTTCTAACCACATTTTTGAAATGTGGCACACTTGGAACCATATTTTTGAACCACTAAAGTTCTTGGGCACACTTTGGATTGAAACTTGGAACTAACTTGTTCCCAAAAGTGCACCTAGAGGCTCGAACTGAACTAGAATGTGGAACATTCATCCACAAAGAAATATAAGGGCTTCCATGGGCCTATAATATATGAAATTGACTAGATAAAAAATTTTTCAATCCATTCCAACTACGTTAGATACTTGAAAAAATCCTTTCACCTCAAGGTATGAGAAAAAACCCAAAAATCTTCAAAGTTGGCATAACAGGGAAATAAGCAATTTTTTTAGTGTTGATAAAATATATCATGACCAATAGAAAAAACAATGTTGGGGAAGTGTGGAGGAATCAATAATATTTTATTTTAATAATAGAAGAATTACCAAATCAATTTAGTTCTTCTAAAACCTTTTTCTTCAATATAACTAATGTTTTATGGTGTTTGAAAGGTTTCTATTTTTTATGCTTCAAGAATTTTATCTTAAACATGCTGGAATGTAGTGGGATAAAAAAACTTCTAATGGTTATGGTCTAGGTTTTGTAAACCACCCTGAGCCTCCCAGAAACCTTTATCACAAGTTGACTTTATTGTATGGTTAAGGAAACTTATTCCTCAAAAAGAGCCAGATATGGATATGTTCCCAAGACTAGTCCAAAGCTCATAGAGTCTTCCTTGAACCATAATATTATGAAGTAAACTCGAGACCTTTCCAATGAATACAATATAAAATTTTAAACCACCCAAAAATCTTGAAATATTCCACACATGTTTATCTTTACAATTGGTGAAATATGATAATTTTAACTTTCTTAAGAAGTGACAAAAATAATGTAGATTTGAAAAGTAAAATGCATGAACATTTTACATGCCAATAATAATATCAAATTAAAAAGTGGCGAGAAAATTGATGCCTTTATACAATTTTAACAACATTCCATGATTCACTACAAGCATTAGAATAGGATTTTATACATGACTCTCTTGTACCCACCATATTGAGAGCACTTCCCCTCTTATCAGATATTTTTGACCATATTGAATTTCATGGGTCAAATACTAACTTTTGAAAAATTATTAAACATATTACAACAAGATAATTCTATGCACATGGAAGAAGAATAAAAATAAGAATAACTCACCCCGGATTCACATAATAAATGGAACAAACTATTCAATCCTTCTAAACCATCCCAAAAGAAGAATAGCCAAGAAAATCAACAAGCAAACTATATACTCCTAATTTTTTACTTTTCACTTTTCATCTTTAGTACCTTATTATTAACAATCATTCTTACATAAATAAGGGTTGTTGATGCATCTATTTCCTTTGTGGGTTCCTTAAGGGGTATGTCCAGATCGGGGAAAGGTTATTCATGTAACCATTATGGGATACAAATAGTACATAGAGAGAGTGTCATTATTTATTCTTAGCCTTAGTTTTTCATCCTATACCATGAAAAAAAAGTGCACACAAAACCCATGAAGAAGAGATGAAAATGTTTTATGCAAGGTAATGTAATGGGGCACAGCTTCAAAGCACTAGCCAATCACAAGTTTGAAGTAAATTAGTTTTGATAACCCACAAAGAAAAGGGCACAAGGTGGAGTAATGTAAAAAACTGATGCATCACTATAGTGAATTAGTTTGGGATCGGAAACCCACAAGTAGAGTAGTAATCAAATCCCACAAAGCAAATCATGAATGACATAGTTGTGAAGTAGTTAGGGTTAGAAACCCACATTGCATTAACTTTCACTCTAGGTGTTGGAATATGGATATTTTGGACTTTCTAGAAAGGGTGTTTCATCCTCCCTACCATATAATAGAAAAAGCCACAATTAGAGGAATAATTAAATTCCAAAAATGGAATCTTGTAACGCCTCCACTCGAACATTTATAAAGTATGGAAGAATGCTAGATAATTTTGGGAATTGTTTTGTAACATGTCGTGCATCTACCAACAATTTCAAGAGCAATTAAAATCATGAAATGCCAAGATTTAGGCAAAGAAAGTAATAATTATCTATTTAATCTCAAATCAAAAATATAATATGATGATGAAAGAGAGATAGGTGTAGTTGATCTCAAGGGATTGACGAGAGAGAGAGAGCAGCAAGGGTTTTTCAAATGAAGATCTATTGAGTGAATAAGGTGCTAAAAAATACAATCAAAAATGTATAATTGAAGAACTCATAGAGAGAGGAAGGAGACATTAATATACAATGAATATCCATTGCTGAAAGTGAGAAGAGCTACATCTTTTGGAAACATTGTTATAGAGATAGAGAGGAGACCATGTTATCAAATGAATACCTATTGATTGAAAGAGAGGATAATGACAGAGGGTTAGAGAGAAGAAAGAACCCATAGAAATGATTCTTTTAGGAGAGAGATCTAAAAATGAGAAATAATAATAATAATGAATATTTGATCCCAAAGATTGAATTATGATAACAAGAGAAGAGTGATCATAATCTGTTGTATGTGCAACATAGGATCTATATGATCAAATTATTTGAAAAATTTGCCTAAGTAGTTATTTAAATCACAAAGGGTTATGGCCTCCTTGTAAGTAGTGGCTTATAAAAGATCAGTTATGGTTGATTAAATTATAGGGGTTGAATCCTCCTTGTGAGTTGAAGCTCACTAAAGATCAGTTGTTTTTGTACCAATTTGGGAGTTGTGGCTTCTAGACAAGTTGTAGCTTGTCAAAGACTAGGTGGTTGCTTAGTTAAATTATTAGAGTTGTAGCTCCAGATTGAGTTGTATCTCAATCATGAAATCATTGTAACTCAAGGATAGTTGTCCAAGTTATTTCATTGGTTTTAGTGGGTTTTTTCCTGAGAATGGTTTCCCCAATTGAATCTATTCTTTCATGTGTATGTGTGTATATTTCTCTCTCTATATCTCATTATTGATAATGCATGATTTGGACAATCAATATAGTTTAATAATAACAAATTAAGTGGAAATTGATTAAAAAGTATTATAAGCACTGATTCACCCCCTCCCTCTCAGTGCCTAAAATTCCTATTAATTGGTATCAGAGAGAGGTCCTCTTGTATTAAGCCTAATAACTTGGAGGTGATCCCGCAGACACAATCATGAGTTCATTAGTAGAATCAATGTGTTGAAAAGAAATACGAAATTTCTCAAGCTATTATAAAGGAGTCTAAGGCTTCATTTTTTGAAAATGTGTCAAGGATTTGTGAGAGAAATAAAATGCTTGCCTTAAATTTTAAGAGGAACTAAATACCCTAAATATTGAGTTGGAACAAGTTACTAACCAACTTGATGGCTTATAAAGCAAACAAATACATTCTGGTGAAGTAGAGCATGAGATATGTCAGAAACTATTCAAGACAAGAGTGAAGAATGTGAGAAATTAAATGCAAATCTAAAGACCCTCAAGAGGAAATAAAACAAGCAAGGAAAAGGGAATTGAAGGATGAATCAAGCCATGCATGTTGTCAAATATGTTCAAAGACAAATAAGGTTGAGAAGGCTAGTCCCAAAGATGCTAACAAACAAGAAGCAGACCAAGGAGACATGCACAAAAGGTATAAGTCAATTAGAAAAATAAATACATCCAAGTATTAGAGAAATTTTAATTGATATTTCTTTTCATGTTATGGTTTTGGTCACAAGGATATATTATGCAAAAGGATTAAGGTAGATAAAGAACATCCATGAAGGGATTTCAAATCCGAGTCCGAGAAGAGTAGAATATGTTTCAATTGTCAAGAAAGAGGGCATATTTCTAGGTATTGTTTAGAGGAACCTTCAAGTCAATTTTGGAATGATAGTTCATATTCAGATAGAAGAAAAATTTATGTCATATGTTATACATGCCAAAATAATTGGAATTTTTCAAAGATTTGTTATCGAATCAACAACTTAAGTAAAACAACAAGTATCATACCTTCAGAGGACAAGATAAGAAGGATACCAACATGAAGATAAATCCTAGAAATGAGAAAAGTTAGTCATGTATAAATTATCTCCTGGAAAGAAGAAAATAAAATGGATATACAAGGTCAAGGAAGAAAACTTAGAAGTCAAAGAAGTAAAGAAGGAAATAAAATAACATGGGCAGATGATGTAGAAATTTAAAAATATTTGATAAAAAAGACACTCATGAATTTTAATAAAGGAAAGAAGAAGGAAGACAAGTTGAGTGCAAATAATGAATAACTTCTTCCTTAAGCAGTATTAGAGAAGGTGTATGAGTTGCAACATATGTGTCTTTCAGGAATTCAATCAGAAAGTGAGAGCTCATGTGATGTGATAGTCACACCAAGGAATGCATCCAAGGAAACTGACAAGATAACAAGGACAAGGAAAGATAAAACTGAGTCATCATGTTGTTTTGATGACTTTCTTTTTCGATATAACATGACAGATAATATTCCTTCTTTAGGCTTCTAAGGTATAATCAATCTAAAATAATCATAGTATGCTCTTCATTTTTATATAAATCAATTTTTACTCATGATGAAGTTGAATAATAAGTTTAAGGATATTGGCATTGTTGTTGCTAATTTCTACCTCTATCAAGTTGTCAAGGTATGTCAGTTTCAAGAAACACTTGTCTTGCTCCATATTGAAAGTCTAGCATATGTTGAAGTCCTTGTGGTTCTTACTTGAGAAAACATAGAGAGAGAATGTTGTTAATAGTTTCTAGGGCTTGCATTTATTTTTCTAAATTCTCATTAATGTTGTCTTCAAGTAAGAAGTGTCTCCAAGAGAATATCTTGAATAAATGTACAAGTCAAGTTTGTCTTATGGAAATATGAATCAGAACCATTTTGAGAATTACAACAGAATTATAATTTAGATGAAAATTTGTGGTTGTAAGTGACATAGTGTCAAGATGGTGTTTATTCTTGCCATATGTGATGACTATCTAGGATAAACAAACTAAGTTTGTCATGGATTGTTAAGTAATGTCAAGTGTAAAAGTCTCTAGTCATAATCATTCAATGCAAAAAATGTGAAATGTTCCCATGGTATGAGTGTATGTTCCATAATTTCTATATTTCTATCTCATATCCCATTTATATGAGAAAATATGATGCTATAATCAAGGAGTGTGAAGTTAAAGTGATGTGCATATGCATTTTGGGTTTTTTTCTACCTTATGAGAAGGATCAAGTATTGAAAAGTTGATTGTTGAAAGAGTAAAGAGAGTCTACATCTTTGTCATCATGGAGAAAAATATTTCTAAAATTAATTTGCAACAAGGATCATACCTTTACTGATATATAAATTTCTTACAACATATGAGAGATAAGGTTGTTGAGATTGCATATTTCTCTAGTGAAGGAGTAAAATGATTAAGAAGCATCACTTGTTGATTGAGCATAGTGAAGTAAAATGGCATGAATATGGTGAGATAGGTACATTATCTTCAAAGGAATATTGCTTATGTCTAAATATATCTTGGATTAGTCAAATTGAAGATCACTCAAGGCTGGTATAGGTGCAAATCAGTGAGCCAATTAAGTCTAAGGACAGAGTATGTAGATTTGACATGTCTTCTTGAAAAGACTCAATTTTAATACATAATGGATGGCCAAAATGAGGACAAGGAAAAGGAGTACAGTTCTAAGCATAGCATGTAAACATGGAAAACACGAGTCTCAAGAGGATTTTATAACTAAAATCAACGCGGCGGTAAAAAAAGGAAGCAGATCTATGGTGTCTATGCTTTTTATGAGCTATGGAGGAATTTTTGATGTGAGCATGGATTTGGCATAGAAAAGAGATGTATGACAAGATTGAAGATGGATCATATTCCTTGGAGAGATTATGGATAAGGAGAGCTAGTAAGGTGTGAATAAGGTAATGCATCTAAATTTATCTTGTCACCAAAGAGCATCATCATCCAAGGGGGAGCTTGTTGAGGTAAGATTTTGGTTTATCAAACTTATCTACATATTGATAATAGTTTCAAGTGTTTAAACCTTTTTCATATATGTCAAAGGGGGATACAGATTACATTAGAAACTAAGTATGGAGAGAGTGTATTTATAGCCAAGTATGAAAGTGTCTTTTCCATCAAAGTTTCTATGTTTTTGAGTGTTTTGTCATCCATGACAAAGGGGAGATTTTGAACCCTGGTCATTGGTGTTGTCATTGATGTCAAGTGGCATTGATGGAAAAAGAGTGAGTGGTGAAGTAAGACTCTGCAAAAGGCATGAAGGTTGATTGATAGTGCCTTCTCAAGATAGGTGCATGTTCAAGCAAACAAGGTGTGAAATGGTCTCGGGTTGGTTCGTTGAGCATTTAGGATAAATTCATGGCATTACAAGCTTAGTAAGTGAGATAGGGGTCCATTGAAGAAATTGAAGAGGTTGGTACACTTGGCTCAATTTATTTATAGGTCTGAAAATCATTTTTTATATCTTCTAAGTACTCAAAATGTCTATTTAGATAAATCCAAAATTACAGTAGTTAGAAAAAATTGGATAAAAACGAGTAATTTATTTTTCCAAAGTGTATTATAGAGATATGGTTTACCAAGGATGTTAAGTAGTGTATATTTCAAAGATATAAAGTGCCAAGATAGTGAAACAATGTGTATTACGAAGATATGAAGTGCTAGGACTATAAAGCGATGAAGTAAAGCAAACCTCCAAACCCATAAAGGAGTTTTCTAGTGTATTGCAGAGATACAAAGTGCCAATCTGCAAGTAGAGAAATCCCAAAATCCGGAGTAGAAGCATCTCGTAAACTCACAAAGAAGGAGTTTTCTATTACAAATAATTGATTTGCTAAAACTACAAGTAATGGATCCTCATAAACCCGAGAAAATCACATCCCAAACCCCGAAAATCAAAGGTGATGGATGAAGAGTAAGCGAAAAAATTACTAGGGGAAATGGTGAAGAGTAAGACAGAAATGTGAGTAAAGCACGTCCCAAACCCCAAAAATTAAAGGTTCCCACCAAACCCGCAAAGAACTGAAAAAAGTTTTTATGTCGTAATGTAATGGGCATAAATTCAAATTAATGGCCAATTGCAAGTCCGAAATGAAGTAGTTCTAGAACCCTAAAAGTAAAGGGCACAAGGTGGAGTAATTTGGAAAACCAATGTGTCAATACTTGAAAAGTATTTGGGGTTGAAATCCCGCAAGTAGAGTATTCTTCAAATCCCATAAATCAAAGCACGAGCAACATAGTTGTGAAGTGGTTGGGGGGTCGAAACCCACATTACAATAAATTCACTCCAAGTGTCAAAATTTGGTGATATTTGACTTTTTGCAAATGGCGATTCATCCTCCCTACCGTGGAATAGAAAAATTCATGATTGGGGGAATAATTAAATTCTAGAAATGGAATCTTGTAACCCCTCCACCTATACATTGAGAAAATCATGGAATAATGTTAGATAATTTTGGGAAACTTTTTTTAATGTGTCGTGCATTTACCAAAGCAATGTGAAGAGAAATTAAAAAGCATGAAACATTAAGAGTCGGAAAGGCAAGTAATGCTTGTCTATGTAAGCTCGAATCAAAAAGATAATATGATGATGAAAGAGAGAGAGAGGTATAGTCAAGCTCAAAGGATTACAAAGAGAGCAACTAGTGTTTTTAAATGAAGATCTTCTCACCAATAAGGTTTTCAATAAAAGAAAATTAAAAAAATGAATGTTTGAATAAGCGAGAGAGAGGAAGGAGACATTAATATACAATAAATATCCATTTTTAAAAGTGAGAAGAGTTACATGTTGGAAAAAAATTTTGCAGAGATAGAGAGAGAGATAATGTCACCAAATTAATACCTATTGATTGAAAGAGAGGACAATGACATAGTTGTAGAGAGAAACAAAAATCCATGTCAATGAATGTTTGAGGGGAGATATATGAAAAGGAAAGGTAAGGATAATAATAAATATTTGTTCCTGAAGAGTGAATTCTAAGAGAAAGAGAAGAGTGATCATAATATTTTTTATGTGCAACACAGGATCTATATGATTAATTTTTTTATAAAATTTGTCTAAGTAGTTGTTTAGATCATAGGGGGTTGTGGCCTCCTTATAATTAGTGGCTTAAAATATCATTTTTGGCTGATTAAATTATAGGGGTTGAAGCTTCCTTGTGAGTTGAATCTCACTAAAGGTCAGTTATCGCTATACCAATTTGGGAGTTGTGGCTTCCATAAAAGTTGTATCTTGTCAAAGACCATGTGGTTTCTTGGTTAAATTATTGGAGTTGTAGATTCAGATTGATTTATAATTCAATCATGAAATAATTGTAACTACAAAGGACATTTTTAAAGTTAGTTCATTGGTTTCAATGGGTTTTTTCCCAAGAAGGGTTTCCCACATTAAATCTGGTCTCCTCATGTGTATGTGTGTATATTTCTCTCTTTATCTCTCATGATTGATAATGCATGCTTATGACAATCAATATAGTTTAACAGTAACAAATTAAGTAAGTGGAAATTGATTGAAAAGTTTTATAAGCACTAATTCACACCCCCTCTTAGTGCCTGAAATTCCTAACATCAATAATTTAAAGGATGAGATTAGGAGCATCCAAATTAGAGGAATTTTCAGATGAACCTACTTGAGTAACTTCCCCCTTTTATGACTTATGATCAATTTGTTTGAAAAAAATCAAGAAGACGCTTGTTAAGAATTTCTTCTAATTCATTTTTTACATCGAGGAAACTAAGATAGGAACTTCTGAATCTCAAGAGGATGATCAAAGTTATCATCATTGTAGTGGGTAGATGGATTAGTTCTAGGTGCTCGTATGAGACAACACTCCATGCAAAAGGTAAAATAAACTTTAGGATATTATGATTCGGAAATATTTCCACAATGATGATCCCATGCTCGATACTCCATGATGGATTGATGATATGTTTGAGAAAAGGTTTGAATAGATACAAACATAATTGACCACATAATAACATATACATGGGGGTTGCGGGCATATAGGAGCACATATGGGAAGATACATAGGATTGATCATGCATAACAAATCTACACAAGTGAAGATATCTGAAAGTGAGAAAACTGGAACATACATGATCGCACAGTGCTAATGGTGCCTATGATGTCATGTTTTTGAGGTTTTATGGGTTTTTGGATGTTTAGATGAATTCAAAATTGAAGATGGGTGCTTTTAACAAGATTTTCTTGATTATAAGGTCTGTAGGATTCATGTTGGGTTCACTATAGATGTATGGTGGGCCAAGAATTTGTCTCAATAACTTGCACTCCTAAATCATTATGTGTATAAAGGTATCAAGGAAACAAGTAGGAAACAAACATGAACTGAAATACGTAGGTATATTTAAAGGGTTAAAGTGACGCTAAGGTTGCATATCAAGACACTATCCAGAGGATAGTAATCCCTACACTAGATCAACTTAGGGTTTCCAATGCCCATAGTTGAGATAGAGGAGAGAACCTTACTAAGATATCAATAGTTTATAGAGGAGATAACCATACTAAGATATTGTAAGTTGGGTGAGGAGAGGTATGGATCAACAATAGATAAGAAAAACATAGATAATATAACTAAAATGAAAGTAATATGAAGATGATCATAAGTACTATGTTAACTAACATCCAAACATATGTAATTCTAAGCCAAAAGAGCACAATGAAGGAAGAAGATGAACTTATCTATGAAAAATGACAAAATATGGTTTCAGCACTCACATTGTACCTATAGGGTGGTCCTTTATACATATATCTCTCTATAAAAGTAGAACACCAAGAGAGAATTGTTATTTAGGTGGAAAAGGGGAACATCGTTCATATCCTAGATTTACTATAGCTGATCTAATAGTGTAAGTAAACCATCCAAGAAGAATAGTTTCCAATCCAATCTAAGAAAAGTCCAAGATGAACCAAGAGCTAAGACAGCACATCTAAAGATGGTACAAAAATACATATAAGATGTCAGTTCGAAAACTTTGGGATTCCCTTTTTATGATTTGTAAAGTGATGTGTATATATAGGATGTCATCACTCATAGGTGATGGCATCGAAAAGGAAAATACTATACTTGATACCATCACCCATGGTAATGGCATCGATCAAAGGTGTTGACATGAGGTATTATGTCGTGAAAAGTGAAAGAAAGGTTTCATAGATCATGCACATGGATAAACAAGGTGCAAAGTGGTGAGATGCAAGCAAGAAGTTATGAATGCAATGTATATGAGACTTAAGGGGACAATGATAACTAGTGTAATGATAACTAAGGCCAAGACCAAATAGTGACACTCTCTGTGTACTGTCTCTAATGCATAATGCTCATGTAAATAACAATTCCCCATTCCCAGAGGGCCACTTAAGGCATCCACTCTATAAATAGATGCATCAATGACCCTTATCTACACAAAATAAATTGTTAGTAATAGATATGAAAGATGAAAAGTGAAAAATTAGGTTTATACATATTGTATATTATCTTTATTTTCTCTTACATAGTGAATTTGAGTGGGTTTTCTCTAAAAGAAGTATGAATCTAGATCATTTTATCTTCTAAAATTCATGATTTGATTGACACTCATCATATATGTGTATGTATTAGTTCTTGATTGAGCCTCCACGAGGGAAATTTTTAATTCACTTGGTGAGAAATATGACTTTGTCTATAGATATTACATGTGTTCACTCTTTTCCCTATGTGATGATTTTGAATGCTCCTTGGTTTATTCTCTTCTAATAAATCCTTACTAAGTTCTATAACTTAATGAATTTTTACTTCATCTTAATCATTTTTCTCAAATTCTATAAAATTCTACTGTGCATTAAATTTTTTTATTTAAATATTTATAGATCCCTATATTATGTGTAAAATTTAAAGATATGTATGGAATGTCTATGAGAAATTGTGAAAGTTATTAGGAATTCTTAATTATGTTGAATTGAATTTTCTAGGCTCTTTATTAAATTGTATAGGTGTTTCGCTCGGAATGTGTCAAGGCTTCCCTCGGGAATAGAGTTGCTTCTATCCTTTCATTCCTTTTAGAAACAGATGAGGTTAGGGTTAGGAGGAATACATTGTTGAATGTCGAGATGGTGTGCGCGAACCGTAGAGAAAGATCAGGCTGACTACGGAGAACTCCTTTTTGTCTTGGAAGGACTACCTGCAAATAAGAACACAAGACCACAAGATTTTGATTAAACAATAAATGAGGAAACTGCCTTGGGCCCAGGAAATATAAAACTTCCCTTCGAAGGTGGTGAGTTCCCCTGCTAATATGAATTAACACAAAAGACTGCAAAATATCAATTAAATTGTCTTGTTGAACCGGTAGGGAAAGGTGGTTTTCTCGGTTTTGATCGAGGAACCGATGCGATTCTACATCGATAACCGATGCCGTAAGTTCTTGTAACCGATACCGGTGGGTTATAGGATCTTCTTAGTAGCTATGGTGTTTGTAATGGCTGGTTTATGGATGATATTAGGAAATGAGACGATGAGGGATAAAAGAATGACAATTAGATGCAATGGCACGTTGGGTAGTGGATTCAAAAACGGATTTAGGAGGATTGAGATTCAAGAAGCATAAGAAATGTTATAACAGAGGACATGCAAGATATGACTTACTGGTTTTGGCGAAGATGCAAGTTGATATCCTCTACTGCAAGCACTTCTGGTTTCTTCACTCGTCTCTGCTCTGTCAAGTGAAGATCCGCCTCCGTTCTCGCTGCAATGCTCTCTATTGATCCAGAAATCCTTCGACTGATCCCCAAAATGAAATTCCGATCCGTTGTTTTGGTTTGGGAGCCCATTTACAGGAACCGATGTCGGTTGCGAATCGACTTACGGTCGAGCAGAACCGCATCGGTAAGGAAAAAGTAGGCTATTTTTAGTAAAATAGCCCACCTTCCCTACTTTTCTCCCGAGAGATCAGTTGCGGGCTTGGTCAAGTGGCTAGAAGGTCGGCTTTTGGTGCGAGTAAGGAGGCATTAGTTATGGATGTGAGTCTAGACCAAGTCATGGGTCTTAATTAGGTTAGTTTAGGGTTAGGGCTAGGTCATGATGAGGTGGCAAAGTGAGGTGGCGGGTAAGGTGATGTGGATTTATCAATTACAAGGTAATTAATAAATAATTGTGTAAAGTTTAGGTAATGAGGTTAGGTTGCGAAATGGGATGCGGGTCACAAGGGGTCGTGAGACACGAATTTGGTGTCTACATTAGCCCCTTATTGTCGTGTAGCTTGTTAGTAAAGCAGCGCGAATGATAATATGAAGTGGTTTCTCATGTTGAGGATATAGGTAATCCCCTCAAATCTATCACAGATTGAGTGAACGGGAAATCGGGGATAGGGTTGATAAAGGGTATATGTGGTAGAGGATGGTAAGGTGGTGGGGTAGGTCCAAGGAAGCAGACAATATTTGATGTTGAAATGCAATAGTACGACTAGGGTACATGATTTGACTAGAAACCAGCAATGTATAGGCAAAGGTCGATAGTTTATCCAAGCAAGGTGAGATAATCCCGGTATCCAAGGCATGAGGAAGTAGCCTCGGGGTATATAATGGGTAAAATACCGAACGTTTAGGCATGTTCGCGTACAAAAAGGTTGGTTTGGTTGAGATAAACGTCACGGTCTAGGTCTGGGCAAAGCTGGTCGACAGATCAAGTCAAGGACCCTAATCATGCTAAAACACGAACAGGTGAGCTCGATTGAACACAAGGTACATGATGGATGTATAAAATAAAACGTTGATTGTGGGTATGGTATTGAAGTGATACGGCCTTGGGTCAGGCCAAGTGGTTGGGCGGTGGCCCTGGGTCAGGTTAGATGGGTAGGTTGAGGCCTTGGGTCGGGTCAAATTGTTAGGCAAGGCCTTGGGTCAGGTCGAATAGGTAGGTCGAGGCCTTGGGTAGGGCCAATTTGGTAGGTTGAGGCCTTGGGTCGGGTCAAATAGGTAGGTTAAGGCCTTGGGTCGGGCCAATTGGTAGGTTGAGGCCTTGGGTCGGGCCAAATAGGTAAGCGAGGCCTTAGGTCGTGCCAAATAGGTAGGTTGAGGCCTTGGGTGTGGGCAAATAGGTTGGCGAGGCCTCGGGTCGGGCCAATTGGTAGGTTGAGGCCTTGGGTCGGGCCAATGGTGGGTTGAGGCCTTGGGTCGGGCCAAATAGGTAGGTTGAGGCCTTAGGTCGGGCCAAATAGGTAGGGCGAGGCCTTGGGTCGGGCCAATTGGTAGGTTGAGGCCTTAGGTCGGGCCAAATAGGTAGGGCGAGGCCGTAGGTCAGGCTGGACAAGTGAACAGATGTTGTGCAGCAAAGGTGGACGGAGGCGATATTGGTGAAAAAGAGGCAAGGAGTAAATAAGGGCAAAGAATGGGGTGAAAGTTGGGTAGAGAACCGATGTCGATTCTGCATGACCGATATCGGTTAAGGGACCGATACCGGTTTCTTGGGGCAAAATTAAACCGACATCGGTTAAGATCGAAAAACCTATAAAAAGAAAAATACGGCCTGTCATTGTCACTTTAGAAAATTTGCAAACCAAAGCGACTTGTCTGACGTGGAGAGTTGATTTGGAGGGTTATTGAGTGAGGTGGAGCTATTTGATTGGCGGAGAGAGTTGATAGTGGGCCCGATTGAGGAGAGGCAAGCGGCAGGATTGGCGAGACCCAATAGATCGATCGGATTGGAGCCATAAGCACGTGCAGAGGAGCCTGGAGGGGCTGGACCAGCTGGACCGCCACCACCCATCCCACCACGACGACGTGTCGTCGTACCGGTAGGTTCTAAACTCGTGATTTATGCATTGAAATGGTTATTAGGCTAAATGGGGGGTTTGGGTAGGAATTTGTATTTTGTAGGAAATAAGGAGTAAATGGAGGTAATTTGAAAAACGGAGAGGGTAGAGAGGTAAAATAGGGTAATGCGGCTAGGTGAGTAAAATTGGAGGGTTTTTGGGCGGGTAAATGGGTAGAAATAGGAAAAAATGGGTTTTGGGGGCCGCGCGGGGGTTCGGCTCCGAGAGAGGACAGTGACCGATGTCGGTCACTAATGCGGCCAAGCATCGGTCGCTGCTGGTGACCGCGTCGGTCATGTATCGCCGGTGTCAGGTTGTGGGTAGGGGTGGGGTTGGGGGTGGGTGTGGGATTGGGTTGATTATTTTTAGGTGGGGTTGTGGGTGGGAGTGGGGTCAATGATTGTTTTTAGGGGGTTGTGGATGGGAGTGGGGTTGGGTTGATTGTTTTTTGGGGTGTTGGGTTGGGTTGTGGGTGGGAGTGGTTGATTGTTTTTTGGGGTGTTGGGTTGGAGTGGGAGTGGGGGTTGGGTTAGGGGTGGGAGTGGGGGTTGGGTTAGGGGTGGGAGTGGGGTTGGGTGTAGGGGTGGAGAAGGGTTAGGTGTGGGGTTAGATTTTGGGTTGTTTGAGTTGGGTTGGGTTTTGGGTTTTTGGGTTGGGTTGCGGGGGTGTGGGGGTTGGGTTAGGGGTGGAGAAGGGGTAGGTGTGGGGTTAGGTGTAGGGGTGGAGAAGGGTTAGGTGTGGGGTTAGATTTTGGGTTTTTTGGGTTGGGTTGGGTTTTGGGTTTTGGGTTGGGTTGCGGGTCGGTGTGGGGGTTGGTTTAGGGGTGGAGAAGGGTTAGGTGTGGGGTTAGGTTTAGGGGTGGAGAAGGGTTAGGTGTGGGGTTAGATTTTGGGTTTTTGGGTTGGGTTGGGTTTTGGGTTTTTTGGGTTGGGTTGCGGGTCGGTGTGGGGGTTGGTTTAGGGGTGGAGAAGGGTTAGGTGTGGGGTTAGGTTTTGGGTGTTACAAAAGGGGGTTTAGATGGTAAAGTAGATGTTATAATAAAGAGTAGGTCTAAGAATGTGGGTTGGTTTTGCAGGCACGTCAGCAGTTGACGATGCGTGATAGGATGCCTCCACTATTGAGTCGGATGAGGCCACACGTATCTGCGCGCATTGGGCCATCATGCGCGAGGTGGGACTCGGCGGGGTCCAGAGGTACAGAGCGATAGAGAGGGATCACAGCCTGATGGTCGCCCTCATCGAGAGATGGGATCCGGCGGCCAATGTGTTCCATCTGCCGACCGGGGAGATGACCGTCACATTAGAGGATGTGTATCGCATCCTGCGGCTACCGATCGAGGGAGAGGCAGTCTTCCAGGTAGATTCAGAGACTGCGATGGACAGATATCTTGTAGGGATTTTGGGATGCGGCACTGCTGCTTACCTACCATGCATGCGAGTATCGGGTACGGTGACATGTACCGTGCGCATCGTCACGAGACACGACTGGCGGTGTTGATGATGGTTGGGATCACCTGCTTCGCCCTCCCGGACTCAGAGGGAGGCCGCTTCCCATGAGCATTGATGGGGGTACTGCTGGAGATGGTGGAGGAGCACACTGTTTCGCATGGGCACCAAACAGTATCCGGTGCAATTATACTGAGGAGTTATGGGGCTATCGCCGAGGAGGCGATTTGGTATTTGTTCTACATTTTGTTTGACCCAGGCATACGAGCACATCGTATGCATCAGGCCGAGGGGCTACCCCCAGCGGCCAGGGCCACGTGTCGTATACCGATATGGCTTTGGAGGTGGTTGGGGTCGTGGGCCACCACGAGCAATTGTTGCGCAGTCGGGATGTGGTCTATTATAGACACTAACTGAGGGCCTTACACAAAGAGACATTGTAGATGGAGACCCTACGAGAGGTCACCCTGGCAGAGAGCCCACAGATCACCGCGTGCGCGATCCAAAGTATACATTCTGATATAGCAGGATTCGAGGCCGGAGAGTACGAGCGATACCCCTAGAGAGGGCAACGCACGCAGATGGGGCTGCACGACAGATGAGCCACCTCCCTCCCTCGATACGAGGGATGATGTAGAGCCCCACTTGCCGAGCGCCACAGCCTTTGATCCAGACCGGGGTAGCGGAGAGACCAAAGCAGTGAGGGTGTGGATGATGCGGGTGCACGGAGCATACAGGTGTGGTGGTTTGCAAGCGGCGAGAGCAAATGAGATAGTACTGCTGCGCAGCCGCAGACTTAAGCTGTAGTTATAGGAGAGAGAGGGATCACTCGAGAGGTCGTGTGTAGCTCTTACGAGGCGGCTAGGCATTGCTCACGCGAGCACGAATAGGGGCCTTACAGGGGCAAAATAGCCCGAGCTCGAGCACGAGCACATGTAGCACCACCACCAAAGACCACGGCCACACAGTGCGAGTACGAGCGGCAAAGCAAGACCACCACAAAGACCACAACCATAGGCGCAGTACAGAATAGCGAAGACACGCTGTGCAGCACCACCGCGCCACAGTGCGAGTGCGAGCTCGGGTATTGGTGTTGGGTGCCAGACCAACCCTCACTCTCCTTGAAGGCACGAGATCGCTATATGGAGGTTAGAGCGAGAGGCCCGATATTATCGAGATATTCTTGATAGCACGGAGTCGAGTATCGGCGTATGCGGCCCATAGCGAGGCGAGAGACCTCGTCTGGCCCGAGAGATCTCGAGGGAGGCGCAGCCACAGTGGCGTGTCCGTGACAGGCGGAGGTGAGAGGCACCACGAGGGACCAGCGAGGAGAGGTGCCGAGGGCGGTGGGGAGAGCTGATAGATCCCCGACATGGTTTTGTATAGGGACACGGGCACCGGTCTGCGAACCGGTTGTATTGATAGAGGCCTGCGTGCCGACACTTATTCATTGCATTGATTCATTTATTTATTATATACCGGCCTCGCGGCCGAGTTCGAGATTTTGGTAGGTATTGCGGCCTGCGTGCCGGCTTTGGTATATTATGAGATCACAGAGGCCCCGATGTAGGGCACATTGTATTTTTGAAAACTGGTATATATATATAGAGACGATGTTTTGATCCTCGTGCAGTGTTCAAAATGTGTTTAAATATTTTGTTAATGGTTGGTAATATGTAATGTATGATAAGTTTTAGTTGATATGTTGATAGATGGATGATGTTGATGTTTTTGTGTTTGTTGGTTTTGTGACATTGTGATATATGTAACTGATGAGTTGGATCCAAATGATGTAGAGATTGATAGTTTCTTGATATTCGTAGTTGATGGTTGTGTATTTGTATAAAATAAATGATGTTAATGAAATTATAATGCTATGTGTGGTGGATGAACAAATGTGGTAAATTGTGTTGTTTATGCAGGCAAAGAGGCGGGCGCGACAAAAATTTAGATGAGAAATGAAGAAAAGAACCCTGTTTCAAAAAGGCAGGTGTGTAACCGGTATCGGTTAGGTAACCGATGTCGGTAGTTATATGACCGATACGGTTATTTAGGTATGAGCTTTTCTAAAAATAGAAAAGCTAGGGTGTGACTTCAGTTTTAATTTTAGAGCCATGCCGAGAGGTTAAATACTGAACGCGACGCTTTTGGCGGCCGAGACAGTTATTTGCATGAGAGATTTGGGTGAGAAGGAGGAAAGAGACAAGGAAAGTGAATGTGATCCGAGATTTAGAAGGCAGAAAGACAAAGTTAAAAAGGGTGGTGATCATGGCAGAACGAGGAGAAGCATCCAGCAGGCAAGGACAGGAGGGCAGACAAGGGCCACCTCAAGCTGCTGCAACCCAAGAGGTATCATTTTGTTTGTGATTTAACTACTGCATGTTTTGTGAATAAGATGGGGGAGAGTAGGTGGGTAGATATGAGAAAGAAAACATGATAACAAGGGTTGCAGGTGAGGTAAGTGTTACAGGGTAGGCAATCAGGGGTTGCAGGTATGTTTGTATGTATAAAAAGGAATAAACGAGAAAATTATTGTCGTAGGTGGTTGTTTTTAGGGAAGGTGTATATAATTGACAGTGACCGGTAGCGGTTAGGGAGAACCGGTATCGGTTATTCAACCGATATCGGTTATGTATAACCTAGACTTACCACGCATCGGAGGAATTTCCAGAATGTTTGAAAAAAAACTGACGGATTGAATGGTTGTTTGTGGTTTTGGTGTATGCGAGCGAGAGGCGGGGTTGAAATGAATGATAGTGTGCAGCCCAGTTGTCACGAATCCGAGGCGGATGTAACACCGTGAAATGGACATTGATAAATTGTTTGGGGTTAAGTGGAATCATATTATTCACGAATCACCCGTAACCATGGTATATTACTGAGCGTTGATTGAGAGATGGAATCCCAAGACAAATACCTTCTCTATCCGCCAACAGTGAAATGACATAATATTGGAAGATGTGTTTGGATTTTGAGACTCCCTATTACAGGAGAACCAAGATATCGTGCACTACCTAGCGCGGCACGGGAGCGATAACAATGAGTGATTTTAGTCCATACGCACGAGATTTGACACGCAGCCGAGGTTTATCGTTTACATATGGGTAATGTATCACGGCACACCTGAGGAGACAAGGTTAGCAGTAATATTAATGATAGCGGTAGAGGTATTATGCGTTACCGAGGCGGAAGGGGAAGATTTCCAAAGGCATTGATGTGTGTTATCCCGGAGATGGTAGAAAGGAACGTTACGTTTGCATGGGCACCTGCATATTTGGAGCTATACGAGGGTTTATGGGCTCAGTAGGCGAAATCACGAGATGACCTTTGGATAGTTCATACTTATTACACTGCTTGGGGCTTTATGAGCACATTGTTTGTGTGCGACAATAGCCGAACCCGATCCATCCAGCGAGAGAGCCGATCTGAGAGGTCGGGATTCGAATGATAGGTCCAGATGCAAACAAGAGGCCAGATCCCAGAAGCATGTGATAAGTGATAATATTGAAGTATTACAAGGCGAGTATAGGAGAAGTGCGGTTGCGGATATACTCTATTGAGGCCATCGAAACTATATGAGTAACAGAGAACATAAATGAGAGTTGAGGGTGTTGAGCGGTTGAGGTGGATCGCGAGGGCACGAAAAAGCCGGTGAGTATGAGAGGATTCCTATAGATCGCGTGCGGTGTGACAATTTGGATTTGTGCGAGATATACCCACAGCTTATAGACCATATATGAGATCGGCGCCGGGCAGCATTCTCACCTCCCGGCAACACCTCCAAAAAAGGGCCTAAAGAGTAGTGTGAAGCCGATCGCGAGGTAATGGATGCGAGGCAGCGACAGAGCCTATAGATTATGGTGGGTAAGCTGAAGCTGCGAGGTATGCACGTGGCGTCCTAACATAAGCGGTGATTACAACAACGAGAGGATCGCTGCAGCGTTTGGTTCGGCAGCTCCAAACGCAGTGAATGAGACAAGAAGGATTGTTAGTGGTTGCAGAAGTCATGGGCGGGAGACTAGAGGCTGGAGTCCTCCATGCGAGAGGCGTATTCATATGTTACAGAGAGAGATTGGTCGGTGGCGTGGCCTGATAATGTGCCGTGGTACCCTTGAGGACGAGAGAGGCCCTGCGAGAGGGTCGGCGATCACGATCATCACCTAGTTCGGATGAGGCGTGAGGGTCTGAGTAAATGTTAGCAAGTATAAGAATAAATAAGGATGCCGACACTGCGTGTCGATGATAGAGAAGATGTATATGTTTAACATCTAAATAAAACCTGGATATGTATGTTGATTTGAGTTACGATAATAATAAGATTGTTTGTGTTTTGATTTTCAAGATGTTTTGAAAAAGGATAAAGAGGATCGTGATTAAATAGAAATACACAAAAATATTTATATTCACCACACAGATAGGTTATGGTAGGGGATGGTAGAGCTAACCTTGGGAGACCCCATGTCTCCAAAGTGCCTACATAGCCCATTGCTCAAAGCAAGGAGGGGCCTCGGGCGATGTAGTTCTCCTTAGGACCGGGGAGAGGTGAATTCAGGCAATTTGGGTATGGTTAGGCAATTTGTTGGTTGATAACATTTTGATGTTGATAGGGTAATGTTGTTGGTGTTGGTAAGGTATGGGCGATGTTGATGTAGGTATAGGTAAAGCGAAAATTAGCTTACCCAAATAGAAGGGAACCATGTCCTGATTAAGATCAACACACAATCCTAGATGCGAGGCAAAGAGGAAAGAGTGTCCCGTAGTTGAGAAGAGCTAAACAAACCACATATTAACATAGGATGAGCTTGAATCCCTAGGTACCTTGCATAGGCGAGAAGTCGATAGGTGAAAAGAGTTGTATAATCACAATATATCGGATATACGTCACATCCCTTGAGTTGAAACAAGTGGTGAGGTGAGGTGGATGATATAACTGAGGTACGCAGAACTTATTACAAAGTGAGTGCTCTGACGAAAGAGAACCTACCCTAAATAGACAAGTCCATGACTCAAAAGTCCTTTTGAATGAGGCTTTTCTTTTATTGAATGTAAGCGATCGATGTGGGAAGTCTACGAGGGGATATTGATTGTATTATCTTGAGGTCTTCACTGAAAGCGATCAATGCGAGAAGCTTGATAAAAGGCTCGGCCGTGTATAGCTGTCCCTTCGAGGGAGCAATCTATTTATAATACAGATATGATTGTAATGCATAAGCTGTCCTTCTGGGGAGCATCATATATAATAAAGCGATATAGTTCGGCATATAAATAGCTGTCCTTCGAGGGAGCAATCTATATTTAATTTAAATGACTAGATGTTCATTTGGCGTGAAGCATCTAGTTAGTAGAAGTTTGACTCAAGAAAATCCCATAAGAATACGGCTTATTTTGATACTTTGAAGTCATGGACTAGACTAAAAGGGAAGGCATCATCAAGGGGAGGTGAGGATCAAACTATGTGAGCTTTGATTATTATTATGAAGTGTAGAAAAGCAGAGTGTATGTAGTGGTAAAGTGAGCTCAAGGGACGAGCGGCGAGGTAGATAAGAAGTGATATAATACTAATTTCAACGATAGAATGGTCGAAGATGCAAGGCATTAAGGGTTCGAGCTCGGAGTTTACCATTAAGCGAAGCTAAACGATAAGTACCAGATCCATAGGTATGAGTGATTATATAAGGCCCAATCCAATTGGGAGCAAATTTTCCACGTTTTCTCTTTTCTAGTTTGGTTACATGTTGATTCTCTTTGAGAACAAGATCACCAACCTTAAAGGTACGCTCATGAAGTCGCTTATCATAAGCACGTTTAATGCGTTTTTGATAGATTTGAAGGTGATCAAGAGTCAGTAAGGCGGCGTTAGTCAAGAAGCTCCAATTGGGCTAACCATTCTTGGCGGAAATCATCGTTGGTGAGAATATCCCGAAGAGATATTCTAAGGGAGGGTATTTGTATTTGAGAGGCAAAACAAAACTTCGATACCGTATACCAAAGAAAAAGGTGTGGCATTAGTAGAGGTACGAATGCTGATGCGATAAGCCCAAAGGGCAAAGGGAATGTGATCGTGCCAATTTCTTCTCGATTCATTGACAACTTTCATGAGGATTTTGGTTAGTGTTTTATTAGAGGACTCGGCTTGCCCATTGGCTTTGTGGATAAGTAAGGTGATGAGAAACTAAGTTTGATACCAAAGTTGTCACAAAGGTCTTGCAACAACTTGTTTTGAAAGATTTTCCATTATCCGTTATCGACGATGAGAACACCAAAACGATGATAATGTGGTGGTTAATGAACTCGACAATTTTTTCTTTTTTGATTGAAATGAGTGGAATAGCCTCCACCCATTTTGTATAATATTCGGTCACTGTGAGTATCCAACGGTGACGTTGTGAAGAGGTTGGGTGAATCTCACCAATAAGGTCTAAACCCCATTGTGAGAAGGGCCAAAGATCTCGAGCGATCTGGAGCGGGTGGCTAGGAGTATGTTGAAGGTTGGCATGTTGCTGACACATAACACAACGCTTAACATATTCGTAGCAGTCGTTATTGAGAGTAGGCCAATAATAACCAAGGCGAAGGATTCGTTTGGCCACGGCAAGGCCGCTAAAATGTCCACCACAAATACCGTCATGGACCTGTTGGATGGTATGAGTGGCCTCCGCGCCGATTAAGCCAGACGGCGAGGAGGATGCCATCAAAGCCACGTTTATAGAGGAGTCCCCCATGACAACATAACGTGAAACACTTTTAAGAAAAGCATGTTTGCCATTACTAGTAAGGTCGTGGGAGGAGGAGAGATTGTAAGGTAGTCGTGGAATTGGTGGTACTGTATCCTGTGAATTAGTGGACACAAAAGTATTTATCATACAAACTACTTAGGGGTTGAATAGGATGGGGCAAAATTTGTTGGACGCATGACGAATAATTCGTAGTCAACAAGGCGCGGCGGGAATTTGCGAGCTAAGCAAGCCATAGTATCCGTAAATTTGTTAGTGGAGCGGGGAATGGTTTGTATAGAATAGTGGGTAAATAAAGCGAGAAGTGAATCCACGTAGTGTTTGTATTTTTGAAGTTCCTCGTTTTGCATTGGTAGACGCCCATAACTCGATTGACTACCAATCGAGAGTCGCCAAAAATGTTGATAGATTTGATACCTAAGTGTAACGCACTTGGAGACCCGCAACAAGGGCCTCGTATTCCGGCTGACATTAGTGCAAGGGAAATCAAGTCGAATGAAAGAGGCATAGGTTCAACGTTGAGAGGAATGAGAACAACGCCGGCTCCTCTGCCGTCCGGGCATTTAGATCCATCGAAGAAAAGGGTCATTAGGGTACGACTCCTCCGTGAGGGAAAGAGTAGCGATGAGTTCAATCGAGAAATGTGAAATTGGTAAATTGTTCCTGCAAAGGAGCTTACGCAAGTTGGTCCGCGATGGTTTGTCCTTTGATTGATTTCTGTGGATAAACTCAAGGTCGAGGTCGGCGAGAAGCATGAGCCATCTAGCAATCGTTGTTGAGATGAGGTTTGCATACATGTAATGGATGGGGTCTCAGTATTAGTGATGACGAAAGTCTTGTGATTTAGAAGGTAGTGTCGGAGTTTGGTGGCTACGAATGATAGGGCAAGGCACAATTTTTCTACATGTGTGTACCTAGTCTCATAGTCCACCAAAGTACGACTTATATAATAAACGGCTTGTTCGTGATTCTCGCAGTCACGATGTGCAAGCATGGCTCCCAGCGTGGTCGGTGGCGAAAGGTAAAGGTAGAAAGGGTGGTTGTCTTGGGGTGGGATAAGCACGGTGGCTGCAAGAGATAGGATTTGAGAGCTTCAAGGCTTGGTGACATTCTTCGCTCCATTGGAATGTAATATCCTTTTTAAGGAGGTGGTGGAAAGGTTGACACCCGATCCGAGATTGGGAGATGAAACGTCGGATAAATTGGAGCTTACCTTGTAAACTACGCAATTGTTTGAGATTTTGGGTGGGGGCATTTCTAGGATAGCTTTGACTTTAGATGGATTGACCTCAATGCCACGCAAAGAGGCGATAAAGCCAAGAAGTTTTCCCGAAAGAACACGAAAGACACATTTCTTGGTTGAAGGCGGACGAGAATATTGTAACAGTGATCAAAAATAATGGTTAAAACATTGAGATGTTTACTACGATGTTTAGACTTGCGAGAAGATCGTCGACATAGTCTTCAAGGATAGTGTGCATAATGTCATGAAAATGTAGGTCATAGCCCCACCGTAATAAGGGCGCACCAAAGATTCTTAAGGCCAAATGGCATGACACGATAATGTGAAGTTCCCAAGGAGTTATGAAAGGCGCTTTTGTGTTGATCGGCGAAAAACCAAAATTTGGTTGCTTATCTGAAAAGCCATCCATGAGAGAAAGCATTTCATGGCCGCAGTGAGATCAACAAGTTGATCAATACTTGGGAGGGGGAAGTCATCTTTAGGGCAAGCGAGGTTAAGATCCCGGAAATGCATGCATATCCGAAGTCCCCTGTCGCTTTAGTGGCGATGTGCGATGTTAGAAATCCATTGAGGATAGTCAATAGGCAAGATGAAGGAAATGCGAAAAGGAGTGGGTGAAGCTCCTCTTTGACCAAAAAGCAATGCGTGGATGCATTTTCTCAATTTTGTTTGGCCCAGGTTTGGAATCGGGGGTTTAGGTGATGTTATGACGGCGATGGTAGGATCAATTCCCTGGCATGTCGGCGTAAGACCATGCAAAGCTTGAATTCTGAGCACGGAGAAAGGTAGTAAAGCGGCTTGTTACGATGTGTTAAGGGATTGTCAATCTTCACAATGTGAGATCCTCCTCCGTGTGGATATTGATTTCTATGGTAGATTCGTTCAAGCATAGTTTGGGTTTTGAGATGGTAAGGCTCGTTGAATATAAGAATCATCCGCGCCAAGGTAAGTGAGGATGGAGTCGTCATCCCGGCATTCAACAACATTAATCAAAGGCGAATCCTCTTCGATCATGTCCGGATACGAGAGGGGAAGAGAAATGGGTCCTCATTATCGCGTTGATAAGTGAGAGGACCTATGAAGATAGCATTTATGAAAAAAAAAAAAGTTAGGGGAGGGATTCAGGTCTATAGATTCTCAGGGTGATGATGGCAAAGTGGGTGATGATGGTTTGGTAGGGCGGCGTCTTCTTCTTCCAGGATACAAATGACAAGAGGTGTCTCCTGTGTAGGTGTTTCGAGGCCGAGACCACCGCGATCATTATGTTTACTGCAGGTAATCACGGGAATGAGTGTATGTCGGCCTTGTTCGTAAAGGCCAAAACCAAAGCCTTTCCACGCACAACGAGTCAAGAAGGTGAGGCGAAACACGATTTATCATCAAGTATCGAAAATCGGATTGAAAAGGAACCACACCAAGAGAAGGTTCGAGGGTAATGGAGGATGCGTCCAACACCCCCATATGTTGAGGTTAGTGCGGCAATAGGGTGGTCCGTGAAGAGATTATCTCCCCACGCGACGGTCGTAGGTGGGATGTGCATGTAATTGTCCGTACTCTGCCGGGTAGGAAAGAACTAACGTTATATAGGCGGTACTCCCCAGCGTAAGGCGCCGAAAACATCTACTAAGGGTGGAGGTTGGAATGTTAAGCTGCGGGGAAGGGAAGTGGTTTTTGCGATGGTGGTTTCATCAATTAAAGGCGTAGGCGTGGTTGGGGTGGATGGTTGAGGTACATTTGAGGAGGACGATTGAGTTGAATGTATGGGTGTCTTGATTGGTATAAGCACATCGTTTAGGCGGTATAACATATTGCGGTGTTTTAAAGGGGGAGGGTCGGCTTTTACGGTGTAAGATTTCCCTCGTACTCAAATTTTATGCATCTATGTAATGTTGAGGAACGCATCCCATGGCTCGGATCCAAGGACGGCCAATGAATATATTATATTGGAACTCTCCCTCGAGGACATAGAAGAGTTCGGGTAAAATGTACGTGGTCCCACGCGAATGTTGAGGATCACAGGTGCCTAAGGTAGAAGTAATAGCGTCATTGAATATCCGTAACATGATGGGGTTGCACACATGCAACTAGAAGGGATGTTCATCTCGTTGGAAGGCTTTTGAAGAGATGATGTTTAGAAATAGCGCCTCGTCAATCATAACCCAGCGTACTCGAATGTCCCGGGCGTAAGCGGAAATGAAAAGAAGCGAAGTCGGGATCTTACCGTACAGAAGTCAACAATTTCATCTTCCGAGAAACTGACTGCAGCGGCTTGTTGTATACAGAGACGAAGTGGTTGGGGCAGTGGGTTGTTTGGTGAGAGAAGCAACGTGATTGGGTGTTAGAATGGAGGTAACAGGCAAGGTTTCATTAGGTAAAACCTCTATCCCTTGAAGGATCTCAACGAGAGCTTGTCGATGAGATTCAGAAGTCTGAATGAGATCATACAGTGTCATTTTTACGGGCGATTGGTGAAGCTGTTTAATCATATTTCGGTGGGCAATGCCATTAGAGATGGGATAGGCGGGTCCGCGAATGACCACTTTAGGTGGTGGTGCAATCAGGATGTTTGACGGAGAAAGAGATGCACAGTGTGTTTTCTTTTGCTTTCCCATTGTTTTTACGCCTCGAGTAGCATGCACTGATCATATTAATCTCGTAGACCCTGAGATGAGGAAGATGGTGGGGATAACTCACGGTCTTGAAGAGTGGGGTCGTAATAATGATAGATCTTGGTGAGGCGGGGGCAGATGGTATAGGAGAGGGAATGGAAACTAAAGGTCTCTCCCTTCGTAAGTTGTCTTTCTTAATCTTTCTATCAAGGATAGGTGACTAGCGAAGATGGTTTTAGAGCTTTGCATCCCTCCACATCATGTCTGGTGTGCGGTGATAAGCGCAGATTTTAGACTCATCGTAATCCATAGGTCGGGGCTTAGACGGGTCATAAGGTCTAAGTGGAGGTAGGGAAATGGTCGCATTCTCCACCAACATAGCAAGGATTTTGGCGTAAGATCCTTTGAGTGGGTCAAAATCGGAAGAGGATGAGGGTATTGATTGTGTGGGTTTTGGTAATGTTTGGGCGTGGTTAGTTCGTATGGGTGGCGGTTTAGCCGAGGGGTGTTGATACATGGTTTTTACTAAACGTGATTTCTTTGGCGCAGAAGCTATGTTGGATGATGAGGCCACAGATGACGTGGTATCAGAAAACAACCATGGGGAAATAGGAGTAACTGAAAACAAATCTTTTGATGATGGTATTTGTTTAGGGTTGATAGGTGGACAGAGATACGCGGAGTGACGGTGTTGCTATACCCTGGAATTTCTGTATAGGTGCGGAAGGCGTAAGTTGTTCAAGAAAACGCAGGAGGTATGATATATTGATGTAAGGTAGAGGATGGGGTCCCAATATGGAAGGTAGGTATAGCGATGATGGTTTGATTGTGATAAAAGTAGGATTGAGTTTGTCTCTTAGGCGTGCGGAGCGATTTATTTTGATAGATCGAGTCGCTTAGGACGGTGCGTTAGGCCCAAGGCATTGGTGAGGTCCCAGCGTAGGGGAAGATCTGGTTAAGTTGATAGAAGTGGACGGGGCATTTGGTAGAGGTGAGGGGGGTGAAGGTGAGAACAGGGGCATTTTAAGCTTCTGTAAGCACTTTGGGTATATGGTGGAGACATCGGGATCAGTCATTTGCATTTGAGTAGAAAAAGGCACTCAAACGTTCCCATAGGGCTGTCCGCTTCATCTTACAGGAATGACAGTCTCTAGGTGTGATTTGTAATTTTAGTACGGAAGAAAGGTGGGTTGTAATTCCGATCCATCATGCTGGGTGTGACACAGGAGGTAGATGAGGCCTAATGTATCAATAGATGTTAAGAGGTCAACCGGCCCGTCCGTTGAAAAGATTTAGGCGATGAGGGACTAATAGGTAGGAGGGCGTGTTCGAGGGGATCACACGTTTAAAGAATGTGGGGATGTTAGTGTAAGAGATTTCTCGTCCCTGCAGGATGTCAAAGGAGTGGTGAGCCTTCTTCTCGTGGTAGCAAGTGGTAGAAGGGGATGTTTGGGAAATAGATAAATTAGATAGCATCCGCTCACGGTCTTGTAGGGATGTGGGTGTAAGAAGACTCAAGCCGATGAGAAGAGAAGTCCTAAGGCAAGTTAACTCTTCTATGGGTAAAGGAATTATTTC
>CM031236.1:577318127-577570627 GCA_018340775.1 Taxus wallichiana var. yunnanensis
CTATAACCACTTCTTTCATGTATTCATTGTTTAACCACCCCTATAGAAAATGGTGGTTCAAAGACCAAACAAAAGAAAAAAAGTGAGGAATCAAAATAGTTGCGAATGGTTGTTCTTCTCAAATCAATTTGTTTCACCTTTAAATTCATATTTGGGTAGAGAAACTATAAATACAACAACTTCTAGTCATTCAAGAAGGTAATTTGGATTGAGTTCAAGTGTGAGAAAGGAGCAAGTTGGAATTATTCTTGTTTTGTTCTTAGTTAGATGAGTTCTTTCTTGTGGAGGATTGCGAGAAAGTAATACAAGTAGAATGATAATGAATCTTTACGGAAGGTCATATTTTGACGGTGAAATTATATTTTACTTGGTGTTTTACATAGGGAAGGGAATAAATTGCTTACCGAGCTAGATTTTCCCCACATTGGTTTTCTCTAGGATAAAATATGTATCCTTTCCTTTCGTCTCTCTCAATTTTACTATTGTTTGAATGTTTCTTTCATAACATAATTTATAAAACGTACTTAGTTAGGTTTTCATTCTCTATCACTAAGATAAGATCTATTTAATATGAAAAAGGGTATTTTATCGATCATATAATTATCAAAGAGGTTAAGATCAATTATTTATTTTTGGTTTATCTTGTGTTTACATTTTCATTTAGATTCCCCTCACCACTGAAGGGTAGTGAAAGTGGTGAAGGTATCCTCATTCCTTTTGAAGCATATATTTCACCAATAAGTAAAATCATGGAATAAGAAGCATGACTTATAGTGTAGATGCATGTTAGACTGAAGAAAAATGTTTGTATAAGTTGGAGGTGGATGTGGCGGGACTGTCCTAAGTATGTGGGCAGTATTTCCTTGTGTATGGGGAAGTTGGAGTCCATCCTGGGATTTCTCATGGATAATTTTTGTATTCCAAAAGAAGCACTAGAAGACCATAAATAAGACACTAGTGAGCATGAGGAAGATCTACCCCATGCCAATATTTCTCCTCTAATCAAAGTGGAGGTTAATTTATAAATTCAAACTTATAATGTGGACGTGAATGTTGAGAATATAGTGTTACCGTGGTGTAATATCCTTGTTGTCTCGGGGCATTTTCCAAATAACTTGTTGAGTCATATCACTTAGTTAATATCATAGGTCTTATGTGTCTTAGGAGCTATGAAATATTCCATCATAGAATATGTCATACACGTCAATGTGCATTAATGTATCATACAAGAGTTTCTTTCTATTTATTAAAAGTAACTCCTCTTCTCCCTTGTGGAGGTATGATTGGTCTTGCATTAGGAGTTACACATCACTCCTATTTGCACCCCTTTTTATGAGCTATGCCAATCAGTAGAAAATTTTATCTTGAATGAAAATTTCATGGTGGTGGAATGTTTTCTTACTACATGGAACTCCATCACACTGTCATTTGAGTGCAACTAGTTTGATTTGTGCGTCATCCCGCTTCATCCTAACTCTAACATTATCTCACATAGTATCAAAGAACATTTTTAGGATTCACGTCACTCTCTTTTCATATTCTTCCTACCACTCTTGGTTTCTAGTTATTACTTATTTCATGTGTAAGCTTTGTTTTCCATTGCTCAATTTATTTTTTACTTGATTTATTGAGTTCATATTTGTTTTTATGGAGTCTTTTGGTTTGTGGGTTGTTATCAAGTACTTGCATGGGTTAATTTTTGAGTTTTAAGTTTAAGGAGTTTCACACTAAATTTAGTTGGCTGTAGCTACATTGTTGGGAAATCATATTTGGAAATATTTATAATTTGTTGGTTTTATTAGTTTTTCATTAACGCTTAATTGTTTTGAAAAATCTTTCTTTTCTTAATCCCTCACACTCATCATACTCCCAAATTTCTCTCTCTCATCCTATCCATCTCGTCAAGCTATGTCCAATCAATGAGAAATATTCCATGCTCCCCTTCCTTTCATCTCACCTTGGTGAATTAGCTTCTCAAGTGAGTTTGTCTTTTTATTTGCCTCAAGAGGATGTCTTTTTTTCGCCTCGGTGAGTTTTTTTCTTACCACGTTCAACTTGCTTGGCGTTGAGTTTAATTTTCCTTTGCTTGGTTCATTTTGGGATCTGTTTCCCTTATCCATGTAGGTCCCCTCATGAGCGCGTCCTAGTTGAATCTACCCATGCTCAGTCATTTTATTGTTTTTTAGTCATCCCTTTGATTATCACCTAAGTTCTCATTGTTTTTCATTTCTCACCTAGGTTAACTCACCTATATATATTCTTCTCTACTTGGCCCGTTTGTTTCATTATTTGACCCTACATATTGTGAGTCATGTTCATCTCATTATTGTTATGTCAAGTTTCTTTTCAGACTACCATGATAGCTCATCCCTTGAGCTTTCTCTACTCTTAGATCAACATTACGTTTCTCCTTAGCTCATGTTCATTTGTTTTGGCTTACGTTCACATAATGTGGATCTCGACATGCATGATTTGTGTATTTTACGCCCCTCTCATTGCATCCTCCCCTTCTTTTGTCATGTTTATCCTACCTCGATCTTCCAAAATGATCGACCCACCTCATGTTCCTCCCTCCACATGGAGTTCGCTCCATGAACACCTCACCAATTGATTATCAGTCAATCCCTAGTTCTCTCTCACAAATGGCCACCCCCTCACACCAGTTGACCATTTTAAGCCTTCTCTCCTTTGTAAATAATCAAGCCCTTGTTTTTTCCATAGATTATATTAAATTTAAATTTGAATATTATGCATAAAAAATATTTAGGTTACTTTTGCATAGCTAAATTAAAATTTAAATGGTATTTTTTATATTTAAGGTTTAAGTGTATTAATTTTTCAATTAGGTCTTCATTTATTTAATTAGGATCTAATTTATATTAAGGTAGGTCAATTAATATTTTTATGAAGTTAATTTTCAGTAACCCATTTTTTCTAACTTTTTTCTTTTTTTTTCGAAATTAAATAAAAAATTGCTTTGAAAATTATTTCAAACTAGGATTAATTGACATTATTACGGTTGACCATTTGTGGAAGGGTGTAGCATTTTTTTGGCTTATATTTTTTGTTTTGAGGTCTTTTTGGCATTTTCATATGTTTGTTGTGCATTTGAGAGGTCTTTTTAAAATTTTGGGGCCCTTTTTGGTGTTTTAGGAGCCTTTTAACTCATTTTTGAGTCATTTTGTAAATGTATCTCTTCTTCGCTTGTGGGCTAGTGGGTGCATCCACCATAAGCTTCTAGAAATGGAGTCCCTAATGTGACATGACATAATTTTTCTCACACCAAACATTATTTTCCCCTTGTTCCTTAATTTTGCACTTTTGTACTTCTTTACGTATTGTGCCTTTGCTTTCAACTAAAATATAATTTGGCCTCCAATCTTGTGTGATTTCACCTACTATAAGGTGAGTGGCCAACTATTTCACATTGTACAAAAACATCTTCTATTGTAAAAACACATTATCTATAAAGTGTCACAAATATGGGGTTATCATTGTTTTTGGGTGTTGTAATTTTATGCAAATGCATTCTCAGTTGAGTATGACACCTTGAAACATTGTGTGTGTTCTTGGATCCTTATTTTTTTGCATTATAGACTTATTTTAAACTAATTCTTACATAATTTGAGTGTGTATTATTTTTCCATGATTCTTCTCGCTTTGATTTCTCTTCTCACGGATGCACTATAGAGGATTTCCATTCCAAACTTGAGCTTCACAGATTGCTTCTAAACCTCTTCTTCTTCTCTATAGATATAGTTATATATCATGGAGTAATTTCCTTAAATTTACCTTACTCATAAATTCTTTTATCTCTTTCTATATGGGAAAGTTCTACACCATCTAGTCCTTATAATCTTCACTATTGGCTCAATACTTGTGATCGATTTATGGTCACTTTTGAATGATGTTTCCACACCTCTCCACCATCATGTAGTGCATAAATACTATCCTCACACTCTTTAGAGGATTATTTAGTCCTCATTTGAAGACTCTTCATAGATTGTAATTATTGATTCTTCCATTGATATAGTTGTTTCCTCACCTTCTTCATGTGATGAGAGTTCTTATGACATATATTTTCTTATTCATGTTGATAATAATGAGGTGTGTTCTTCTAGTTATGATGATTAGAGTACTGATGAGGAATCATCTCATCCTCCCAAACACCCTTTGAATAATTTTGATCCTCATCTTTTCCTTGAAACATTAGGAAGTATTTTTCCCAACCTCATACCTTCATTGCATCTACCTCCTTCTCATAGCTAGTGTGCAAGGATTCAACTCCTCCTTGTGTTGTTGATTTATAGATGTTACACATTGCACTTATGTTTGTTGAGAAACCCTTTTGGAAAAAGTATCTTCCAAAACTTCATTGTCTCTTCATATTTCCTACTTGTGTTATAATACAAGTAGTTTTTCTTCCTTCTACTAGTGTTTTAGAAGATTCCTTCGTCTCCTTTATTGGAGTTCCCCTTCTTGTAATTTCATTACTTTCACTATTTTGGAGACCATAATTGATCCACATCTTTCTAATATTGTAGGGGTTGTTTCTTTTCTTCACCTCATATGGGCATTCTTTCATTTAATGTTCCCTTCTCGTAGTCCGAGAGTTCTAATTTTGTGGCGTTACCTTTGGTTGGTTTACACCTGCTTTCTAGATCTATGTCACATTCCAATGGACCAGATTCTTAATTCTTTGTATTGCTAACTTCAGGTTTCTTCACTTAGTGGGAGAACTTATAATACTCATTTTATGTTTTTGCTAAGGAAGAAACATTGTTGATGAGAATGAACCTTCTTATGTCTATAGAAAGAAGACCACATCATCGGCATTATTCTTGGAGACTACATAGAGTTTCAAATTTTAGATCCATTGTAGGATTCTTCATTTAACCCTTCACTAACGCCATGTATCATTACACGTGATCTCATCTTGGGTGTGTTCAAATACATATTCACATCTTCTTTTCTCCTTGTTCTCATTCCTATCTTCTCTTCTTCTTCTTCCAGAAAGATTACAATTTATACATGGGTAAATTATAAGACTATTAGTTGTCGATACCCATTTTACACATCTTTCTTAAGTTGAATAGGGAGTCTTCTATATCTTGTAATTGGATGATTTCCATTGGGTTTTCCTCCATTACTTGAGATAATTTTTTACATGGTTACCTAATTAGGCGAAGCTTCTTGGACTCATTACTCATTTCTTACTTTCCTACCTCAAATTAAGTTATGATGAAGGGGGGTGTTGGTGTGGGTACTTTCGTTGTAATTTTAAGGCATTTTCCACATCACTTCATGATTAATATTACTTAGATGAGATCTTAGGTCTTAGGTATCTTAGGAGCTATGAAAAATTCCATCATAGAATTTTTCATATGCATCAGTGTGCATTAATGTGTCATACATGAGTTACTTTCCATTTACTGCAATGAAACTCCTCTTCTCCCTTATAGATTCATGCTTGGTTTTACACTAGAAGTTATGCAACACTCCTGTTTGTACCCCTTTTTCTGATTTATGAGAATGAGTAGTTCCTTTTATTTACCATGCACATTTTATGGTTACTTAAATATTGGTTACTACATCAAAATATATAACACTACTATTCAAGTGCAACACGTTTGATGGGCATGACATATAACTTGATCCTCATTCTCACATTATCTCACAAATAGACCATTGGCTAGATAAACTTGAGGTATATTTAGGTTTTCATCAAATCAATGAGAGTCAACATATTTCATTTGCAACGTTAAAATTAAACAATCATGCTTTAACTTGGTTTGAAAGCTATGTTTATACTTTGTTTATTAAGAGGATTACTTCTATTTATAAATGTGATGAATTTAAGATTCTAGTAAAAAGTAATTATATCCTATTTTATGAGGAAGAGAGGTCCATGCACTGTAAATATTTCAAGTAGAATCAATTCTAAAATGTGCAAGAGTACACCAAAGTGATTTCAAAATATTTTTTCTAAATGGGAAAAGATGTAGCAAATTGGAACATTTTTATGAAGTACATCGGTGGACTCTATAGCCACATGAGGATAACAATTCTCCCATGGCAAAGTTGGTTAATGTAGATGAGGCTTGTTCTCAAGACCACTATCTAGATATGGACAAGAATAAGAGTTCATCTACCTCTCAAAGCATGCTTCAAATAAACAAGGTGACATGAAGCAAGAGGAGAAGAAAAAGAGGAAGGTAACAAGAATTCTACTTCTGTTTATAAGAAGGATAATAAAATTCATTGTGGTCATTTTGATGTTGAAACTCATTCCAAGGAAATATTTTGGAATCTGCACCCGAATTACATCCCTTTAAGAATAATAAGAATAAAAACAAGGCCATCGATACCATCCAAGTTGAGGAGATATTTTACAACAAAGACGTGGATCGGATAATGTGTTTGTACCTACATGCATAGAGAGGCATGTTTGGGTAGCTTAATAATGATGTTAAAAAAATGAACTTATTAATATTTTTCATATACAAATCTAAGTGAAGAAAATAAAAGTCAATGCTCTATTTTATACTTTTTCTCAAGGTTGTTTTTGATAAGATGAAGAAAAGTTATAATAATCTAAATCTGCATTATTTCGGTTTGGTGAAGAAAGGCGTAGACATCAAGGCTACTAAGAAATGAAAAATTATGTTTGGTATTGATAAACATTTCTTTAATGAAACCAATTTGGACATTGTTCCTCTTCATGTGTAAGGTGTAGTCTTTTACGAACCATACTATTATATCAAGGATTTCATCTTCCAACCAATACTACTTGGTAAAGGAACGTAAGAACTACTCGATTAAAGATTTATATGAGACTCAAATATCTCTTTGGCATGTTCCTCTTAAGATAAGAATTATATTAATGATAATGGGAAATTTTCATTACATATTTTTACGATATACATGAAGAGGAATTTTTTCATCTAAAAATAATTGTAGCATGTTTATTAACAAAGAGAAGATACAAATGAAATAATTGGTATAGTAGTTGAGGGAATTTTTCAAAGAAGCTATAAGGCTACCTCCGGTCGGACAATTGAGTATAATATAAAATTTCTACCCGATAATACACTTCCAAACATGGGATTGTACAGTCACTCCTTGAAGGATGTCATTGATGTAAAATAATAGTTACAATTTTTTACTATGCCATGTAATAATAACTAGTTAGTTGATATGTTTTGTATTGAAGGATTCTATTAGTGCATTGAAGTTATGAAGTCTTGTATTTCAATGTGTGTAGTTTCAATCACAATAGTTTATACTATTGTGATGAGTGTGATAATAGATCATTCTCAAGGTGTTTTGTTATTAGTTAGTGTTTCTCATCCTGGGGAGCTTGGAAATCATCAAGTCTTATCTGTCATGTTGGTTTGAGAGGTCTATGTTGAGTATTCTGTGTCTATCAATAAAAAGGAAATTATATCTTTTGTGTCTTAAATGTATCTGCATTATTTGTATGTTTCATAATCTAGATCTAAGGTATGATGTCACGTATATCAAGATATTACAAGGTGTCTTATCATAAGGTCTCATGCTTAGGTCTTGAAAGTAGTGTTAGTGTTAAGAAGAGTGGTTTTTCAAAGAAAGTATGGGATAAGGTTAATTCAGGTGATGTGAAGGTTCTAATAAGACATTAATATGATTAGTAGTCTCTATAAGTTGTTTTATCCTAATTTCTAATCATTTTAAGGCCAATTGACATAATTTAAGGATATAATGTTTACAAAGGAATGGTATGGGTTATTTTGATTGAGTATAACTCATTTAAAATGTGTTCACAATGCTCAAGGACCCTAAAGCATGAAATGGATGTCAATAATGACCATGGGTCTCTTTAAGAGAGGTATGAAGCTATGATTTTCAAAGTGAAGTTACATTGTAGGGTTAAACATGCCTCAAAATCTATGACATAATTTTGAAATCCCTTAAAGGTTCTCAGAGTTAGCAGTCCTTGAATTTTATGCTTCATCAAGGTGTCCTATAAATTAAATGAAATATATTTAAGGAATGGAAAAGTGGCAAGTGTCCTCCTTGTGACCTTAAAAGTTTTTCATATGCTCCTAGATCAAAACCATCGGAGGAAAAGTGAAATGATGTTGCCTCATTTTTAGGTACATTGTGTACGTGTGAAGATTAAAAACTATTTATGATTTTTTCATGAAGATCGAAGGTGCATTAATAAGGTATGAAGGTCCATGATATTTTTTTGTCATTAAGGAAAAATTAATGTTTTTGTCTTGCTCCATGATATTCATAGGAAGTCTATGTAGCATAATATTTTTTTCGTTCTAAGTATGAATTCATCTTACTCTTATTTTTCCAAGATGAAAAGGTAAGTCTTATTGTGCGAAAAAAGTGTTTCATCTTTATTAAGGTATTTCATAAGAATTATAAATGTCTTCAAGTGTGTGACAAAAGAAGAAGATTGTTCTATACTTGAGTAATATGACTCGGGTTTTAGAAGATGAGAGGAAGTTCACAAGTGTTTAGAATTTCATGTTTGACTAAAATTTGTATCCCTTGTGTCTTCAAAGTATGAGTTACTTGTTGATGGTGAATCATAGCACCCCTAGGTGTCTCGTAACCGATGGGTTAATACTCTCGGTGTGATTGCATAACATGGAGCTTTTCTCAAGTGTGGGACCTTGTGAAACGGGAAAGCTCTCCGTTAAGGCCATTCCTATTCCTCTATTCGGATGCACACATAAAAATGTAGAGGGTTTACTCAAGAACCTAAACTAACTTACTAAGGAGACAGGGGTAAGAAGATGCATAAAATAAAACCTAAACTAACAAAGGTGATGCACCGAGGAATGAAGAACACCTGTCTTTCCAATAAACACAAACCATTTAAATGCAATGCAAGATCATGCACGAGATAACCAACTTTGCAAGGTGAAAGATCGGGAGGATGCAAATGAACACAGAGAGGGTTGAGAATCATCCACGAGACATGCATTATTTTCTCCAAAGATTGATACAATACACTACAAAATGCCAAGAGGCAAAGTTGCATTATAGTTTTAAATGGGAGGTTTGACTCCACAAATTTTTCTGCCAAAGAGAAGAAGGGAGGGGCAAAACAAGAATGTCCAACCTTTTTAAAGAAGCCCTCCTTACAATTTATAGGAAGAAGGAGAGAGAATAGAGAGAGGAATCCCAAATCTACCCCAACCACTTCCAGGTTACATTTAATTCATCTCATTATGGTGGTAGGTGAGAACCTTAGCAAACCCAAAAGTGGTGAACTGTATTTTGCATTTTTAAGAATTTATTCTCACCCAATTAAAGATATCCAGTCGTAGTTGGACAAAGGACCTTGTAATCTTTCCAAAAAGTCCAACCTTGCATGAATCTGAGCTCCCTATGAAAATTTATGGCCATTTGAATATCTGCGCCGTGGGTTTGCTTCTGTCGGCCAGCTCAAAATGTTGCACCTTCCGAAGGTGTGCCTTGGCGCACCCATCCTCATGTCGACATACCCTTACATGCACCAAGGCACATCCATTTTCATGTCGAAAACCTTTTTCCTACACCCATGGGTGTGACTTTTTGCGTGTCGACATCTTCTTACCTGCGCCATGGGCGCATCCATTTTCAAGTTGAAAACCTTTTTCCTGCGCCCCTTACCTATGCCATGGGCGTGACTTTTTGCGTGTCGACATCTTCTTACCTGTGTCATGGGTGCATCCATTTTCATGTCGACAACCTTTTCCTGCGCCATGGGCGTGACTTTTTGCGTGTCAACATCTTCTTACCTGCGCCATGGGCACATCCATTTTCATGTCAACAACCTTTTCCTGCGCCCTTACCTACGCCATGGGCGCGACTTTTTGTGTGTTGACATATTCTTACCTGTGCCATGGGCACATCCATTTTCATGTCGAAAACCTTTTTCCTATGCCCCTTACTTGCGCCATGGGCGTGAATTTTTGCGTGTCGACATCTTCTTACCTGTGCCATGGGCGCATCCATTTTCATGTCAACAACCTTTTTCCTGCACCCCTTACCTGCGCCATGGGCGCAACTTTTCTATTTTTCTATATCTACCCGAGGGGGAAAATATATACAACAGCTACATTATGATATCATCCATGAGAATATATAAGTTGCAAATGTACTCTTGAGGTATATATAGTCTATGTAAAAATAGTCAAGTGAGTATGCAAAGTCATGTTATGTCATTGAGGTAAGTTATGTCTCGAGTTGAAGGAAGAGAATGGAGTATTTTCCCATGGGAAGAAGGTACAATAGTGGATGAAATGTAGTGCCCACTCCTCTTCGACACTATTTTCATTATGTTGATATTACTTTTGGATTGATACTTAGACATTTTGATTATGATACATTGATCAGTAGATGATAGACTATGCAGATATTTGGACTATTGACATGTTGTGATTCACATTTTGATTATGTTACACTAGATGACATTGGTAGACAATTCGATATATGTTGATTTGCACTATTTGGATTTTATACTGACATGTTATACTCTAGATGTTCGAGTAGAATTATAATCTCATGGATGTTAGAATCAAATTATTTGATATGTTGATAGATGATAGAATTACTTAATTTTGGATGATGATTATTTATTTATTTTTGATTACGTAAAAAACTAAGATAGGCTCCCAAGGGAAGAACAAAGGGAATACATTATGAGAGGCACACAACGAAGGAATGAGAGACCACAAATAACGATCAAAAGAAACAAAAAGATAGATGGAAAGCCAAGCTTGAGAACAAGTCGAGATAGACTTGAAACAAGCCGAACTCAGATTCTCCACCTAACGTTTACAAGACCATCCATGCATATTATAACGACATTTTTGGTGGACCTCCATCCAAGCCACATTTGAATCCACGATAGGGGAGGAATCCAAAGAATGAAACTATAAGGGCCCAATGCATTCCTCGAGCCTCCCCTATACACAATAGCCATACCGTAATCTAGCAGTGGGATTGAAGGAAGAAACTGTCCAACTACACCCACCAATGTATCATTAATATTATTGGCATTTTGAATTTAAAATTTTCTAGCCTCCCACCAAAGATACCGGTCTAAGCTAGATCCACCACCGATACCACCCAAAACACTACATCGCTCCCTCGAGCACTAGTTTGAGACTCCACCTATTCCAACTATGAACCCATGACAACATAAAAATGATCCTCCACACACAAAGAAGGATGACCTTTCCTATCAACCCTTCATCTATCCTTATTGTGCTTCACAGGTGACTCACCCAACTCATATTCATGTTCCTCCCCTTTTGAGTCCTCCTTCATATCCTCCTCTCTAGAAGAGGAGTCCAGTTCATCATCTTCCTAGAGGTAATTGTATTTCAGTGGCAATTCAATAGGTCCACAACACTCCCTCATTTCATATCTAGCCATTTTACATTTACTGCAAAAATCTTGGAATGCTCCACCTCAATAGTTTGTTCCCACTCGCCAACAGGGGAATGTAAAAAAATTCTCTTTGGAACTTTGAAACCAACTGGAATATTGATACATATCCTAGAAAACATGAATCTTGATCTAGATTTGGTAGTAGGATCCACAACAATAAGAAGACCCATTGATCTGGAAATCCCCAAAAATACCTCAAGTTCCCAGAATTCCAGCGGGAGACCCGGAAGTAGAATCCAAATAGAGAGAGTATGGAAAATAAAATCATGGGGCATTCCAAGCTCCCACTGGTGGAAAGTGGAGGTAGAACTACCAAAAAACCAAGGTCCCTCTCTAAAGGGAAAAAAACAAAACCTTCACCCTCTAATGCTCAGACATCAACTTTGTAACAACATTTTCACCTACTCCATTCTCTTACCATGTTAATATTCGATCATATCCCTGTGAATATGCCCACAATTACAAATTGAAATATTTGTTTGGCTCTTTCAATGATGGCCTTCGGGATATCAAGCACAGGTTCCTCATTCTTCTAGAGGGGTGAGATCTTCACGGGCTCCCTGTTCTCTTCTCCAAATAGACGAGCAGCCCAAGTGCTTTGCCCTCTCCCTACAAAACTCCCCTCCATTCTGAAATATCCTCAAGTTCGTTGTTGTCCCTCCATTTCTATATTTGAGTTTTTTTTTTTTGTAGATTATTGATTAATGCTATATTTGGATGACGATTATTGATTTCTATGTAGATGTATTATTTCTCAATGTTGTTGATGCATCCATGAGGCTAGAGAGGTATTTTGTTTGTGTTGCAGGGATATTTTATCACATACATTGAAAGGGGATAGGGACCAACCATGAAAGGATGTCGGGTGTTGTGTAACATGGCCAAATTTGACAACTGTGTCTTATGTTTATGTGGTGTTTTTGCATGCCTAGTTAGGAGGTTTCCCATGGGGGTGACCTCACATGTGTGGCCATGGGGTGAAATGTTTTCCCTTTCTTTTATTTTGTGTGTTCTTTATTTTGTGTTATATGTATTTAATTTTTGGAAATTGTTGTCACCTTCTTAATAATAATAATTATTTCTTAATTATATAATCCAACTTAATTTGTTAACTAAAATAAGGATGTGACAATTGGATAATTATGAGGGTAGATGGTCCTTGAAATATTGTGGATGTAAGTTGGATTTTTGTTGGTTTGTGTGTTATGTACTCTTCCCCAACTTCAAAATTCAGATTTTGACTTGGGAGACTTTTTTGGAGGCTTGTGGGACAAGCTAAGCTTGTCCCATGCCTCTTAAATTCACCCAAAACCATACTTAATATTTGGGGAGTTAATTTTAGACTTATTTATGTATTTTGGAGTGTAAAAAGTGAAAATAATTGCACTTTCCTACTTACCACAATTAATTTTTCCTTGGTAGGCATGGTGTGCAAGTTTGAGTGTCTTTTGGGTTGTCATAGTCTTACATGTTCATTTATTGTCTTGGGCATGGTGTTTTGACTTATGTGTTGGAATGAAGGAATGATAAAGTGGCATCCTACATGGAGTCACCTCATCATCCTCACATCCCATTTCTATTTATAGATGGAATTTGATGGATTTGGGGTTACTGGTCATTTTATAACGCCCGCTTAAACTCACACTCGAGACCCAAGAACAACCTAGGTTTAGATAGGAAAAATTATGGAATATTTTTTTGTTTAAAGAAAGACTACAAACAGATTGTCATAGTAAAAAATATCAAGGAAAAATATATTAGATAAAATAAAATTTTCGTTATAACAAATATTGAGGACCACATACAAGTTAATGAGTGTAACTAAACCAAGTATAGTTTAAATTTCCTTTAGGTGTTAATTTAATAAAAAATTAAATTAACTCTAAGATTAAATGTTCTCTAATAAATTTTAGAAGGTTTAAAGTGGCCAAAAAAATTAAATACCCAAGGTATTTAATTCCACCAGGTCTAAATAATAACCAAGGTTCACATTAACATGAGGTTAGGAAAACATTCACTTACCCCATAACGTGACCCCCTAAAAAGGTCAACCCAAGCTTTAGAAATAAACATTTAAGTTAGAAAGGGGTAAATTCCCACTTACCCACTCTCAGGCTCATCTTGAACTTCAACCTAATTTTTCACACATTTAACACACTTAAATTTTCCTTGAAAAATTCCATTAGATAGGAAATTTCTTCCCCTTTCCAATGATATAAGGAAGTCCTCCTAACTCCTCATATTTCTTAAGTTATGGGCCAATGGGCCTGGGAGGAAACGTTTTCCAAAAGCGGGCTTGCGGGCTTGGGAAAAAACTTTTCCCCAAAAGTAGGCTGCGGCGTGGGGAAGAAAAATTTCCCCAAAAGCGGGCCTACGGGCCTAGGGAAGAAAATTTTCTCAAAAGTGGGCCTGGGAAGAGATTTTTCCCCAAAGGCGGGCTTGCGGGCCCAGGGAAGAAATTTTTCCCAAGGGCGGGCCTATAGGCCTAGGGAAAAAAATTTTCCCCAAAGGCGAGGCTTGCGAGACCGGGAAGAAAATTTCCCAAAGGCGGGCTGCGAGCCCGGGAAGAAAGTTTTCCCCAAAGCGGGCTTGCAGGCACTGGAAGAAATGTTTCCCCAAAGACGGGCCTATAGGCCCAAGGAAGAAACTTTTCCCAAGACGCAAGGGACACGTGTCCAAAATTTGAGCCAATGCGGAAAAGCGGGTCACCGGAGGCACTTAGGATTTCTAGCCTTTTTGTTGAAAAGGAAAAAATTAATAAAGTGAGCCATGCCTTCGTCGATGCCTAGAGACGCCATGTGTCATGCCAAAAATTTTCAAGCGGGAAGGCAGACCGATGGGGAAACTTAGGACTTTAAGATTTTTGAGTTAAAAAATTTCAAGGTTAAAAATAACTCCACTCCTCCGCCGACACCTAAAGATGTCGGTGTCGATCGACAATGATGGGGGAAGCGGGCTAAGCGAGCTGGAAACTTAAGATTTTGGACCAATTTCTTTTTGAAGATAAAGTTGAAGGGGGGCCCAAACCCACATAAGTATTTTCCAAAAGAGAAGTGGCGGGGGTGCGGGGCTGTAGAAGAAACTTAGCAAAATTAATTTTAATTTTTTTGAAACCAAACGAAGTAAAAAACTTCAGATGGCCATAAATTTTGATTGGAAGCTCAGATTTGAGCAAATGAGGAATTTTTGCAAAAGGAATGAAGTGGGTGAATTTTACAAAAAGGTCTTTCCTGACATTAACATGTGAATTAATTTTTTTAACTACCATAATTGATTCAATCTGCCATTCTTTCTTCTTCAACATGCCAAACAGACATGGAGAGTTACACTTGAAATATTTCAAATGGATTGTAAGGATAAAATATTAATGGTTTAGATTCAATATGAATTTCCTTCTCTTTTATGTGAAATTGCACTATTTTGCCTCTTCTTTGATTAAAGATGAATTGTGTAAATTGTAAGGGAAATACCAAATATTTTGGAATGTGTTTTGATCATTCTTAGTTCGTTTTAATATTTTATCTTATCCTTCAATGTTGTACGGTACTTTGTTTTTATGATATTGATTTGTAGGTTTTACTGAGAGAATCAAACATAGAAATCATGCTTAAGCTTAGATGGATCTACTTTTCATTACCATTGTCTATAGATTTAAATTCATTGAAATCTAATTTACAAAATTTAACTATACTTCAATCAATGTGTGAAGACCCAAAATGTAGTTCTAGTTTCAAATCATGCATTTCAATTGAAGTAGACAAATGTAATATTTCTTCATATGTATTTCTTTTTCAATTTTCAAACAGAGATTTCACAATACAATTCAAACACAAATTTCAAATGAAAACCATACTACTTTTGGTAATTAAAACAACTTCTATGGAACTCCAATAATTATTGTACAACTTCCATTTTCATTCATCAAATACAACTTACAAAATATACATCTTTCACATTCAAATGTAGGTTCCATTTCCAAAATAGAGCAACTTTCCACCACAAATATTATTACAATGCCATCCACTTAAAGTGGGAAATTTCACAATAAGGAACCCAAGGAGAAACTACAAAATTTTTCTTCATCCTTAGCTCTAGAATAGCAACAAGAAGATCCACCATATATATTTTGATCATAACAAAAAAAGGAGAGGCAACGCTCTCCACCCAACCAAGAATTCCAATGAAGAGGAGAATCCATCCTCCTCATTGGCCCCCGAGCCCCAACCACAAATCAATAAGAAATATATTTCAACTCATGGCAACAAACAAGCTTCCAAAACAGAAAAGAAAAATTCACATACAAACACGGTCTAAATACATATTGCAGTTTACAACCACGGAAGAACAACAAACAATACTCGGGCTTCATAATGCACAAGCCAAAGGAGAAAGACGTATGGTGGAAGCTACTTATACCTCCCAATGGGTAAGAGGGTTTCCACCTTAACATAAACCTACCAATATATAGATATATCATTTTAAAACCCCTACATGTCCTTATGCCTCCCCAAGTACCCCTTATACCTCCCATTCTCTTATGTCTCCCCACAATCTTATGGAACCCCATAACGAGTAAAGAAATGTAAGCTATTCCTTTTACAAGGTGGAACAAAATCCCAAAATACCTCCATAATAACACTTATACCTCCCCAAAACTCTTATGCCTCCCCACAAGAGATCCCCATAGTCTTCTCCTACACCATACCTAGGAAATCTACCCAACCAACCAATAACATGCCAAAATATTCAAAGCATCCACATATGCATAAATAAAAGAAGAACATTCTAAAGAGCCGAGGCTCCTACCTCTCCATGGTAGAGTTTGCTCCAAAAGTTCAACAAAAGAGATTTTCCAATCCAAACATTCCAAAATCTCCAGCAATCCACAAGCATTCAACAAAAAAACTCTAACTCTCTTCCCAAAATTACAAGAGCTCAAAACCAAAAGAAGTAACCAAAAATGAATTCACTAAAAGGAAGTAACCCGAAAACAAGCTAAGGAATTTGAATAAATACAAGAGGGAGAAAGGAGGATGAGGTGGTTCCATTTAGGATGCCACATCACACATCCTCAACTCCACCTCACAAGTCAACTTCAAACTCCAAAGCACAATTAAAAGGTGGGTGAATAAATGATATTTTACTTACACACACAAACCAAGTCCACACCCCAAGGACCAAAATTAATTTCATGTAATAAGGTGCAATAAGAACTTACAACTTGTCTTCCCAAAATGCATAATAAGGACTAATTTTGACTCTCCAACCCATAGGTAGGGTTGGTGTAACAATTTAAGAGGTGTGGGACAAGTTTAACTTGTCCCACAAGCCTCCAAAATCAGTCCCTAAGGACAGATCCGAATTTCAAAAGGAAGGTGGAGTGTTTCACACCAAAGGTTACTTACACATCACTTACAACACATAATCCAAGAGCCATCAACTCTAATAAATGCATTCTTTTGACCCATTTTAATTAATTTAACAACATGATTACTCACTAATCTTGACACCAATTAAATAAATAATGAAGGGGAGAATACATCACTAAATAAACACATACTAAAATTAAACAAGGGAACAAATGAAAAGAATACACACAACCCCTTGGTCACATTTGAAGGTGATCCCCCCCATGGGAACCCCTAACAACAATACAAACATACACAAATAACAATGTGGTTTGTCTCCAATCTCCTGATGTTTGTTGTGACATGTTTACCTATAAAACAAAAATACCTCCTTCGGCCTCATGGCCGCATCAAAAAATCTAAAATAAATATAAAATATAACTCCAAATCATCTATATATATGAATCAAAACATCATCCAAGAAAGCAACAATATCATTTACAATTTCATCCATAACCATATGATCACAAGATTAGTTCAATTTTCTAGGTCTACTCAATATGAAAAATATCACATGTCCAAACACACACACACACACACACACACACACACACACACACACACACACATATCACCATGTTAACAACATAACAACATCAATATAAAATGTCCCCAATACTCCACATGCATCATATATGAATCAAAGTCAACAATAGTCCATGATCTCTAATGTCTAACATCATACCAAATCAAAAGCTATAATAATGTCCATAAATATAGTCATCAATATCATAATCAATATCAAAAGGTGTCGAAGGGAAGTGGGCACTACAATTTCTTTTGCACTTTTTGAATTGGGAGCTTGTTGGAGTTGCTTTGTAGTGTTCATGGATTGTAGGTGTCAAAAAGCTTCGGAGTTAAGACCCTTACAAGCTTGGTGGAGAGGTAGGACCTCCATCTTTGTTATTTTCTTATTTATGTTTGTAGATGTGAAAATTGTGCTTGTTAAATATTGTATGAGTGTTGTGAATGTGTTTTTGTGTGGTTGGGTAGTATGCCTTAAGAAGGGAGTGGGAGAGGGAAGTATGGGACCATTGGGGAGGGAAAATGGAGTTGTGAGGCATGCATTTTGGAGGGAGTGTGATTGGGAGTTTCACCTATGGGGAGTGAAAAGGAAATCATGGTCATATTTTACATACTTGCAAGGGGAGAGATAAAGATGTTTTGTTGTTTGTATTGTGCACATGGAGGATTTGGGTGAAAATCCTACTTCACTTGGGAGGAAAAAGGAGGTGGTTCCCATATTCCTTTCTCTATTTGGTTTGATATCAAACCTATGTGTTGTTTGAGAAAGTTATAAAATTTGTGGAGTATGTCATTTTAGATGTGTTGAATGTTTTGGAATGTATGTTTTGTGGAAGCCATGCTTATAAAAAGTTGTCAAATGTTGCTCAAGATCCCTCATTGTTCCTTGGCTAGGGTTCGAAGGAAAATAAGGAGATGGATTCTCCTCTTATTAGATTAAAGGTCGGGTGGAGAGCATTGCCTATCCCCACTTCCTTTGTATTGTGATCTAGATTTTGAAAGATTGAAGCTTCATGTTGGGAGAATACGTGAAAGAAGACTTTTGTTTGGCCTTGTTGGACTCTCTATGTTGTATTTGATCATATTATTATTCCCACTTTGAGTGGAAGTTTGTAATATTTGTATGATTGAAGGAAAGTTGTAATATTTCATTTATTCCAAATTTAAATGAGTTAGTGAATGTAGAAAGATCTCTTGGTTTCTTACCTTATTGGAAAGGATTAGTCTTAGTGAAAGAAAAGGATTTAAAGTCTTGCATTGTAAAATAATGATTTGGAAAATTGGTAGTTTCTATAGTTGTATTGTAATGTTATAGTGAAAGGAAAGCTTAAGTTGTTTATTTGTCTAGAAATGAAACTCTCCTAAAGTTGTAAGCATTTAAAGTTGCAATGTATATACATGTATATTTGGAAAAACAAAGATGTATTGAAAAGAAGTGTGTTGAATTCTTTTTTTTTTGGGGAAAAATGGAATATGTGAAATAGAATGAATTGAAGTAATGTTATACTCAATTTTTACATTTTATTGCAAAGGGTAGAATAGAGATTGAGTTGATGTTATGTAATTGGAATTAAGAAACTAGATATTCCATCACCTTACCAACAAATGAATAGAAGACACCCTCATTAAAATTAATATTGCATTAAAAATCAACTTGGGAAGAAAAACTGTGAAAATAATGTTTTGTTGAAGGTTTTCTTTTGGAGAACATAACTACCGCCCTATGTAGAGTGACGGTTTTATAACTACCACCCAACACAAAGCGTTGGTCTATGAACCGCCCCGTGCAGAGTGGAGGTCACAGGATCGCCGGCTTGTGTAGGGCAGCGGTTTCACAATTTTGACAAAAACTAGATTTCTGCCCATGTAAAGCTCAATTTAAAAATTTAGTAAAACCTAAGCTTAAAACTACAATAAGGGACCTTCCAGCAACTAGGAATCAACTAAATTTAAGATTTCTGGCCTTCCAATATCCCTTTTGACACCTAAATTTGTAAAACTCATGGATTTAAAAGAAATGGGGTTTCCCCAATAGTGAACTCAAAAACAAGAAAATTATTTTATTAAATAACAAAATAGATCCAAGATAGGATCTCTACATTTAGAAAATGGGCAACATTACAATGGAAAATCTTTACAACTAATATCAAGAGAAAATTTTCCATGGTTTCTCCCCTTGCTCTCATGGCTCCTCCTCCTCCTCTTCCAAAACCTACAAATAAGAAAAGACAAAAGAAGTTGTTTGGGGAAAATAGGAATTAAAAAGAGAACCATAAGGAAATTTAGGGCAACCTAAATCTAAGGGCTAGGATAGATTCAATCATATGGCCCAAATTAAACCCTACCTCACTTAAGTGGGAAGGTATTTTGTGGGAATGTAACTTTTAAATAAAAAGAAAGAACATGGGTAATGGGGTGAATGGGGCCACTTAGTGGCTAGGTAAAACAATTAAACCTTTGAGTTAGAAAATAATATAACCTTGGTGCTTGATAACTAATTTAACTAATGGAACTTAGTAGATGCTTTAAAATGTAAATATAGCTTAGGAAGTAAATTATAATATTTAATTATTAATTTAATTCCATTATTCAAAAGCTTGTGTAGAAATCCCTAACTGAGAAATTTATTAAGTGTGAAAATGTTTAACCTTCCTAACACTTTTAAACAAAATAAATAAATTTAGTACCTTAAACTTGACTATTAATTTATTAGTTCTCTTTGTTTTGAGGGTAGAAAATTTTGGGCGCTACATGAAACATGAAGGCTTGAATGAAATGATATGTTCTCTGAAAGGTATGGTGATTCATTGTGATCAAAGGTCTGCAAGATCTAACCTGTAAATAAGTGTGATGAAGTCCGAAAACAGGGTGTATTAATGATATCTAGATATGACTATGGTTTACTTATACTTTTATGTAATTTCTTTGCTTATTGATTCATTATCATGGTGTCTTGAGAATGCTTATGGATCTAGTAAGGAGATACACAAGTGATTTCAAATCTAGTTAATATCAAAAGTGTATTCCTATGATGTTATTCAGCATTGCAAGCCTATGAATGGATGTTTAAGTCTGTAAGAGGTATCTCAAGGAGGAATATAGTATTACAAGTTGTTATAAAAGGATATTTAGGCCTAGATAAGTTAACTGAACCTTGATGAAGGTCTAAGAAAAGCTGTGTAAGATCATAAAAGTCAAGGTATGCCTTTCAAGAAGTCTTTAAAGAAGATATAGTTTTGCAAGGACATTAAGCTACTATTATAGTTTGTGTTTAATGTTCATGATGTTTTAAATTTTATAAATAAGTTTGGATGGAATCTAGAGTGATAATTACCCTTGACGTATTGAGCTAGAAGTATTGTAGGGACTTTAAAGTTGTATATTCGATCTTGATAAGGTACTTGTAGACTATGAAGATTTTTGCCATGAAGAGCTACAGTCTAAGAATGCTTCTAGAATTAGGGGAGTTATTGTTAATATTCCATCTAGATCATAAGGTATTATGGAGGAATTATATGAATACTTTTTGATTGTATGCAAGTAAGAATGCAAGGGAAGATGATCATATAATCAAAATAGTAGAGATATCATTAAATATGGAAATGATCACTAAGAATTCACTTTAGGGTTGAGACATCTATATTGACCTTTTTCTATGACACATAATAAAGGTAAGCGATCTTCAATTTGTCTTTATAGTTAGAATATGGTGATATTTTGTAACGAGGTTCATTTTGATGGTTTATCATGACTTTTCATTTTATTAGAGGCATGAGAAGTTTGACCATTTTTGTGTGAGGATGAGCTTTAGGGATCATGGTCCTGCAAGGTGAAGAGGAAGTGTTGAAATCATATTTTGTGTTTTCAAACATGGTTTAGGCCTAGATGGTGGTCTTTGATAGGGTATGCAGATAAATATGGTGGATAAACTCTCATAGGAATTCATCTTGATGATTTTTTAGGTCCGTGGATCCTTATAGATATTGTTGAAGACAAGAAAGAGCATGCAAAATTTAAGGTGGAGGAAACTCTAGAAACCAAGTGTGTTTTGAGATTTGTTTTCATTATGTGTTGTCTTTTTCCATGTCTAGTTTTCATTATTCATTTTGATAGATTTCAAATGGGGAGAGTAGTATCGAAACATTGAAAGGAGGTCTAGGAGATTTTTTTATCTTGAGGTTGGCATCAATGTTTCGAAAGTGGTTGTCATCAATGAAAAGGATGGAGCTTATTGGCCATTGTGTCTAGGTGTTGTCATTTATGTCAAATTTCATTAATGAAAAGGGTGTGTAGACTTCAATGTGAGTATCCAATAGGTGTAAGTCAAAGTTGAAGATGAAGATTGATTGGTAGTGAATGGTATTGGTCAAGTTACAATGGTGTCTAGTCATGGTACAAGAATATATGGTCATGGTATGTGTTCCAAACATTTTAATGAGGCCATACATGGTTGTAGAGGTGTATTACAGGTATCCAAGTGTCTGCATATGTTCATCATGGTCAATACATGGGTTTTATGGCTTGAGTCGGGTTATTTTAGGTCTATTCCTAGACCGAAAGCATGTGGTTTAACATGGAGATATGATTTTTAGAGAAGATGAGTCTTATTGAATCATGTTCATATCATGATTTTTTTATATGAGAGGTATGATGAGTTTTAAGATAGTTCTCCATGGTTTGAGTATGTTGCATGGTACTTGGGAAGAAAGACAATGAAGACAAGATAAGTTAACTAATGTAAGTTGTTATGGTTGGAGAGTATCTAGAATATTTAAGCATAAATGAGACTTTTATTAGTTAGAGGAGGTATAAATTGTTCAACATGCCAAATTTCCTGTCATTGTGATGAAAATTTATCAAGTTATAATTTTTTTAGTAATATTTAGTTTTGAATAAGGAGAATCTAGCTCAAATTGGCAACTTGTTTTTCTCACTCACTCACACACAATTTTCATGGGACCAGGAGGTTTTGCGGGATGATTTTAAATTGAGTATAGATTGTTTTGAAATAAGAATTAGGTCATTTTATCTTCAGGTTTTTATGAGCGACCGTTAATAATATATGTTTTTTGAAACCCTTATAAACGCCCATAGATGAGAGACTTGAAATATTTGGATCAAATAATATCCGAATGTATTGGAAAGAAAATGTGAAGTATCGGGGTTGAAGAGGATTCCTTAGAGATCATTTTGGTGGTGGTTTAGCATTCCATCTATTTTGGGAAGAGAGTGAAAAGAACCTATCATTTAGGGAATTTGTAATTGCAAGGATGAAATGGAGGTTCTAGAATGAAAATTGAAATAGTTCCAAAATCCATGGGAGGTGTTATACATTATCATGGAAATATTCAAATAGTTGTAATGGAGAAAACAAAAGATGCATAAACCCTAAAAATTACCCTACCAATTTTTTCCTTAGGAACTAAAATGTTGGTCTTCATGTTTGAAGCAAGTTTTGTAATTTAGCTTATTTTTGATGCATCCGGTGGTCATCGATAGTTGATTAAAACCTGTTATGATTTTTTTGAGCTCTTGGTTTAACATGGTGAAGTGTTTATCTATATGAAGACCTAATGGACTACTAAGCCCAAGTTGGCCTCCATAAGAATTTGACTAAAAAAGTTTGCTAGATCGAATTTATGCATATGGAATATGTTTCTTATTGCTTATACATGTTGGTACATGTGTGATTAATGTGTTCTAGTTGGTATTTTTCTTAGAAGTGACTATTATCCAATATTTCCCCCTTAGAAGGTAATTTTGATAAATTGCATTTTTATCTTGGCTTGACAAGGGTACTTAGCTAAAAAAATATTAGAAATGATAAATGGAGGAAAAATGGCTTTGGATGAACTCTATTAAATTTTCTCTAACTCCTCATTCCAAGAGAGATCCGAAAAGTTAGAAGAAATAAGGAAAAAATGTTTTAAAAAATGGAGTAATGTGGGGTTACGATGTAGCATTACTGCAAAGTAAAGAAGTCAAGAAAAGGGTCCCAAAAACTATGCAAAGGAGTAATGTAGGGCGAGTTATGCGAAATGTGACCCTACATTACTTAAGTAAATCACTCCAAAAAACGTGATTAGAGTAATTCCAAAATCGCGCAAGGTAAAAAAATGGAGCAAATAGCTTTGCGGGATCGCGAGGTGTGACTACTTTGAAGTAGTTCCCAAGAAAAATTGTGATTTAAGTAGTTTGAAAACCCCTGCAAAGCAAGATATTAAAGAAGAGATTGTATGACCTTATGAAAGCTCCAAGAAAGTGGTATTTGAGATTTGACATGTTCATGATAGAACAAGGTTACTCTAGATGTCATTTTGATCACCGTGTTTATTTTAAAAGACTAGATAATGGAACCTATATTATCTTTTAGTTATATGTGGATTTCATGCTTGTGGCGGGTCAAACATGCGGGATATAAATAAGCTAAAGAGAAAATTAGAAAATACATTTTCCATGAAGGATTTAGGTGGAGCAAAGAAATTTTTTCCATGAGAATCAATAGAGACGTGAAGAGTAGAATATTGACTTTGTCTCAAGAAGAGTATGTGAACAAGGTGTTGTGAGGTTTAGGATGTAGGATCTAAAAACAAAGTGAGCACACCATTGGTAGGGTACTTCAAGTTGAGTAAAGAACAATGTCCCTGAAACACATAAAGAGATTGAATATAAGTCTAGAGTTCCATATGCTTTAGCAATTGGAAGTTTGATGTATGTTATGGTATGCACAAGACCAAACATTTCCCATGTAGTGGGAGTTGTCAGCAGATACATGAGTAATCTAAGAAAGGAGCACTGAAATTAAGTCCAATAGATTCTCATATACTTGAGAGGACCAGTGTAGGCAATTGTGTTATGGAGGGTCTGAGGTTTCTTTACACGGATATGTTGATGTAGATATGGCTCAAGATTTGGATGGTATGAGGAGCACCACAAGTTATGTATTCATTGTTGGTGGCATGACAGTTAGTTGGATTTCTAAAATGTAGAAGATTTTTTCCTTGTCTACTACTGAGGCGAGAGTATGTTGCTGCTAAAGAAGCAAACAAGGAGATGATATGGATGAGATGGTTCATGGAAGAGTTGGGAAAGAAGCATGAGGATTACAGGTTATTCAGTGATAGCTAGCGTGCAATTCATCTTGCAAAGAACTCAACATTTCATTTGAGAACCAAACATATACAACTCAGGTATCACTTTATTAGATCAGTTTTGGAGGATGGACAAGCCGAACTTGGAGAAGATCAATTCAAGTCGAATCTTGTTGATATGTTGACAAAGGCGGTGATAAAAGAGAAGCTGCAAGGTTGTTTGGTTGCGTAAGGTCTTCAAGATTAATCTCGAAGAAGAAAAACAAGTTAGATAAGAGTTTAAGGATGAGTCAGTAATGTGATGGGTTGCAACAATTAGTCTCCAAGAGGAGATTGCTAAAGATGTGGAGTCTGACTTCAAGTTGAAGTGGGAGTTTGATTTTCTTGTTTCTAATTTTTGGGAGGAAATCATGGTCATGGATAAAAATAGTAAATTATCCTATTAATAGACTAGAGTTATCTTTATGTTTATTTTATTAATAAACATGTGATATTTAGGTTTCTTGTGGTTGAAGCAAACTTTTACAAAGAGGTGCACAATTTATAAATATGTGCATGGATTTACTCCTTAGTATATGAAAAAAAAATTGTATTTTATTCCACAAGACTGAATAAAGGAGAAGGCTGACTTGTTTTTAGTGGATGTAGCCCAAATTAGGTGAACCACGTTAAATCTTGAGTTTATCTTGTGGATGTTTCTTATATTTTTGTTTTAATTTCATTTTATTATTCTTTTGTGTTTCGATCCTAACAAGCATCTCCATTACATCGCTAGAATGTGATTAGTAGTTTAGTCACTTCTGATGAGCACAAAATTACTTCAAAACGACATCATGCCAGACACGATTCATATCCTTTTAATGCTCTTTGACGGTGGCTGCTTAATATTTATGCGCACATCATGTATAGCAGTTGGTAATGCAATTTCTTTTGGGGGAAAGAAATAGCTAGATGCTTGGTTGGTCTCCTGTTTTCTTGAATTATATGGTGAAAACGTGCACACGACATAAAAAACGAACACCGCATTTTCTGGTTGTGACTACGTGAGTGCGGCGACCGCAGAATTGAGTATTTTCTTCCCTTGGATATTTGTATTTCCGTTAATGACGACTTTAGAACACTTCCGGAGACGTCCATACTGTAGATGACGTGAGGAAACCTCTACAAGTGGGCGTTCATTAAGTGTCAAGTGATCTCATAACAGCAAGCGCCGTCATCCTTGACAACGCCACTTTTAAAGATCAACCACACATTCACGTTAACGAGAAGCTATAATTGATTCGGACAAATACGCATTAAATCTTTATGGGGTTTATATTTGTAGAGAAGCAGACAAGATATTGACAGAACTTTTTCAGAAATTGTCGGCGCCAAAAGAACTCACCAGTACCACCGTTTTCGAAGATTCAAGAAACCGCAATTGCATAATTCACAACTGCATTACTTATACAATCTAACTGCAAAGAAGCAAAGAACCAAAGTACATTATTAAATACAGTTGAATTCTTCATGGATTTGTCGATAGATAGCATGGAAATCAATTTCTTTGGGATTATAGCAGAGGGAATTCATGTATGCGGGCGCGTAATGCTCGCCGTAATTTTCAGTCGCATGTTGTTTGGGTGGATTGTATGTACGCTAGGCTTCTTAAAATACACTGTAATTGTATTCTTTGTTCTGCCATTTTGTTGCAGCATAATAGGTATGGCTTGTTGTGGGATTCTTTTTGACCTAGTGCACAGTTCGAGAATTGGCGGAAAACTGAGGATTAATCGACATAGAATATATTGTCACAGAATTCTATCCACAGAAGTTGAAAATATGTTATATGTATACCAATAATTTGGTCACCTTCTTGTAATTAGATGAACTGATGTGTATATTGTCTTAGAGCACTGTATTGTATTTCTCCATTATCTCTTAATTCGGCTTTGGCAATACTAGAAAGCATTGAAGATTTACATTTTTAAAAAAACTACTGTAATAGCTCGGCTTTATTACTGAAAACCATTTCCTCGGATTTTTTATATTTTTAATACGGTAAAAAGCGACCTGGATTTTGGTTTTTCAGAGTTTTAAATTCGTTTCTTACATAATCTGCCCGATTCTTTGCAATGATAAAAGTTGATTGAGAAACCACTTCAAAGATGTTTGTTTTTTTGACATTTTCTTCTTAAACCTTTTTTCAGGTTTTATTAGGTCGGGTCTTTCAATAGATAACGAGTGCGGAAATAAATATACGAGTATAATGCATTCGAGAAGCATTCTTGTGAAGTGCAATTAGCGAGCAACCCTGATATTTTTATATATAGCTACAATTTTTAGGATCATCTATATGTTTGAAATTACTCTTTCGCTATAATGATACTTCAATTTCTCTACTTTAGAATTTCAATATGAATTTTCTCTTTCTTAACTTGGCATTTGTGTGATTCATCTGTTAAAATAAATTATTACACTTTGTATTTATAGACCACTTGAAGTCAAACTACAAACTTAAATGATACATAGTAGACAAAAAATACCGAAAAGGGGCAAAAGCTTGAATAACATTTAATTCAAATGAAAAGTGATGATAAAAATGAGTGACAAGAACTAGGGAAAACTGGTGATCGAGAGAGAGAAAAAGGGGTCGGCCAAAACTAGGGAAACATGACAGCTCTAATAGGTCCGGATCTTATGCCGCAATGCTCCAAACAAAAGGAGAATGTCGAAATGAGTTCTTGAAACCTTCTCAGGAGACCTCGACGCTGAAATTTGATGAGGATCTGTCAAGGTTCTTAAGGTGGAAAATCTATCCCAGTTGGGTCTTATATGCATATTTCACAAATTTTGGCCTAAACTTTCTCATCTTCATGACTGGATAGCCCAAAGATGGAGAGCAAAGATATAAGGTAAGATTGAGTTTTATCCTTGTGCTAAAGCTTATTTCATTGTTGTCTTTGAAACCCCTAAAGCCATTGGGTTTGGGGGGAACACATGCTTATGGCCAAGCCATGGTATCCAACTTTTGACCCTTTAAAATAATATTTCGATACCCACTGATTTGGGTTCGCTTGTCAGGACTCCCACTTCAGCTTTGGAACAGATCTTGTCTCATTGCTATAGGGGATACTCTAGGCTCATGTGCGAAAGTTGATGATAAAACCTCCATTCAAACCCATACTACTTATGCTCGAATCCTTGTAGATCTCGATACCTCGAAAGCCTTAACAACGAAATCGATCTTTGTATTGGTGAAAGGATTTGGGTGCAAAGGCTAGACTATGAGGGACTTGCCTTCAGATGTCGGTGTTGCTTCCAAACTGGTCATATTACAGATGATTGTGAACATTCCAAACGTAAGACCAAACTTGCATGGTGGAAGGATTCTCTACCCGAACATCTTACAATTGATTTAGATCCGGTTGAGAAATCCCCCTGCAACCCGTCATGGATTGTTCGCAGAACAATACAAAGAATATACCTCCAGATTCTTCTCTTGAGGGTGTTGATTCAGTGATCAAGGATGTTTCGACCCCCCTTCCTGTGGGTCACATCCCTATCAAATCCATTATAGTTGTTCTTTTGATTTCAGTGGATGTAGGAAATAAGGAATGGATAGTGGTGGATAGGAAAAAGAAAGGAAACACCAAATCTAAATCCCCCACCGTATCGGACAAGGTATGATTCTTGTCCTTTTGGTTGTTATCTTTACTACATCCGAATTTGGCCTCTTGTACATCTCGTCTGTTGGGCAGTCATTGTGTTCTTTGTTAAGTAGTTGTTTATTAGCTATTTTTTAGCAGTTGGACTGCTTTTGCTAGTTTTAATCTTGGTAGATTATTTTCTGTTGTTGGGCTTTTTGAGGTAAAATTTGGCTTCTGAGCACTATTGTACAAGGGTATAGTCCCTTTCAAAAACTATTTACCCATAATAATTAAAAATGAGTGACCATTCTCAAAAGAATCTAGAAAACATTAGCGAAACGAGAAAGGTAATTTACCCTTTAAAATCAAATACAATCAATTTCTTTCAAAAACTAATGTTAGAGAGAGAAAGTACGAATAAAGAGAGAATGTAGGACATAGTGAAATTGTGGGTCCCTCACAAGGAAAAATAAGATTTCAAAAATGAGAAAATAATTACGGATGTTAGTGACATTTAAAAGACAAATTAAAACTTGAGATTGACCGAAATGTGTAGTGTCGAACTCTTTTAATTAAATAAATTTAAAAAAATGGATGTATGTGAAAGTCACGGTGGAGGGGAGTTAAGGATAAGTAGGTGAAGATTAAAAGAGGTTAGTGAAAGGAGGCGTGGTGGAGTGTTGGTACCATGAAAACTAGTAGTTTTACAGGATATTGGCAGCCTAAGGCGACTTTCTAACTGTCACTTTTTTTCAATCGAATATAAACACTTTTTGAGATGCGGAGGCATTGACAACACACAGAACCTAAATTCACATTGCATATTTAGCAGCATTCGGATAGTTGTAGTGAGGGGAGCATTTGTACAGAGGCAGACTCTACCAATATTTCTTTGGTTTCCATTGTTCATACTATTCTGAGCTCTGTATGGGGTTTCATCACATTTTCATTCGAGCTCTGCACATTTTCATCGTGGCTTGCTATGATCCACTTGGAGCTCACCATGTTATGTGGTTTTGGACATGTTTCCTTATAGCTCGGTCACAACTCAACATGGTGGTAATGGAGTCTCGATGTTGTGTTCTGGGAGCTCGCCTTGCATTTTTCAAATAGGTCTCCAACATGATCATTTATTATCCCTAGTTCTCCCAACCTATGTCAAAATGTGACTGCTGGAACAGGTATAGACGTCCATCTAATCATACAAAATACAAGAATTTTATCATATTTTGTAGTTGCAGTGCTCCGGTAGATAGGTATGCAAGTGTGCAAGCATGCACTTGGCATGTGAATTGTTCGGCTGAATTCCTAAAATAAATCTAGCCTTGTGGATCAGTAATGGCTATAGGATATGCACAAAATGGAATTGTTGAAAAGGCTTATAAACTTTCAAGCAATGCAATTGGCAATCGATCAAATTGAAACAATGCATGAATGAAAGATAAGTCTTAGAAGCATTAAGAGAGATAAACAAACAATCTATTTTACCCCAAATGGTCGTCATCTCGCTTCCAGTTCTCTTAGAACCCCCATCACCCAAGGAACCTGCAAATAAGTGGACATACATCTAGAATCGGGCAGATCTCAAAGCAACCTTAATCATTAAGAATCATTCCACGAACCCGTAGATAATCTAAGAGTTGTAACACCCACAAAAATGACATTCTAAGAACACACTAACACCTAACACTTATACCAAAAATAGCGACTAAATTTTTTTGTTACAACAACAAGTAAGACGATAAAACCGATTAAAAGGATGTTAATCCCTAGGTACAACAACTAACTTACACCACTAATCTCCACTTCTCGATTAAAGAACCGGGTCTAGATAAAAGTTTAACATAATCTCAATTTATCTCTAAGGTCCATACGTCAATTATTCATTAGGAAGCTACCATATATTAATTCACATAGTTAGGTGTTTTCTTCTCTTTAGTTGATGTTCAATCCTGGAAAGGTTAACCTTATGTTAATTTAATTAAATTCATTATCTTATTAAATTAGAGGCCTTTCTAATAACTACCTAAAGGTTGCTTGCTAAGAACTAACCATGGCTTAGCACTCTATGGCAATTAAATGGCCCCATTCCCTAATTACACATACCCTTAAAGATTTAATTTAAACATTTAAATTACATTTCTACCAAACAAAAGTAGGGTGAAACCTCCACCCTTAGATCAAATCAATCTTGGCCACTAGATCCTAGGGTTCCCATCTATCCCTAAATTTCCTTATGAGTTTTTATTAAAGCCTTTCCTTTGTTCATTTCCCCTCATTTGGTCTATTTGTTTTGTTAAAAATTATAGGTTGGAGAAGAGGAAGTCATGGGAGAAAATTGAGGAAGAACTATGGAGGATTCTAAAAAGGAGATCTAGTTTAGATTAGTTTAGTTGTAGTTTTTCAATGAAATCTATTTCATTTAAGGATTGGGAGGGTTTCCTCTACCAATCTGGTTTTTAATTCAAGCTTTTGTATATTGGGTTTTTAATTTGGGGCAAACCCTACCCCCATTGTTGTAAATGAAAGGAATATTTTTAATACACCATTTGTAGTTTTATTGTTCAGATCTATGGGATTACTAAATCTTTGCATGCTAGTAGTTATGAATTAAATTTTACAAACTTAAAATTTAGTATAACCCAGATTAAATTTTTAAAGACAGGGCGTGTATCCAAGGAGTTAGTCGTAAGTGACAGAACCGCTGCTACCCAGAAGCGGCACTGCAGGTCCCGGGACCGCCGCCCGACTCGGTGACAAACCATGAACCACCGCCCTACTAAGCGGTGGTTTTGAGACCACCACCTTAGCTTGAGCGGTGGTTACGGGACCAATGCTCTCACGGGGCGGCAGTCCTATTTTGAAAAAAAAAAAGAACATAAAACCCGAGATTTCACAAAAACTAAAAGTTACTAAGATGAGCTAAAATACATTTTGAGCTTATTTTTGTACATCTAGAGCTCTAGTTTTGGGATTTTTATTCTTATTTTTCATTCCTTAGTTAAATCTACTCATTTAGGCATTTTCAAATCCAATAAGGTACATCTACTTACTAGAATAATTTCATTTGTTCAACTAGTCTTCTTTCAAATTCCATGAGCAAAAGAAATCTAAATCTACTTTTACATTGTTATTTTCTTACTACAAAATCAACATTTCCAAATAACAACATACTTCAAATTTGTTCTCTTGTTCCCATTTTTACTATAACATATATATGTTCAAAAACAACTATAACAACTTTATTTTCCATTCAAATTTACTATGTATACATTTTCAACATCTACAACTTCTATATTTCCTTCTTTCTCTTATACAATAAACAACTTCACAATGAAATTAAACTTTCTTTTCCATTGAGTATAACCCATTTATTTCAAAAAAAGAACTTCCTTTCACACAAAAACCAAACTCCAAATAAAGGGAATCACTTTCTTTTCTATTTCACAATTAACTTTACAACACAAATCTCTCTTCTTTTTTTTCAATATATAATACAATTTTCATAAATAACAATGGGATGCAATTTTCCTTCACTAGTTCAATACAATGTCCTCCACTTAAAGTGGGAAATCATACAAGAATATAAGCTAAAAGTAGAATACAAAATTACAAGTTCCTCCACTCTAAGTGGGAATAACACAAAGGAAGTTTCACAAGGTCTCCAACAAAACTCCAAGCTTCACAACTCCAACAAGATAGCTCCTCCAAGATTTTTTTGATTCACAACAAAATGGGGGAGAGGCAACACTCTCCACCCAACCAAGATATCCAATGAAGAGGAGAAGCCATCCTCTCCATTGGCCCCTAAGCCCCAACCACATTACAATGGGAGATAATTCCAACACATGGAAACAACAAGCTTCCACAACACAAACAAATATTTCACAACCATTTCAACCACATTCAATTAAACTACAACACAAGAAAGGAGAACAACAAAACAACAATAAACAAGGCTTAAAATGAAATCCAAAAGAGAAAGACCTATGGGGAGGCCACTTATGCCTCCCAATGGGAATGGGTGCCCACCTTAAAGCCTCCAATGCATATCTCAAATCCCCTACATACTCTTATTCCTCCCTAAAGTACCCCTTATAACTCCCCATACTCTTATGTCTCCTTGAATATCTTATGCCTCCCTCATTAAAAAAACAAGTAAGAAATGCAAGCATCTATTATCCAAGGTGGGGCACCCAACCCAAAATCCCTCTAAACAAGAAATTAAACTCTTATTCCTCCATCCATGAAATCTCCCCATAGTATCCTCCTACACCAAAGTTAGGCAACATACCCGCACCCATCAAGCATTCCAAAGAAACAATATTCAACACAAACACAAAAACACAAAATAAAGCATAACATAAGCAAGGTAAAGCTCCTACCTTTCCATAGTAAAACTTGTTCCAAGAATAAATCTTCAACATCCTCAAAACCAAGAAATCATCCACAAGCTCCAACAATCCACAAGAACTCCCAAAAATCCTCTAACTCTCCAAAAATGTAAGAGAACAAAATGATGAAGTAACCCCAAACAAGCAAAAGAACTTCAATAAATAGAAAAGGGAGAGAGGAGGATGAGGTGGCTCCATGTAGGATGCCACATCACTCATCCTCAACTCCACCTAAGAAGTCAAACCTCAACCCCAATGCACCATAAATTGGTGGGTGAGAGGAATGACAAGTTACTTACATACACAAACTAATTCCACACCTCCTAAGGACAAAATTAATTACTTGAAAGAAAGTGCAATAAACATTTCACCTTTTATCTTCCCAAAACACCTAATGGGGTCTAATTTTGACCCCCAACCCATAGGTAGGGTTGGCATAGCAATTTAAGAGGTGTGGGACAAGTTTGACTTGTCCCACAAGCTTCCAAATTTGGCCTCTAAGGCCAAATTCGAATTTCCATGAAGGGTAGAGTGTACAACACTCAAGATCTCAAGCATTCAACACACAACACAAAATCCAAGAGAAAATCAAGTCTAATAAATGAACTTCTTTTGGTCACATATTTAATTAGTTTAGGACAAGATTTATTAACTTTAATAAGACACTTAAACCCATTAAGATAAAGGGGAAAACATACATCAAAATCTAAATAATTAAAACAAGTAAATTACATCACTAAAAGAAACACATACTAACATTAATAAAAGGAAACTAAAATAAAAACAACACATGACCCCTTGGTCACAATTTTCCCCAACCAAATAATTCTAACACACACACAATTAGTTGTTGCCACGGTGACCCTAATTGAATTCATCTAGAATTCCAATGTGGTTGGTCTCAAACCCCCGATGTTGTTGTATATATATATATATATATATATATATATATACCTGCAAAACACAAAATACCTCCTTCGGCCTCGTGGCCACATTAAAACATCCATGCCAAAATATGAAATATAAATCTAAAATCATCTATATACGAATTAATATCATCTAGGCAATTATGAATCATTTACAAATTTCTAGCAACATTTCTATCCAACATTTCATCCATGTCAAAATGATCACAACATTAATTCAATTATCAAAGCCTACTCATGGTGACGAAAGTATATCGCATGTTAGAAATATATATATAAATAACCATGTCCACAACATATCAACATCAATATAAAATGTCTCTAACAATCCACATGCATCATATATGAATCAAAATCAACAACAATCCAATATCTCTAACATCTAGTATCATGTTAAATCAAAAAGCTACAACAATGTCCATAAGTGTAGTCGAGGTCTCAAATCAACAATCAAAAATGTGTCGAAGGGAAGTGGGCACTACATCCCCCTCCCCTTAGACTCAAATTCCTCCTGGAAGTCACTAGAACAGGTGTGGGAACTGCACTCGTAGTAATGTAGCATCCTCCCATGTAGCAAAGAGTCTTGTCTTACTTGTCCCGCCGGACCCAAACCTAGTCAATCATTCTCGCCTCAAAGGCCTAGGGTCCTATGCTCTATAATGCGATGTGCTCAACCATCACTCCCCCCAAATCCTACACCTACAATGTGGTCTAATCTAGCATGTGAGAAGGATCAAAAATATATCTCCTAAGCACATAAACATGAAACACATCATGGATGTGAGACAAGCTAGGTGGCAATGCTAGACGATAGGCCAAGGGAACAATGCGCTCCAAGATCTCAAAGAGACCCAAAACCTAGGAGCAAGCTTAGAACCTTTTCTATAATGGATAGGGCTCTAATGTGATCTGACATGAAGAAAAACCTTTGTTCTCACCTCATAACTAAGATATGTCCTATATCTTGGTTTGCATACTTCTTCCGCCTATCATGTGCCTCCTACAATCTCTTTCTGATCAAAATAACCTACTACTCCATGTCTTACAATAAGGCTAGCCCAAGAGAAACCATGTCCTCTAACATGTCCCAACTAAGTAGTGTCATGTACTCTCTTCCCATATAATGCCTAAAAGGATACATGCCTATCGAACTCGGAAACTCTTTTTGTAGGAAAACTCACCCAAGAATAGATACTCCTCCCATCTCGATTGATGATCCATAATGTACATCCTAAGCATATACTCAAGGATTTGATTCACCCGCTTAGTCTTCCCATCTATCTTAGGGTGATATGTCATGATGAAATTGATCCTCGTCCCGAGAGCATGCTGCAAGATGGTCCAGAAATGGGAAGTGTACAAAGGATCACGGTCATAAATTATATTCCATGGAATCCTATGTAATCTAAAAATATCATCAAGATATACCCGTGCCATTGCACTAGTTGTGTAGGTGGTCTTCACCGAAGAAAAATGAGCCACTTTTGTCAATTTATCCACCATGACCATGATGGCGTCGTGGTGGTATCTCGATATCGGTAACCCAACAATGAAGTCCATGGAAATGGTGTCCCATTTCCACTCCGGTATAGCATAAGGAAAGAGAAGGCCAATTAGATGTTGATGCTCGGCCTTCACCCTCTAAAACTGTAAACAACATGACACAAATTGAGTGACGTATCTCTCGAATTCCTCTCTATTGGTACAACTATCTCAAAGTAGCATGCATCTTCCTCACCTCGGGATGGGTTGAATAAGGTGCACGATGAGCCTTTGTCAAAATGTCCTCCCTCAAATCTCCATCTCTAGGAACATATATCTGACCTCTATGTCTGAGAAGACCATCTTCCTCTAATAAAAATCCGTAAAATCTCTCTCCTCGAGGGACCTCTCGGACTCAATCTCTACTCTAGCCGCAACGTCAAAGTTGTCATGAGGAAGTGCTTCTGAAAATCTGCTCTCTACAATCTATAACTACTGAAGTAGCCATAGCCACATGCATCCATCTGCTTAAGGCATCTGTAACCACATTATCCTTCCCCTTCACATTCTCTATCTCCATGTCATACTCACAAAGTAACTCCATCCAACACCGCTAACGAGCGTTGAGATTGGGCTGCATGAAGAGGTGGTGAAGACTCAAGTGATCAGTCCTGAGTGTAAATCTCCAGCCAAGAAGGAAATTTCTCCACCACACTAAGGCATGCATAACTGCTGCAAGCTCAAGATCATGATTTGGATAATTGAGCTCATAATATTTGATTTTGCGAGACTCAAAAGCAAACTACTCTACCCTCCTGCATCAACACACCTCCAAGTCCTACCAAAGAAGCATCTGTGTAAATGTAGAACTCACCTTGAGGATCTGGCACTACTAGAATAGGCACTGTTGTGAGGCATTCCTTCAGTGTCCTGAAGGCCTACTCAAATTTTTCTCGACTATACAAAGTTCTTCCCATTCCACCGAAGGAAGTGATGGGGTGCTTAATCCGAGAGAAGTCTGAGACAAATCTCCATTAATATCCTACCAAAACCATGAAGCCGTGCACCTCTCTCACACCGGTGGGTGCTTTGGCCAATCCATGATAGCTAGAATCTTAGAAGGATCAACTGTGATACCTTCCCGAGAAATGACATGGTCCAAAAACTACACCTCTTTCTCGAAAGAACACACACTTCTCAAGGTTCCCGTATAAATATTGCTCACAAAGACACTGAAGAACCCGGTGAAGGTGCTCCTCATACATATGTGAATAAATCAAAATTTCATCAAGGAATATGAGCATGAAGTGATCTAAAAAATTCCTGAATACCCCATTCATCAAGCTCATGAACATTGCGGGGGAATTCGTCAGACCAAAGGTACCACTGTGAACTCATAGTGGCCATATCTCATACGAAAGGCGGTCTTATGAATATCTACCTTTGTGATCCTCAATTGATGATACCCTGACTTAAGATCTATCTTGGAGAAAACTATGGCCCCCTTCATCTGATCAAATAAATCATCAATGCATGGAAGGGGGTAACGATTCTTGATCGTTACTTTGTTCAAATAGCGATAATCAATACACAACCACATAGATCCATCCTTATTCTTCAAAAAAATCACCGATGCACCCCAAGGGGATACACTAGGATGGATTAGGAATTCATCCAGAAGGCCCTCAAGCTACAAACTTGACCTCACAAAGCTCAAGGGTAATCATCTGATAAGGTTCTTTTGAGATAGGCTCTACACCCATAACCATATCTATGTGAAAATCTATCTCACGTGGGGAGGTAACCCCGTTAGCTCCCCTGGAAAAACATCAAAAAACTATCTCAAGATGGGGCGGTCATAAAGGGATGGTCCACTACACTCATCCTCATATATGTCACTAACTGTAATAGCATACATCGACAACCCCCGCACACACCGCACACACCGCTTAAGCTACATAGCAGAGATGGTGTGAATAGAAATGGGCCTCCTAACTCCTGATATCACTAACTCCACTCCTAGATCATCTGTACAAGCAATAGTCTTATGGTAACAATCCACTCTAGCTCTATGTGTGACAATCACCCGTGCCCAAGATGACACCATAGGAACCCAAAGGAAGGATTCAAAGATCCAAGGTAGTGGTGAAGGGTCCCAAATCCACTACACACTCCTTAACTAAGGAGTCTACAAAAATTTTGGCTCCAGAAGCCATCTCAACATCCCAACTACGACCTTGCCTAACTGCCACCAACCTACAACGCTCTACTAAGGATGGTATAATAAAAGAATCAGAGGAACCAGAATCAAACAATATAGAGGTGGAAACACCACCAATACTACCTGTCATCTCTATCACGGTACTCTGGTGCTTAGCCTAGTGGTTCTAGACTGCCAGTAGATATGATGGCTCTGTGCCATATCTCCAATAGTAGGCTCTAAGATCTGCATCTTACCCTTATTACTAGGGTTTTATGGGCACTCTCTCCAATGATGTCCAACAACACCACAACCATAACAGCTTCCTGGTCCTCTCCAATGAGATGCAGCTCTAGCTTGGTCCTCTCTAGAGGTTTGAACTATGGATTTTGACGATCTAGCTATGGACTGTTGAGGTCTCTGTTGACGAGCTCCTTCTTACTAGCTCTTTGTACACCCCGTGTCCCAATGGGGATCTAAGAGGAGGCCCCATACTCTGCCCCCTCTGTGCATCAAATCTTTGAGGAGGTATGTAAGGTGGGTGGGTCTGTTGTTGTTGTTGCTATTGAGGTGGCTTCTGTGGTGGCCTAAATGAATCCTGACATAAAATCTATCCACCATGTGGAGGGGGAAGTGACCCCCTCGATATGTTATCCTAGATCTGCATTGGATGCAGCTCTGAACTCTATCCCTAGCCCATGTACATCTTCCCCCATGCCTCCTCTGCAATATAGGCCTTGTCCACGGCCTCTAAAATGTCATTGGGAAGTGTAAGCATACCACACCACTCAAACCCAAATTTAGGCCCTAGATAAACCTATGTATCCGTACCTTCTCATCTTGTATATATTCGACATACTAGAGTAGATCAAGAAATCAACTCTCATACTAGAGCTCTAAGTCATCGATGACCGACGAAGGTCATGAATCCCATCTATCCACTCATGAATAAACCTCCTGGGTAAATACCTTCTCCTGAAATGCTCCTCAAAAATCTCCTAGGTAATTGTCTTCGACTCAACATGGAGCTTCTACTCCTTGGTCCTCCACTAGAATCCTGCTCCATCCCTCAGAAGATGGATTGCAACATGAGATTTTGTGTGGCTGGTACAAAGGTAGAGCTTAAAGCATCTACTCAAGCTCACTAATTAGGAAACTTCCTAAAAACCTCTTGTATCTCTAAAATAGTGAGATGGTCGTAGCTTCAAGATCTCCCTGATATGGTCTGCAACTGATTTCGACAACACCTAGGTCTCTTTGCATGCTCCTCCCTCCTGCCTCTAGGGCTCAGATCTATCCCTATGACCTAAGATATTGTCTCCATGTCCTCCTTGTGGTGACTCTACCCCTGGCTGATTCCATGTAGAAGTTCTCTGCCCCATGCTCCTCGTTGTATCAAGGAGATGCCCTATCCTCAACTGATGGCTCCATATCCTATCTAGCAGGTCGCCCTCCTAGGGACATTCCGCGTATAATGGTAATGATGTCCTGAAGCTTCTACAAAATCTCGGGAAGAATGGCCGCTACAGCCTAATCTGGCGTGGTAGTATACCTCGGTCTATGTTAAAAGACCCCTCATTTGGTCCATGCCTCCTACACAGACCAAGGAGAGAGTTAGTTCCTCATTTTGGTTTTGTTTCAGTTTTCTAAGTTTTCTAAAATTCTCTTAATATCAGCTCATGTGGTTTTCTAGATTTAAAAGAACAATTTTGCAATAGCTTAACAGTTTGTGTCTCGTGTTTTCTAGTGTGCCCAAGGTTCCAAGTTGTGAACCCACGGATCTACTACCAAATGTAACACCAACAAAAATGACGTTCTAGGAACACGCTAACACCTAACACTTATCCCGAAAATTGCGACTAAATTTTTTTACAAGAACAAGGTAAGAGGATAAAATAGGTTACAAGGATGTTAATCCCCTAGGGTACAACAACTAACTTACACCACTAACCTCCACTTCTCGATTAAAGAACCGGGTCTAGATAAAAGGTTAACATAATCTCAATTTATCTCTAAGGTCCATAAATCAATTATTCATTAGGAAGGTACCATAGATTAATTTACATAGTTAGGTGTTTTCTTCTCTTTAGTTAATGTTCAATCCTGGAAAGGTTAACCTTATGTTAATTTAATTAAATTCATTATCTTATTAACTTAGAGGCCTTTCTAATAACTACCTAAAGCTTGCTAAGAACTAACCATGGCTTAGCACTCTATGGAAATTAAATGGCCCCATTCCCCAATTACACATACCCTTAAAGATTTAATTTAAACATTTAAATTACATTTCTACCAAACAAAAGTAGGGTAAAACCTCCACCCTTAGATCAAATCAATATTAGCCCCTAGATCCTAGGATTCCCATCTAGCCCTAAATTTCTTTATAAGTTTCTATTAAATCCTTTCCTTTCTTCATTTCCCCTCATTTGGTCTATCTGTTTTGTTAAAAATTACAAGTTGGAGAAGAGGAAGTCATGGGAGAAAATTAAGGAGGAAGAACTATGGAGGATTCTAAAAAGGATATCTAGTTTAAATTAGTTTAGTTGTAGTTTTTTCAATGAAATATATTTCATTTAAGGATTGGGAGGGGTTTCCTCTACCAATCTGGTTTTTAATTCAAGCTTTTTGTATATTGGGTTTTTAATTTTGGGGCAAACCCTACCCCCATTGTTGTAAATGAAAGGAATGTTTTTATCCACCATTTGCATATTTTATTGGTTAAATCCATGGGATTACTCAATTTTTGCATGCTTTAGTAGTTATTAATTAAATTTTACAACTTAAAATTTAGCATAACCTAGTTAAATTTTTAAGACAGGCCCGGATCCGACAATTTATGTCGTAAGTGATGAAGCTGCTGCCCCGAGAAGACCGGCGGTCCTGGGACTGCCACCCTACCTGGGTGACAAACCATGAACCGCCACCCTACTGAGCGGAAGTTTTGAGACCACCGCCTTAGCCTTTGAGTGGCGATTACGGGACAAATGCTATGCACAAGCTAGTGTTCCTTTTCTGAAAAAATGTAACCTAAAACCCGAGATTTCACAAAAACTAAAATTTACTAAGATGAGCTAAAATACATTATGAGCTTATTTTTGTACATCTAGAGATCTAGTTTTAGGATTTTTATTCTTATTTTTTCATTCCTTATTTAAATCTACTCATTTATGCATTTTCAAATCCAATAAGGTACATCTACTTACTAAAAATGATTCCATTTGTTCAACTAGTCTTCTTTCAAATTCCATGAGCAAAATAAATCTAAATCTACTTTTACATTGTTATTTTCTTACTACAAAATCAACATTCCCAAATAACAACATACTTCAAATTTGTTCTCTTGTTCCCATTTTTACTATAACATATATATCTACAAAAACAACTATAACAACTTTGTTTTCCATTCAATTTTACTATGTATACATTTTCAACATCTACAACTTCTATATTTCCTTCTTTCTCTTATGCAATAAAAACTTCACAATCAAATTAAAATTTCTCTACCATTGAGTAAAACCCATTTATTTCAGGACAAAGAACTTTCTTTCACACAAAAACCAAAATCCAAATAAAGGGAATCACTTTCTTTTCTATTTCACAACTAACTTTACAACATAAATCTTTCTTCTCTTTTTAAATATATAATACAACTTTCATAACTAAAAATGGGATGTAATTTTCCTTCACTAGTTCAATACAATGTCCTCCACTTAAAGTGGGAAATCATACAAGAATATAAGCTAAAAGTAGAATAAAAAATTACAAGTTTCTCCCCTGTAAGTGGGAATAACACAAAGGAAGTTTCACAAGGTCTCCAAAAAAACTCCAACAAGATAGCTCCTAAGATTTTTTTGATTCACAAAAAAATGGGGGAGAGGCAATGCTCTCCACCCAACCAAGATATCCAATGAAGAGGAGAAGCCATCCTCTCCATTGGCCCCTGAGCCCCAACCACATTACAATGGGAGATAATTCCAACACATGGCAACAACAAGCTTCCAAAAACACAAACAAATATTTCACAACCATTTTAACTACATTTAAATCAACAACAACACAAGAAACAACAACGAAAAACAATAAGAAACAAGGCATAAAATAAAATCCACAAGAGCAAGACCTATGGGAAGGCCACTTATGCCTCCCACTTTGAATGGGTTCCCACCTTAAAGCCTCCAATGCTTATATCAAAATCCCTATATACTCTTATGCCTCCCTCAAGTACCCCTTATACCTCCTCATAATCTTATTCCTCCACTCTCTTATGCCTCCCTCATAAAAGAAACAAGTAAGAAATGTAAGCATCTCTTATCCAAGGCGGGGCACCCAACCCAAACTCCCTCCAAACAAGAAAGTAAACTCTTATGCCTCCCTACATGAAATATCCCCATAGTCTCCTCCTACTCCAAACTTAGGAAATCTACCCACACCCAACAAGCATTCCAAAGAAAAAAATACTCAACACAAGCACATAAACACAAAATAAAGCATAACATAAGCAAGGTAAAGCTCCTACCTTTCCATAGTAGAGCTTGTTCCAAGAGTAAATCTCCAAGATCCTCAAAACCAAGCAAGCATCCACAAGCTCCAACAATCCACAAGCACTCCCAAAAATCCTCTAACTCTCCAAAAATGCAAGAGCACAAAATAATGAAGTAACCCCCAAACAAGAAAAAGAACTTCAATAAATAGAAAAGGGAGAGAGGAGGATGAGGTGGCTCCATGTAGGATGCCACATCACTCATCCTCAACTCCACCTAAGAATTCAAACCTCAACCCCAATGCACCATAAATTGGTGGGTGAGAGGAATGACAAGTTACTTACACACACAAACTAAGCCCACACCCCCTAAGGACAAAATTAATTACTTGAAAGAAAGTGTAATAAATATTTCAATTTTCTATCTTCCCAAAACACATAATGGGTTCTAATTTTTACCCTCCAACCCATAGGTAGTGTTGGAATAGAAATTTAAGAGGTGTGGGACATTTTTGACTTGTCCCACAACCTTCCAAATTTGGCCTCTAAGGCCAAATTTGAATTCCCATGAAGGGTACAGTGTACAACATGTAAGATTTCAAGAATTCAACACACAACACAAAATCCAAGAGAAAATCAATTCTAATAAATGAAATTCTTTTGGTCACATCTTTAATTAGTTTAGGACAAGATTTATTAACTTTAATAAGACACTTAGACCCATTAATATAAAGGGGAAAACATACATCAAAATCTAAATAATTAAAACAAGTAACTTACAAAGACTAAAAGAAACACATAATAACATTAATAAAAGGGAAACTAAAATAAAAACAACACATGACCCCTTAGTCACAATTTTCCCCTAACCAAATAATTCTAACACACACACAATTACATGTTGCCATGGTGACCATACTTGAATTCATCTAGAATTCCAATGTGGTTGGTCTCCAATCCCCGATGTTGTTGTGATATATATATATATATATATATATATATATATATATAAATTCCTGCAAAACACAAAATACCTCCTTCAGCCTCGTGGCCACATTAAAAACATCCATGCCAAAATATGCAATATAAATCTAAAATCATCTATATACAAATTAATATCATCTAGGCAATTACGAATCATTTACAAATTTCTAGCAACATTTCTATCCAACGTTTCATCCATGTCAAAATGATCACAACATTAATTCAATTATCAAAGCCTAAAAGTATATTGCATGTCGATATATATATATATATATATATATATATATATATATAACCATGTCCACAACATATCAACATCAATATAAAATGTCTCTAACAATCCACATGCATCATATATGAATCGAAATCAACAACAATCCAATATCTCTAACATCTAGTATCATGCTAAATCAAAATGCTACAACAATGTCCATAAGTGTAGTCGACTTGGTATCAAAATAAACAATCAAAAAGGTGTCAAAGGGAAGTGGACACTACATCCCCCTCCCTTATACTTGACTTCATCCTTGAATTCATTGGAACATGTGTTAGAACTACACTTGTAGCAATGTAGCATCCTCCCATCTAGCAGCCAGAGACTCATCTTACCTATCCCAATGGACCCGAACCTATTTAATATCTCTCTCCTGCCTCGAAGGCCCGGGTCCCGTGCTCTATAATGTAGATGGGCTCCACCATCACCTGCTCTTGATCGACACTGTGCAATGAGGTCCACTAGGAGGTGAGAAGGATCGAAATATATCTCCTAGGCAAAGAAACATGAAACGCATCATAGAGGCAAGACAAGATAGGTGGAAATGCTAGATGATAGGCCAAGGGATGATGCACTCCAAGATCTCAAAGGGACCCACAAACCTAGGAGAAATCTTAGAACCTTTTCTCAGAATGGATAGGGCTCTTATGCGGTGTGACACGAAGAAACACCTTCGTTCAGTGTGCCGACTCATAACTAAGATCTATCCTATGCTAGTCTACATACTTATTCTACCTTTCCTACACCTCCTGCAATCTTTGTCTGATCAAAACAACCTATTGCTCCATGTCCTGCAATAAGGCTGGCCCAAGAGAAACCATATCCTCTAACTTGTCCCAACTAAGAGGTGTCCTAAACTCTATACCATATAATGCCTCAAAAGGAGACATGCTTATCAAACTCTGGAAACTATTATTGTAGGCAAATTCACCCAAGAAAATATACTCCTCCCATCTCAACTGATGATCCATAATGTACATCCTAAGCATTTCCTCTAGGATCTGATTCACCCGCTCAGTTTTCCCATCTGTCTTAGGGTGATATGCCATGTTAAAATTGATCCTCATCCCGAGAGCATGCTGCAAGGTGGTCTAAAAATGGGAAGTGTACAAAGGATCGTGGTCGCAAATGATCTTCAGCATAATCCCGTGTAATCTAACAATCTCATCAAGATATACCCATGCCACTGTACCAGTTTTGTAGGTGGTCTTCACCAAATAAAATTGAGCCACTTTCGTCAATTTATCCACCGTGACCATGATGGCATCATGGTGTTATCTCGACATCGGTAACCCAACACTAAAGTCCACAAAAATGGTGTCCCATTTCCAATCCAATATAGTATGAGGAAAGAGAAGGCCAGTTGGATGCTAATGCTTGACCTTCACTCTCTAACACTCTAAACAATGTGACACAAACTAAGCCATGTCTCTCTGAAGTCCTCTCCAATGGTACAACTGTCTCAAAGTGGTGTGGATCTTCTTTAACCCGGGATGGGCTAAATAAGGTGCACTATGAGCCTCTGTCAAAATGCCCTACCTAGAGTCTCCATCTCTAGGAACATATATCCGTCCTCTCCACCTAAGAAGAACATCTACATCTAATGAAAATCCATCAAATCTCCCCTTAAGCGGCCTCTCGAGACTCAATCTCTACTATGGCTATAAGGCCGAACTTGTCATGATGAAGTTACTACAAAAAATCCTGCTCTGCAAATCAGCAAATCTGTAACCCAAAGTAGACATAGCCACATGCCTCTGTCTGCTCAAGGCATCTGCAACCACATTCTCCTTCCCCTTCACATGCTCTATCTCCATGTCATACTCACAGAGAAAATCCATCCAATGCCACTCGACGAGATTTGAGATCGAGCAATGTTAAGAGGTGGTAAAGACTCAAGTGATCAGTCCGAGTGTAAATCTCGGCCAAGAAGGAAATGTCTCCATTGCACAAAGGCGTGCACAACTGCTGCAATCTCAAGATCATGAGTCAGATAATTAAGCTCTTAATATTTGATTTTTTGAGACTCAAAATAAACTACTCTTCCCTCCTGCATCAACATACCTCCAAGTCTTGCCAAGGAAACATCTTTGTAAACGTAGAACTTTCCCCGAGGATCTGCGGCTTTGCTAGAATAGGAGTTGTCGCAAGGCATTCCGTCGTGGTCTGAAGGCCTACTCATATTTGTCGACCATACAAAATTTTTCCCTTTCCACTAAATGGAAGTGATGGGGTGCATAATACGAGATAAGTCTTGGACAAATCTCCTATAATATCCTACCAAAACCATGAAGGCATGCACCTCGACACACTCGTGGGTGCTGGCCAATCCATGATAGCTCGAATCTTAGAAGGATCAATGCCGTGATGCCTTCCCCAAAAATGATGTGGCCCAAATACTATACCTCTATCTGAAAGAACACACACTTCTCCAGGTTCCCATAAAGATGTTGCTTTCAAGACACCAAAGAACCTACTAGAAGGTGCTCCTCACGTGTACGTGAGTAAATTAGAATGTCATCAAGGAAGATGAGCATGAAGTGATCTAGAAAATTCCTGAATACCTCGTTCATCAAGCTCATGAACACTGTGGTGACATTCGTCAGATCGAAAGGTACCACTATGAACTCGTAGTGGCCATATCTCGTACGGAAGGTGGTCTTATGAATATCTACCTATGTGATCCTTAGTTGATGATACCCTAACTTAAAATCTATCTTGGAGAAATTTTTGGTTGCCTTCATCTGATCAAATAAATCATCAATGCATGGAAGGGGGTAATGATTCTTGATCGTTACTTTTTCAGCTAGTGGTAATCAATACACAAAACCATGCAGAGATCTATCCTTCTTCTTCACAAAAATCACCGATGCACCCCAAGGGGATACACTAGGATGGATTAGGAATTTCTCCAAAAGGCCCTCAAGCTACAACTTGATCTCACAAATCTCAGAGGTATTCATCTGATAAGGTGCTCGTGAGATAGGCTCTGCACTTTGAAACCGAGATCTATGTTAAAATATATCTCTCATGGGGAGAGGTAACCCCAATAGCTCTCCTATAAAAACATTAGTAAACTCTCTCAAGATGGGGTGCTCATCAAGGGATGGTCCACTAGACTCATCCTAAAATCATGTCAGTAACCATAACAGCATACATCTGACAACCCTATCGCACACACCGCTTAAGTTGTATATCAGTGATGGTATGAATAGAAATGGGCCTCCTAACTCCCACGATATCACTGACTCCACTCCTAGATCATTTGTACAAGCAATAGTCTTATGGTAACAATCCACTCTATCTTTGTGTGTAGACAATTGGTCTCGTGCCTAAGATCACACCATAGGAACCCAATGGAAGGATTCAAGTTCGAGGTAGTGGTGAAGGGTCATGTCGACACTAAAATTTTCCTTCATAATTTCTATTTCATTAATGTATGTATTAGGAATAGGATGTTGTTAAGTGTAATTAGTAGTAGCGTCTAATAGAAGATAACAATTTGCCATCTGATGACGCGCCGCCAATAATGTATAGTACGGTAATAGTCAAAAGTACAATAGGAATGTTGTGGTAAAAAGTAAATATTTGTCGTAAGTGGTCCAGTAATGTTAAAATGTCAAAGTTGGGGTAAGTAGAGAAGTAGGGTCTACATGATTAGGAATTAGAAATATTATATTGGTAATAAGGACAAGGAGTGAGGTCATAAATATTTTGTGTATTTTATTTGTAAAAAGTCTAAAAATGTGGAACCCATGTGAAATGATAAGGTTTATCTTATCTTAAAAGATAAGCTTACATGTACAGATAAGAGTTAAGGTATGGAATATGATTTGTCAGAGTGGATTTCTTATCCTATCTTAGAGATAAGATGGATAAGCCTGGAATTTCTATAAATAAAGAGGCCACCCCCCTCATTTGGCATAGAAGGAAGTAGTGAGAAATATTGTATGAGTAAGTGTGTAAAGGAAGCCATCATTTTGAAGGTGTGTTAAAGAAGCCATTAAGAGGTGTAATTGTGAAGTTTCTCCCATAGTATTGGTGGAAGGCAAGTGAAGTTAGTAACACTTGAAGTTCCTAATGGGTGAGATTGTAAAAATTTCACATTAATAGTATAATTTACTCTAATATTTCAGATTTATCATCATTCCTTCTTATCATAGTCTATGGTATTCTTGTGTTATGTTTGTTGTTGTGTTTCCAGATTACATCCACCAAACTAAAAGTTGTGCATTAGTTAATAATCATAGCACGAGGAGTTCCCGGTGAAGAATTATCATAGTGTCAGATTGGTGATGATAGTCCCAAATCCACTACACACTCCTTAGCTAAGGAGTCTACGGAAATTTTGGCTCTTGAAGCCATCTCAACATCCCAACTACGAACCTGCCTAGCTGCCACCAACCTACAATGCTATACTAAGGATGGTGTAATAAAAGAATCAGAGGAACCAGAATCAAAAAATATAGAGGTGGAAACCACCAATACTACCTGTCATCTCTATCATGGTACTCTAGTGCTCGGCTGGCAGAGTTCTCAACCACATTATAGATCCGATGGCTTCGTGTCATATCTCTAATAGTAGGCTCTAAGATATACATCTTACTCTTGTTACTAGGGTTCTTTGGGAACTCTCTCCAATGATGTCTAACAACTCCACAACCATAACAGCTACTTGGTCCTCTCCAGTGAGATGCAGCTCCAGCCGGTGCTCTAGAGATCTAAGTTGTGGATTCTAACGATTCGGCTATGGACTGCTGAGGTCTCTCTCTGACGAGCTCCTACATACCGAGCTCTCTATAAACCTGTTTCTGATGGGACCTCTAAGAGGAGGCCCCATACTCCACCCCTTTTGTGCATCAAATATTTGAGGAGGTTTGTAAGGTGGGCGGGTCTATTGTTGTTGCTCCTACCGAGGTGGCTCTTTGTGGTGGCCTAAATGAAGCTCGACTTGAACTCTATCCACCACATGGAGGAGGAACTGAACCCCTGATCTGCTATCCTACATCTACTGATGCGTCTCCAAACTATGTCCCTAGCCTCGCTTCATCTTCTCTCGTGTCTCCTCTACAATATAGGCCTAATCCAAGGCCTCTTCTAATTTCTCGCCAGAAGTGTATACACACCACACCACCCAAATCCAAATGCGGGCCCCGGATAAACCTCGAATCCATACCTACTCATCCTATATATAGTCGACATCGGAGTAGATCCATAAATCGACTCTCATACTTGGATACGATCATCAATGCCTGACGAAGGTCATGAAACATGTCTATCCACTGCTGAATAAAACTCCTAGGCAAATACATGCTCCTAAAACGCTCCTCAAAAATATCCCAAGTAATTGTCTCTGAGTCAACATGGAGCTTCTACTCCTCGGTCCTCCACCAGACTCCTTCTCCATCCCTCAGAAGATGGATTACAACACGATCTTTCATGTTGCTAGTACAAGGGAAGAGCTTAAAGCATCCGCTCAAGCTCACTAACTAGGCCTCTGCCTAAAAACCTCTTGTATCTCTAGAATAGTGAGATGGCCATAGCTTTAGGATCTCCCTGATATGGTCTACAACTGATGTCTGATGACCCCTAGGTCTCTCTACATGCTCCTCCCTCTATCTAGGGCTCTCGAGATCTATCCCTATGTCCTAAAATCATGTCTCCATGCCCTCTCTATGGTGACTCTTCCCTGGCTGACTCCATGTGGAAGTTCTCTACCCCATGCTCCTCACTGTATCAAGGAGATTCCCTAGCCTCAACTGATGGCTCCATATCATGTCTAGCGGTCGTCCTCCTAGGGACCCTCCACATATAGCGGCATTGACATCCTGAAGCATCCGCAAAATCTCGGGAAAAATGGCTCCTACTGACTGATCTCGGTGGTGGTATACCTAGGTCTATGTGAAAATACCCGTTATATGTTCCATGCCTCCCGCAGAGACCAAGGCGAGAGTTAGTTCATCATTTTGGTTTTGTTTTAGTTTTCTAAGATTTCTAAAATTATCTTAATATCAGCTAATGTGGTTTTCTATATTTAAAGGAACAATTTTGCACTAGGTTAAAATTTCATGTCTCATGTGTTCTAGTGTGCCCAAGGGTCCAAGATTTGAACCCACGACTCTGATACCAAATGTAATGCCCGTAAAAATGATGTTCTAGGAACACGTTAACACCTAACACTTATCCCGAAAATAGCGATTAATTTTTTTGTTACAAGAACAAGGTAAGAGGATAAACTAGGTTACAAGGATGTTAATCCCCTAGGGTACAACAACTAACTTACACCACTAACCTCCACTCATCGATTAATAAACTAGTCTAGATAAAAGTTTAACATAATCTCTATTTATCTCTAAGGTCGATAAATAAATTATTCATTACTGAAGGTACCATAAATTAATTTACATAGTTAGGTGGTTTCTTCTCTTTAGTTAATTTTCAATCTGGAAAGGTTAACCTTATGTTAATTTAATTAAATTCTTTATCTTATTAAATTAGAGGCCTTTCTAATAACTACCTAAAGCTTGTTAAGAACTAACCATGTCTTAGCACTATATGATAATTAAATGGCCTCATTACCTAATTACACATGCCCTTAAAGATTTAATTTAAACATTTAAATTATATTTCTACCAAACAAAAGTAGGGTGAAACCTCCACCCTTAGATCAAATCAATATTATCCCCTAGATCTTAGGGTTCCCAATTAGCCCTAAATTTTTGTATGAGATTTTATTAAAGCCTTTCCTTTGTTCATTTCCCCTCATTTGGTCTATTTGTTTTGTTAAAAATTGTAGGTTGGAGAAGAGGAAGCCATGGGAGAAAAGGAGGAAGAACTATGGAGGATTATACAAGGAGATCTAGTTTAGATTAGTTTAGTTGTAGTTTTATCAATGAAATCTATTTCATTTAAGGATTGGGAGGGTTTCCTCTACCAATCTGGTTTTTATTTCAAGCTATTTGTATATTGGGTTTTTAATTTTGGGGCAAACCCTACCCCCATTGTTGTAAATGAAAGGAATGTTTTTAATCCACCATTTGTATGTTTTATTGCTCAAATCCATGGGATTACTCATTGTTTGCATGCTGGTAGTTATTAGTTAAATTTTACAACTTAAAATTTAGTATAAACCAGTTAAATTTTTAGCACATGCCCGTATTCAACGAGTTACATGTAAGTAAGTAATAGAAATTCCACTTGTGAGAAGACCGGTGGTCTTGGGACCACTGCCCTATATAGGTGACAAACCATGAACCACCACCCTACTGAGCGGTGGTTTTGAGACTGCTGCCTTAGCTTGAGCGGTGGTTACGGGACCACCGCTCTGCACATGGCGGCGATCTGTTTACGAAAAAGCAGAACCTAAAACACGAGATTTCACAAAAAACTAAAAGTTACTAGGATGAGCTAAAATACATTCTGAGCTTATTTTGTATATCTAGAGCTCTAGTTTCGGGATTTTTATTCTTATTTGTTCATTCCTTAGTTAAATCTACTCATTTAGGCATTTTCAAATCCAATAAGGTACATCTACTTACTAGAATGATTCCATTTGTTTAACTAGTCTTCTTTCAAATTCCATGAGAAAAATAAATCTAAATCTACATTTACATTGTTGTTTTCTTACTACAAAATCAATATTCCCAAATAACAACATACTTCAAATTTGTTCTCTTGTTCCCATTTTTACTATAACATATATATGTTCAAAAACAACTATAAAAGTTTATTTTCCATTCAATTTTACTATGTATACAATTTCAATATCTACAACTTCTATATTTCCTTCTTTCTCTTATGTAATAAACAACTTCACAATGAAATTAAACTTTCTTTTCCATTGAGTATAACCCATTTCTTTCAAAACAAAGAACTTCCTTTCACACAAACAACCAAACTCCAAATAAAGGGAATTACTTTCTTTTCTATTTCACAACCAACTTTACAACACAAATCTTTCTTCTCTTTTTTTCAATATATAATACAACTTTCATAACCAACAATGGAATGCAATTTTCCTTCACAAGTTCAATACAATGTCCTCCACTTAAAGTGGGAAATCATACAAGAATATAAACTAAAAGTAGAATACAATATTACAAGTTCCTCCACTCTAAGTGGGAATAACACAAAGGAAGTTTCACAAGGTCTCCAACAAAAATCCAAGCTTCACAACTCCAACAAGATATCTCCTCCAATATTTTTTTGATTCACAACAAAATGGGGGGAGAGGCAACACTCTCCACCCAACCAAGATATCCAATGAAGAGGAGAAGCCATCCTCTCCATTGGCCCCGAGCCCCAACCACATTACAATGGGAGATAATTCCAACACATGGAAACAACAAGCTTCCAAAACACAAACAAATATTTCACAACCATTTCAACCACATTCAAATCAACTACAACACAAGAAATAAGAACAAAAAACAACAAAAAACAAGGCTTAAAATGAAATCCAAAAGAGCAAGACCTATGGGGAGGCCACTTATGCCTCCCAATGGGAATGGGTGCCCACCTTAAAGCCTCCAATGCATATCTCAAATCCCCTACATACTCTTATGCCTCCCTCAAGTACGCCTTATACTTTCCGATACTCTAATGTCTCCTTCAATCTCTTATGCCTCCCTTATAAAAGAAACAAGTAAGAAATGCAAACATCCCTTATCTAAGGTGTGGCACCCAACCCAAAGACCCTCTAAATAAGAAAGTAGACTCTTATGCCTCCCTCCATGAAATCTCCACATAGTATCCTCCTACACCAAAGTTAGGCAACATACCCACACCCATCAAGCATTCCAAAGAAATAATATTCATCACAAACACAAAAACACAAAATAAAGCATAAAATAAACAAGGTACAGCTCCTACCTTTCCATAGTAGAACTTGTTCCAAGAATAAATCTTCAACATCCTCAAAACCAAGAAATCATCCACAAGCTCCAAAATCCACAAGCACTCCCAAAAATCCTCTAACTCTCCAAAAATTTAAGAGTACAAAATGATGAAATAACCCCAAACAAGCAAAAGAACTACAATAAATAGAAAAGGGAGAGAGGAGGATGAGGTGGATCCATGTAGGATTCCACATCACTCATCCTCAACTCCACCTAAGAAGTCAAAACTCAACCCCAATGCATCATAAATTGGTGGGTGAGAGGAATGATAAGTTACTTACATACACAAACTAAGCCCACACCTCCTAAGGACAAAATTAATTACTTGAAAGAAAGTGCAATAAACATTTCACCTTTTATATTCCCAAAACACCTAATGGGGTCTAATTTTGACCCCCAACCCATAGGTAGGGTGGCATAGCAATTTAAGATGTGTGGGACAAGTTTGACTTGTCCTACAAGCTTCCAAAATTGGCCTCTAAGGCCAAATTCGAATTTCCATGAAGGGTAGAGTGTACAACACTCAAGATCTCAAGCATTCAACACACAACACAAAATCCAAGAGAAAATCAAGTCTAATAAATGAACTTCTTTTGGTCACATATTTAATTAGTTTAGGACAAGATTTATTAACTTTAATAAGACACTTATACCCATTAAGATAAAGGGGAAAACATACATCAAAATCTAAATAATTAAAACAAGTAACTTACATCACTAAAAGAAACACATACTAACATTAATAAAAGGGAAACTAAAATAAAAACAACACATGACCCCTTGGTCACAATTTTCCCTAACCAAATAATTCTAACACACACACAATTAGTTGTTGCCACGGTGACCCTAATTGAATTCATCTAGAATTCCAATGTGGTTGGTCTCAATCCCCGATGTTGTTATATATATATATATATATATATATATATATATATATATATATATATATACACACACATGTAAAACACAAAATACATCCTTCGGCCTCGTGGCCACATTAAAAACATCCATGCCAAAATATATAATCTAAATCTAAAATCATCTATATATGAATTAATATCATCTAGGCAATTACAAATCATTTACTAGTTTCTAGCAACATTTCAATCCAAGGTTTCATCCATGTCAAAATGATCACAACATTAATTCAAATATCAAAGCCTACTCATGGTGACGAAAGTATATCGCATGTCGAAATATATATATAAATAACCATGTCCACATCATGTCAACATCAATATAAAATGTCTCTAACAATCCACATACATCAAATATGAATCAAAATCAACAACAGTCAAAGATCGCTAACATCTAATATCATGCTAAATCAAAAAGCTAAAATAATTCCCATAAGTGTAGTCGACAATGATCAAAATCAACAATCAAAAATGTGTCAAAGGGAAGTGGGCACTACAAGAGAAATCTAAAATCTCCTTCAACATTAACTAGCTCACCTACACCAGTATGTAGACCTTGAGACTTAAGAGACCTTTAGAGGTGTTTGGTGATTTTTTATTTCATGACATGGTTGTTGAAAATATTGTAGAGAAATATGTAACAACGTGGATATATGCTCAACACATGAACTGTTTGATAAAATGAATTGAAGAAAGGAATTTTCATCGAATGCCAAAGTTGTTAGATCTTTAAAAATAGGATTTGTTGAAATGGATTTTGAACTTCCAAATAAGGGCAATAGACATGTGTAAAGCTTGAATCCACAACCACTGACAACACCCTCCAAAGCTATGCTTAATAGGAACCTTGAAACATTTATGAGAATCCATTAGCACTCAAGGATGGTGTTTTTGTTAGGTGGAGTTGCAAATTCCCTGGAAGACATGTATATAAAATGGAGAATCTTTCTGAATGCATGCAAACTACTTGACGGAATTCCTAAAGGAGATTTGGAGTCTCATGAAATGTTGGTGGACCTACGTGGAGCCCCTCTTTCATCGCATCGTTCATGGACAGGCATGGTATCCTTACCTTTATCTCTTATAATTTTCATATAATTTGGTTATTCATTTACAATAAAGTAAAAATATTAAACTATTAGATACTCAAATAATTGGATATTTTAACTAGACGACTAGTGTAATCAATAAAACAACACCTCATGATTTTTCTACCGACTTACAATTTGACCCTCAACCATGTCATGACCACAACCTCATACATTGCTAAACCCAGGTGTCAAAACTTGGTACTCATTTTATTTTGTTTTGGCGAGAGCTAGATGAGTTAATTAAAACAACCATTTTTGTCTACCTTGCAAAGTTAGAAAAATGTATTTTCCATAGACTTGCAAAACAATACTTTGAGCCTCGTAAAGGAGATGTCAAACATCATATGTGTTCCTTGTTATGTAGAGAGTCACATCAAGCATTATATTGACCTCATTTGACCATTTGCGCTCTCTTCACCGCTCCTCTAGGAGCCATGTTACTCCAGTTTCACACTTTTAGGAAGTTGCCAAAATTGAAAAGTTGGCTTTCATTTTGAACCACCATTCGAACCCTAAGAAACGAAATGCCTATCCACCTTCACAAACCTCTAGTATTTTTACTAGACAATTTCTTGTAACCTTCATTTGGGGAAAAACACTCTTCTAGATAGTTTGGCGAAGGCATTTTGTAGGCCTCGGGTCATTGTTTGACTAGGTCAAATAGGCTCAACTACGACCGGTGGCTCTAGAAAACTCATCGTCATTTGCAACCCATTTACAATTTTTAAGTTCCGTCAACTCTGGTGAATTCTCCATATATAGAAGAGCATGTAGGAAATTTTTGTTGCACATTCATCTATCAAAGGGAATTTTTTGGATGGTTTCTAGCCCTCAAGTTAAAATTAGTTGTTACATTGACTGATTACGACTAGTGGCTCTGAAAACCATCCGCCAATTATACACCGTTTTCCAATCCCTGTGGATTCTTGGTTTATAGGTGGCCACATGGTAATTTTCCATCGTGAATTTTCTTATCGGAAGATAGTTTTTGAATGCACTTTCTTAGCCTCCAAGTCAAAATTGGACATTTCACAACTAGGAGGGAAAATGTTAAGGATGACCATAAAACCCTAACCAAGTTAGCAAATAGGCATGAAAACCTCTTGACACTTATAGATAATTGTATGAAACTCTATCTTGTGGCTTATTGTGTAAAATTTGACTTTTAGAAAAAATAGTGTTTCTCTCTCTTCCCTATCTCTTTCTCTCCCCTTAGTTAAGGAATGAAATGAAATGAAATGATTATATGCCCCTAACCCTCTCTTCTTGCGTGTGTATTTTTATCATCATGTAAATTGAAAATAAATAACGCTACTTATGTTATATTTAGGTGGATGTCCTGCCAGTGATTTATCATTGATTTCATTCTAACATTGTTTTGTAGTATGCATGTAAAATGGCGAAATGACATGTTTGTAATTTGTTGTTTATTATTGTAATTTCTATTTAAAACAATGTAATTATAAAGGCTAAACCAAATTTTTGTAATGTATTGAAATACTTACCATTGAAGTTTGGCAACATGAATGAGATGTTAATTTTAGGGGTGCTTTGGGAAATGTGTATTTAACTATAGGTGTTCTTTTGAGTCATATTTATATATGGAAAAAGTGGTTGGATATATATGTTAAGTGAAATTATAGAGGATAGTTCAACATTTTGTGAAGTATTGAAAGGTTTATTAGTGAATTTTTGTAACATTTTTAAGATGCTAGTGTTTAAGGGAAATGTTCATTTAAACATGGGTGTTGTTTTGATCCCAAGTTTGTATTGTAAAATTTGGTTATTGTGTTAAGTGAAATTGAATTTAATATCTTATAGTGCAATTCCAGTGTGTAATTGATTATCAAATAATTGGTGTGTTGTGTTCTTACCTCAAAAATGTAATAAAGAGATCTAAACAAAATAGTCAACCCTAGTATAAAATTTATGCATAAATATTCTTCATGTGTGATTATTTTTAGCATAGGAAACTAAAACCTTAGGATAAACTTAAATCTTTACACTCGATGACACCTTCTAGTTAAGTAGATAAGATCCCAAGTTGAGATTTCCATCCTATCCTGCATGCTTAGCGAAATTTCCGTAAACCCAAAATTTAGGAACGACATGGTTAAACTTTTTCGAGTATGTTGTCCCTCATAGGATTGATAGTTGGGTGTGTAGTAAGGAGAATGTGTTCTCCTAGGGTAGGGCGCCATAGGAAACCAACATTAAACATAGTGTAAAACCCTCTTGGTCAGGCACACATGTAAAGTGAAGAGTGTTAGGTGGTAAAGATCACCAACTAACCTTGGAAGTAACCTTTAAGATTTGGGATCATAAATGAACTCGATACCCAATTTATATTATCGTTTGGCTTCTATGGTGCAATACTAAGAGTTAAATGTTGGTGTGTCCAGATTTTACCCTAAAATCTAAGACTACCCCTTAAAAAAATTTGTTCTTTTAAAATAATGGGTATTAGCATGTTTTTATTGTCGAAGATGTTTGTATTACGTTAATATATTCCTAGCGAATCATATCAGCCAATTTCAAAAATACCTAGATGTTGAAACTCATTTTATCCCTTTGCCAAGTTTTATCTACTGAAAATTTTTATTTAATTATTTATAAAATAAATAATGCCCCATTTGAAGTAAATTGTGCTCTGGTTGAATCCTCATTGAAGTTTTTCATGCGGTATTCACACATCTCAATAGGTTTTTCATCGGGAATGAATTCGAGATCTTTTACGTGACTTCGCGACGTTTTCATTTTTATTTATTTCTTTTACATTTTTCTTCAGATTTCTCCACAATTTGTCTGTTTATATCCCCTAGGCCTGTTCTTTGTCCTGTATAGTTTGTTTATTTACCTGGAGCATCTAGAGATCATTTACAACCACTACACCAGAAGGAATCAGCCTTAGAAAGTAAAATTCTGACAAAAAAATGAAGTTAAGAATAAAAATCCTCTCCTATGCAAGTCACACTTTTTGGAATGAATGGGTTTAAGCTACAATGGGAATATTGGTAGTGGCAGGTGGCGAAATTTCTTACCTGCCTTGTAGGGTACTTTTTCCCATGAAGTCAAAGTCACTTAAGCTACAATGGGAATATTAAAGGCGGCGGTAGGCAAGAATTTCTTACATGGCTTGCAAAGTAAAAATTCCCATTATAAAATAAAGAAAAATCACTTAAAGCACCAATGGGAATTTTCTGTCTGCCTAGCAGGCTAACTTTTCCCATTGAAGAGGTTTATTCACCCATGCAAGTCGCACTTTATCAAAGGAAGTTATTTTTAATACAAGTCACACTTTTGGGAGATGTTTTAATTTGCTAGTGGGAATTTTGGCAGTGGCAGGCAAGTGGGAATTTCTTACCTGCCTTGCAGGGTAAAAATTCCCATTATGAAAGTCAAATAACTTAAGCGGAAGGGGATTTTGGAGCTGCGGTGTAGGGTGGAAATTCACATCAATTTGACTTCTTATTTTTAGCAATTAAACTGCTAAAAATGTGACCCACCTTGGGTGAATAACAATTCATTTAATAATATTTATTAATGGTTTATTCACCTAATTTTGGTGCCATAAATAGAAGGAAATTCAATGCAAGTGGAAGAGCTAAGGAGAAGTTGAGGATGCATGCTATAAATAAATAAATAAATTTATTTAAAAGCAACATGCATAATTGGGCGCCCTATTTGGGTGAATAAACATGATTGTTTATTAATTAAATTTCTAGAAATAGGAAGGAAATTATTAAAAATAGTATGATGGGGATTATATAAGAATGGAATTCCATAATAAAGAAGCAATTAATTTTTTTTGTTAAGGATTGCAGCCCGCAGACGTTTTTGGCACCAAGGAAAGGAGGTTTCGATTCAAAAGGTGTTTTTCATTATCAAGGAGCTTCGTGGTTTGGCACCTAGGGTTGGAATGGCTTGATTCTTGCTATAATAATTATCTGCATGTTGGTATAAGTGCTTTGGTGAATTAAATAATATTTTTTTCTTGCTTTTAATGCAAGAAAACCTCAAATTTTAGGGCGAGGCTTCATATGCAAATTTTTGGTGACAAAATCAAGTATTCATTCTCTAGACTTCATCTTTGTCTAAATTAATTATAGGTATTCATCACATGTGCTCATATTAGTGAAAATAAGTTCAAATCAATGTCAGATACATTCAATATATCTTCTAAATCTAAAGAATTTTCCAAATCTGCACAAATGTATCCAATTGCAAAGGATTCCTAAGAATTAAAAGAAAAAGAGCTCAGACAAAGATTGTTCCAGCAATGTTGAAGCATGATGAAAGAGAAAGATCAAAAGAATCATGCATAGCTTCCATATTTTCTGAATTCAATGATACAAACATATGCCTTGAACCTATCACCGATTTAATTGACAAATCCATATCTCATAATTGCAAATGCTTCCAGAAAAAATTCATCCTCTTGTTTCTAATGCATCCTGTGTAGAAGTCGGTGCATGGAAAATTCATTCTAGGATCTTGTGCATGTGCTCCCAATCTTCCAGTTGAATCCTTCATTGAATTTATTTTTATTTTCATTCGTCTAGAGTGCTTTCTAGAATTTAAAATTGCTCATATGCAATTAAAAATAAAAATGATGAGTTTCGTCTGAATTATTTATGGCAAACATTGCACTGGTGCATGCACTGAAGAAGAATTGCAAAAGCTTCAAGGATAAAAGGGAATACATGTCAAATTCAATACCCACAAGCAAATCACAGTCATGCATAGCTTCCATATCCAGTTTGGTGAGAATCAAAGGCAAAAGAGTCAACCGAATGCAGAATATGGAAGAAAAAAAAATATTGGGAGGGTTGCAGCTTTCTTCATATTTATTTTCCTCTTTCTTTTATTTTCTCTGAAAAATTAATTGAGCAATCAATTAAATTATAAAACTTAAGTGATTGGTTTAAAATTCGTTACTTGAAGAAGTCAATTACTTGGAAATAGATGGCAGACATGCAAAATATAAGGTTCTATTTTTCATTTATAAATCATGCATGTCATGCAAAGAGGAATTCCAGGAGGAATATTTCCATTTGTTTCACTTTTCATAGCTTCCGCATGTGGGAATTCATTTAAATCTTCCTATTTGTAATTACTCTTTATACACTATAAATAGAGGAAGAACCTATGGGTTAAAGGATCGAATTTGTAATCAGCATTCTTGTTTTCCAGAATTTGAGATGAAACCTCTGATAGTTTTCTGCAAGTAGAGGAATAGAGAAGATATTTCCAGAGAACTTTGTGTCAATGGTGCATTCATCTCTTATTTCTTTTCAGATTTATGCATAAACTTTGTGTTGTCTTAGATCTAGATCTGAAATTTTACCTTGCTTCAAATTATACGTTTTAAGATCTATTTATTTCATCTATGTGCATGTGATCAACTCTGTCAACTATTGTTTAGGTTGCACATTTCCTTTCCTTTCTTCTCGCATTTAATTATTTCCCTTTCCTGCACATATTGCTTACAGCCTTCTTACTTGCTGCAAAATTGTCTAGCTATGGTTCATGAGCTACATAGTTAAAGTAATACCAACAGATAGATACTATAAAATATAACTAACAAAATATTACACATGAGCCTCACTTTGTAAATGAGGGATTTTTATCTCATGACTCCCTAGGTTTTCAGCTATGCGAGAAAATCTAGCCAACAATTGTGAAACTTAACCACATTTCAATGTATGATTAGTTTGTGAAAACATAACCATAAGATGATGTGCTTGGAGAAAGGTGAAAATTAGGTCGTTCTTATAACATATTTAAACCATATAGTGGTGATAAAAATGGGATCCACGTTGTGTAAACTCTAATGCGAACCTTAAATTTTTAAACGATGGAATACTCCATATTGCTCTCCCACTTGTCCTAGTATGTAATGTTTGTGTGATGTGAAACTATGTGATGATGTTCTTAGATACAAATCCCCTATGATAGGGACTGGTATTCTCAGGAGGATACAAATGCCCTTATTAATAAATAGACTACATAATTCATTTAAAAGGTATATGAACCTAGTTAGGAAAACCCTCTTATGTTGGACATAAAATGATACTCAAGAAACCTAATCTAGAAACAAGAAAATAAGGTAGTATGTTGCCATGTTTAGAGCCTTTGAATCCTTAACTAATTGTTGGAGCATACCTATAGTAAACTTACAAATGATGTTTGGCCTTGGGAAGTGTAATCATGGGATGTTATTCCACAAGAAAGTGAAACATGATCTTCCTTGTAATGGGGTTAAACCCTCTCACTATGGATAAAGAATCTATTTCCTATAATACTTAATGTATACTAAATCAACTATCAATTTATAAATGAGTAAAAGTAACATGACCCTAAATCCTCAAACAAAAAAAAGTGACCTTCACATCCTTTGGACTTACCCTTGTTCTATTGTGTAACAAAGGTATGATATAAGATCAAGATGCATGCCCTTAGGAGTGAATCTTAGGGATATCACCTAGTATCCTTGTGTGTAGGTAAGTAGTCTTGTATGTGAATAAATACCCCATTAATGAACGAGAAAGTTAAAAAAGCAATTGAAATATTGTAGATGATCCTTATTTAATGAGTTGCACCGTAAGTTAAATGTTAAAAAGTATAGAGAAAATCTAGAAAAAGGAAAAGGAATGTATGATTCTCATTTTTGAGCCTTTCTAGAACTTAAGTTAAAGGTTGAAACATGATAGTAAATAAATGTGTAATCCTAAAAATATCATGTCGTGGGAAGACCCTATCTATAAGTTTATACTGTAGTTGAATCATCATGTTGTGCCTTGTCATTTGGAAAAAAAAAGTGACCTTGTTGTGCATCATGTATTTTCATGTTATCTATGTGGGTAAATGTTTATGCAAACATAGGATGTGTTATTTGTATTCCTAAGTGATCTCCTGTAGTGTCATGTCACCTCTGACAATGTAAGTTAAAAAAATTATTCTCGGTATTTTTACTTTGTTGTTTTGTGTGGGTAAAATATGGGCATTAGAGAACACATGCCAATAAAGATTGAACTTGGACTAACGATATGAGAACACATTTAAATACACTAACAATTTATAAATTATCAACTCTTATACCATAATTATTTCCACACATAATGATGTGTTGTAGGATATCTGCATTGGCCCCCATCTACATTCATGGCATGTGATCCCACCACCTGCCCCTCCCTCCTTACCACTATTAGCTATAGTTAAATCTCATTTCCTTTAGTTCACCGTATTTTGAATTCTATATATGGATAGCGCATGACTAACTATGGAAAATATCCCTAGTTTTGAACTAGATCCACCCAATCCCTAGCACTATAGAGAGGGGGCCTTTGATAGTCACTGTCACAAACTATAGATAGGGATGAGTCCTATTTCTCTATACAATCTTCCCAAGATCCCTATCCTATCCATATAATGGAATTGTAAATCAAACAATTAGATTATATAGATATACAGAGTCCCTTAATACCTCCTTAATTGACCTCGTTTTTAATGTCTTATTTGTTCACTAATCAATCCCCTCAAATAAATGACATAACTAAAGGATTAATTACACAACCTTGACTACCAACAATAATTGGTTAAAATTGAATTCATTTAAGTAGAATGTCATAATGTTGAATACTTGATAAGTAAACTAGATAATTACAACTGGCCAAAAATAAAATAAAATGTATAGAATGGGATTTTTGAAACTAACATATTCGAAGATCATCTGTCTATAAATATGGGTTAAAGGGTTGGTCGGATAAGGATAGATTTCTTGACTATAATATACATAAATAAATATTTTCCCAACATCTATATCTACTAAGGGCCCATTTCATCTAAATTATAACTTTCTTAACAATGGAGATATGGGTCCCTAACCACCACCAAACCGGCCTTGTCCATGATCCCAACTTAGGATCAAAATATAGTGATTGGGGGAGTTTCTCATCCATGGAGGGTAGAGAGGGATGATGTATACATAGAAGAAGGTCCCCATTAGACATACCCAATGTAGAAGTCATCTAAGTCAAATCTTGTTGAAATGATGTGTGTCAAATGTTTCCTCCACTTTGTGAGAGAGATTAAAAATCCTATAATATTATTCTATTATATTATATTTTTCTTGGGCATGCTTATTATAATCCTAATATTTAAAAAGGCATAAATTTATATATGTAATGCCCACATTTTACACACACAAATACAACACACATAATAACATGATAATTGTATTTGTTTAGCTTACATTGTTTGATACATAACACCACATAGGATCACTTAGGATAATATATAACACATGAGATGTTTGCGTAACCATGGACCCACATATATAACATGAAACACATGATGCACATCAAAGCCACATTTCCAAAAATGAAAAAGTACAACAATGACCCACTACAATATACACTTACTCACAAGCACTTCCCACAACACATCATTTTTCATGGTGAAATATTTATTACAATCCTATTTTTATTAGTTGACTATAATTTCTGAAGAACACATAACATGGGACCCTTCATTTCTTTACAACTAGGTTGTATGTTTTTGTTTAACATTTTACCTATAGTGTTCCCTTTAGAATTATCTCGTTTATCTAGAAGAAATAAATATATATATAGCATGATTGTGATTAGAAACATATGTACACACATGCATATTCTAATATTTGAGTTAAGGATTTGTTTGAGAGATTCGTGTTTACTTGGTTTGGAATAATACTCTCATTACAAGGAGGAAAATAAATTCATAGGAATAAAAAGGAAGGTTACTAGATCAATAGAAAACATATCCTGAGTTCATTTCATAGCATTGTTTAATACTAACAATACACTCTTTTCATCTTCAAGTTATACAACCAACTATGTAGGTTAAATAATTACATTGTATATTTAATCTTGATTCATAATCCATTTATCCAGATTAGGAATTCATATTTTCACAATCATATAATTGTGCATGGAAGGGTACATTACACCCGTGTTCCCATTATAAAGATTTTTCCTTGAATTTAAGTGTTTTAAGGATTCACTCTCGGTAGAAATGGTTTAATTACATGTTTCAACCATAAATTATACTTCTTGAGTGATCCTAGATTTAATATATTCCTATCTACACCAAGGTTTCTACTAAATTTTATAAGTCCAACTAGAGTGCAATTTCCTTAACTCACAAGACCTTGGCTACAGCCAAAGGTATCCCAATCTCAAGGCTACATTTCATTATTCATTAGCGTCGATGTTTAACCAAATTCATGCATATAAAGTATGTGATTATGCATCATATTTAATTTTCCAATTTATTTGGTTGTTGTATTATTCATGGAGCTCTTCTTTATCACATTCATTTTATGATCATATTTGACATCACTTAATGGTGTACCATTTTTCTTAGCGGTCATTCTTTAGTTTAATCTTATTTACCATTTGTACCAACTACATTTACATGGTTACATTAGTTCGTGTTAACATCATTTGAGAACAAATGAAATTCCTATAACACTTACATAACATTGAGGGATTTGAGACTACAAGGAGTACAACCTCGCACAATACAACTCATTTTATTTCTCTTAGACATGCAAGTATTCAGTGTATATTGTAAGAGAGATATCCCAATAATCTTATAAATTACAAAATCCACCTAAGGACCTATTTCAATTGTGGGTTAAATACACAAATAATTTGAAACGTAGTCTCCACTCACATAATTTAGATCTCACAAGATATCAACAATAAGTACAACCACTAACTATCTTGCAATACTTTGGCTACCCACTAGGGTACCAAGAGAAATTAAGCACAAGGGGTTTAACTTGTTCATGATATGATTAGACCTACAACACCTATACATTATCACCTCACTCATCCCAATATGATAGGTTTCACAACATATATGCATAACATCATAAAATATCAAGGAAATGGTCCTTAATAAGACGTCTTAGGTGTGAAGAATGAAGATGATTAATGAGATCAGAGTGTTTTATTAACATGATCAATGGTTATACACTTTGGAAAAATACTTTTATCACTTTGAATCACAATACCCTTAGATTTGTACAAGTATGTATGCTTGAGCTCATGGTCTTACTTGAGTAACATGGGTATTATCTCCAAGTTATGGGACTTGCTACTTGAGATAGACCTCTAGAGAAAGTTGGTTATTACTCCTAAACTACCTGCCATAATCTACTCTAATGTAGGAAAAACTATCTTATCCTAATCTAATTCTCGAAGGGACCACAGAGAGAGTGCATGAAAACAAAGCCTACACTAAAACAATGATACACCAGAAAAGGAGGGAATGAGAATAGCTTTCTAGTGTATGAAAAATTGAAGCAAAATGCATACTAGAGGGGGTGATAATAGTTCTCCATAGTCTAGCAACTGCATTCACAATAATATTTCATACACACATAATGATAATGAATCCTTGCAAGAGCATAAGATAGACACAATATATTTATAATGAGGTTGAAGAGGCAAGAAGAATGCAAACAAACATAATAAGGGAAGATACATCCACAAACTTGCATCTATTTCTTCATGATATGCACAGTTCAATCTATTACAAAATAAAGACTTGGATCACCATGCAAGGATTCCACTACAAGGGCCTACAACACATTGGCTTCACAAAACAAAAATAACAGAGTTTTTCTACTCAAAACTATTTCCTCCTTACAATGAGCCCAACATTCTAATTTATAGAATTCGATAGGAGAGAGAGAGGGAGGGATGAAAATCCCGAAATATGACTTCCCATCACTTGCAAGATGTAATAAATGACATGGAATGATGGTATGTTTCTTGAAAAAGGCTCCCCATGTTGTCCCTTAACTTGCAAAAGAATGATTTCCCATGCTCATTAATTACACTCCCAACCACTAATAAAATCACTATTCTAAACTTGGACACGTTTTCATAAACATCACCATATTCTCCTCATCAAATTCCATATTTCTTGATCTCTTTGCATCGGTCTTAGAGTGATGATTCCAACGGTACCAATTTTGCGCGATTTCATTGAGAATTGCAAAAGTTATGGTCTTTTGAGTGTGACCAACTATTCGATTTTGTCGAGATTTCTTGCATTTTACGGGATTGAGTATTTAGATTTTTGGACCTGGATATTTTTCTTTCCATTTCACCCACCTAACCTCATTTCTGAAAAGTCAAATTTTGTGAAAAATGGAGCTTTGGGTCAAAAGTTATGACCGTTTGAAGTTCGGGGTCGGATGTTCCACGTGGGCTCTCATGATCCGCATTTTCCTTTACATTGTAGGTTTTGTGGGTTTGGATGTCCCATGTGTCCTAGGATGTTTGGGCTAAGATTCTCTACCTTTGTAGATTCCTTCTTTGTGTAGTGAAATTAGCTATTTTCGGCCCGACGGTCCCACGTATTCATGTGCGTCTTAGGCTGATTTTCTCTACGTTGACCGACTTGGGATTTTTTGTCCTTGCGCATCTGCCATTATCCATGCCAGGTGGGCCGTTGACCACCATATTTTATAGATTCGACTTTCCCATAGGAGTTTCAAGATTCGAGTATTTTACGTACCTATATCCCGTGTTCATGTGGGACACTCAAGACTTAATTTTCTGCCATTGTCACACATTAGCTTGGTCACTTAGCGATCAACTATTTCAAACTTTTTGGGCTGGAATTTCTTGGACAATTTTTCACCATCTCCATACTTCATGGGCTACACTATTTTGACTTTTCGGGGCCCACACGTACTTTTTTCCCAATTTTCCGTGGACCGGGCCAAATAAAATTTTCCACTTTTGCCACATTTTTTGCATCCTTAGTTGATCGACGACTTCATAGATGTAGGGAACTAGTGGTTCGAATGAACCTATGTAGCCAGGACACCAAGATCTAACTTATCTGCAATACATTGCTTCCTTTGCAAATTGCACCTGAACTAGGTACGACGAACCCTGGTACAATCTGCATTGGTTCCATCTACGACCTTAGACCCGATTTGCACTAAAATAGGCCCTTGACTTCATTTTTTCAAATTTTTACAAATTTTCACTAACTCCTTGGATTTTTCTTTGGATAGGAAGTTAGAGAAAAGCCAAGGGATCCCTCAAAACCTAATTTTGGGCCTCGAACCATTTCTACTTGCTCAAGCTGAAGAAATTGTGCAAGTTATCAAAATTACCTTGGGGGTGAATTTTGGATAACAAGACTCACATGGGGGAGGAAGGACAATAAACATTATAACTTGTTCTTTAAATTTCGTTAGTTTTGATGAGAGGAGATTTTACCTAGCATTATGGATGTTAAGAAAATATGCCAATAATTAACATAGACAAAGATTAGTTTAATATTTTTTATAACATACATACAACATTGAGTACAACTTCACAACCAATTCGACACTATAAAATATAGCCACATTAGTATTCCCTTTTCAAACTAGACCAAAAATAATTCTTCGAACAACAATACATATCATTATTCTATGGTGATACATGTATTGCAAGATGAATATAACTGCGCAATGAAAAATCATTAATTATAGATATCACGTCAAGAAAATTCCTCTTGTTTTGAGTACTGCAAACCAACGTTGCATTAGTCCTAGGAATGAGTATGGAAATCCCCTACACTCAAGCATAAATCCACACATTCATCATTTTTAACATTTTCAATTAAATAGAAGAGAGAGAGAGAGAGAGAGAGAGAAGAAGAAGACAGATTTTGTTTCTCATGCATTCACACTTTCACATTCGGTTACACTTACTATTTTGGTAGTAGAGAGAGTAAGTATGAGAGAGAGTTTAGAATTCATTTTATTTTCTATTCACTACATCATTACCACACACATTATGAATCCATTTTCATTTCATTTCAAATCCATATACATTTCAACCCATCTACATATTCAAATCATTTACATTTTCAAGATCAACCAAAATTTCATAGTTATTTCTAGAGAGAGAAGAGGGAAGAGAGAGAAACATTATAAATTACTAAATCCATTCATAGAAATAAATTTGATTAAATTATACTTTACACAACCATGAAACTATATGAAAATAGTTCACAAGTATAAACAAGTCAAATGGGAGCCTCAGGAGGAATGTCTAGCTCAAGTTGTGAGTTTACGAAAATTGCCCAAAAACAACTAAAGTGCCTATAATATGGGTCCGAAAACACTTGTTTTAAGTTCAAACATAAATTTTAATGATTCCTATTTACTTCCTTATATACAAAGAACTTAGCGGATTCGACAAAAAATTCGATTCGACAACTAGGCTATAAATAGAAAGCTAACTCTGAGACTATTTATAGTATTCCCATCAAATACTACTATTGTAAAATGACCATTCGGCTCCAAAACCCACTTTTAACTCTAACTTAGGATATCATTTTTGCAAAAGTGAGCGTTGTTTTAAATTATACTAACATATTTCTATAGGTAGATAGGGTTATTTTAAATTTATCCAAATCAATATGGAAACTACAAGCCAAAACCAATCGCATTTTCTTTTTAAAAATGGGAGCGTCACTCCAAGTGACTGAAATACAAAATGGAAATTGAAATATTCTCTCCAAGACATAAAATTGGGTTTAACAGTTATATTTATGGCCTTTTTGGTATCCTATATAATTAGGAATAATACTTGATTTCTAGATAGGTAAAATAATTTTATTTTGTGTGCCATGTGCATAGTTTACGGGATATGGAATGTTCTTTTTTCATGAAACATAGTAATCATTAGTTAGAGTGAAAGTTTTGTAAATGATAACATATTTTCATACCTCCATGTAGCAACACTAATCCCATAGCATAATCACTAGTATTTGTCTCTACTTCAAAGGTTTACTGAAAATTAGGAAGAGTACGTATTGGAGCATGACTAATTTTGTATTTCAATAATTCAAAATCCTTATCTTGTTCCTTACCCCAGTCAAAACCCTTACTCTTTGCATCCACTATGTGTAGAGGTATTACAATAACAGAGAAGCTCATAATGAACTTCCTCATGTATTGTACTACTCCCATAAAAATTCTAGTCTCTATGGCTCCCATTAGTGTTGGCCAATTGGTGATGGATTTCACCTTCATTGAATCCACTAATAGATATCCTCCTCCAACCACGTGCCCAAGGTAGATAACTAACTATTTAGAAAATTCACACTTCTTCATATTGCATAGCAATTTATTTCTCCTTGAGAACTTGCAAGACTTGCTGCAAATGTGTTAGATGTTCCTCCCATGTGGCACTAAAAATTAGAATATCATCTAGATAAACAATGACACATGAATCTATGAATTCCCATAATACATCATTCATCAATCTCATAAATGTAGTGGGTGCATTACATAAACCAAATGGAAGTACTAACCACTCATACAAACCTGTTTTGTTTTGAAGGCAATCTTCCATATATCCTCCTCCTTCATCCTAACTTGGTGATAACCCGACTTGAGATCCAACTTCATGAAAAAATTTACATGCTGAAGCTGGTCCAAAAGGTCATCTATGTGTGGGAGTGGATATTTGTTATTTATGGTAATCTTGTTTAAAGCACGGTAGTCGATGCACATCCTCTAAGAACCATCCTTCTTCTGTACCATCACAATAGGCGAACCATATGGTGAGGTGCTTGGGTGTATTACCCCTTAGTATAATAGCTCCTGGATTTTTTCTTTACATTTGTAGTCTCCCACAAGAATTACCTATACACATTAATGTTTGGTAGAGGAGATTTTGTAAATAGCTGAATCTCATACTCTACCTCCCGTTTTGGTGGTAACCAGCTGGGAGTATAGAATACTTCCTAAAAATACTGAATAATTATATACAAATCCTTCATCCCTTTATTAGAAATATTTTAAATTTCGACCCCATCTTGTTTATCCTTTAACAAAAGTAAACAAAATTGATTATGATTTTCCTCAATTAGTATTTTTGTTTGGTTTGAACTTACAAGAGCAATTTTTGACTTACGCTATTTTTCATGAATGTTGTAAATGATCCCATCCTTGACCCATTTTTATTGGTTCTCCTTCTCATAAATATCGCACCCTAATATAAAAGTAAGGACTCCCGAAAACAACATAAAATACATCAAGTAGAATCACATCATCTTCCATACATCTATATCTGAGATTTAATCCAAAACTTGAACTTACATATTCTTGCTACCTAAATCTTTATACCCTTCTTCATGCATCCCAAAGGATAAGGATGTGTATGTTCATAATTTTTTAAGACGGAGCTTCTTTACAACTCCATCAAAAATAAAATTAGATTGAGAATCAATATACCCCAAATCATTTACATAAGTTCTCTTGATTTAGATTTTTATTTGAAATATCTTACTCATCTCATCCTCTTATTCTTGATTGTTCATGTTGGTGGCTATGCATCCAAGCCTCTCATCTACATTGGAATCATTCTCTACTTACACCTCCCCATTTTCTTTACATTTTCTTGGACTTCTTTAAATCCTTGGTTTGATTATTTGGATGTAAATCTGGATGTAACTTCCAACATGTAGCATCAATATGACCATTGATATCACAATTATTAAAAAAATTCTTAGGATCTTTACAAGTATTCAAAGTAGTGGTAGTTTGTTTATCTTTCCCCTTTCATTTACCTTTGTTACTTGTTTTTCCTTTCTCTTTCTTTGGCTGATTTTGTGATTGATTTGTCTTTGACTCTACTTCTCCTTGCCTTCTTTCAACATCTATGTAGTAGGATTGAACACATGCTTCATTGAGATCCTTAGGATTTGTGGAGATGACCTTCCTTCGAAGGTGAGTGTGAAGTCCTCCCAAATACTTGGTCAAAATATCTTCATCCTCCAAGTCCATATTAAGAATCACACTTGTCTCGAAATTCCATAGTATAATCCTACACACTATGACCACTTCCTTTGGTAAAATACTACCATTTAATCATCCAGTCAGAGTCTTGTGGCCAATAGGATAAAAATATCTTGAAGCAATTCTTTAAAACCATCCCAAGTACTGAAAATAAGATGTTTTTCCTCTCACAAGTGGCTTGATGGGTTTCCCACCAAACTAGAGCATGTCCTTCCATGTTAAGACATGCGAAAGGAATCCTTTTTCCCCTATGACAATATGTACACTAAATCAAACCTCCAATTACTTTAACCTTTTATCTAATAGTTTTACATCTACGTGTCCTTCAAAGCTCTAGATTTTAATATTAGCTTTAACTTTAAAAGGAGTATGATCAGATTTTACCTTCTCAACTGGAGTTTCTTCTTCACGTTGTTCCATATCTTCTTCCTCTTTGTGGCCCTTTCTTAAGCCAACATTTTTAGCCAAAGACCGAACCACTGAGTCCATGTAATCTTACTTGACATAATCCATCTTTTGTAGATCTAAGAGCTCTTCTTGGTGTCTATAAAACCTATCCATCATGGTTTCTAGCATCTCAATTCTTCGGACCAAGTTATCTTCTTCCATTTGATCTCAAATTCTTTGTTTCCACTTCTTGATATATATTTATGGATCGCAAGGTTGCATTCATACCTTTTCGTTTTCATACAAATCACAAGAACAAATACCAAAGTCTAGGACAATAATCATCTCGATACCAAAATGATATGTAAACCTCTAACTTTGGAAATTTATGAGACCACAACAATTTATTGTTCTACTTTCAACTTTTGAAAATGACAGTATTTTAATTATTAGTGAGAAAAACTAAAACTTAGAACTACTTTGTAGCAAAGGAAAGATAACAATTCAACACAATATTTATCCTAGAAACCCCTAAGTTGAGGAAAACCATCCTGAAAGGGAAATTTCTCTTTCTTCCCAATTTTATTGGCCAATTGTAAAAGAATTACAAATTACAACAAGAGGAAAGAAGGTAAACAATGTAAAACACCTCCCTTCTATACTTGGCTGCTCTATTTCTACACCTTACTTCTACAAAACACTTCCAGCTCCAATGGTTTATTCTCACTCTCTTGCATTCCAAATTTGATGATGCAATTCTTGTCTATGCTCTCCATTAAATAACATGATTTTCATGTCTTCACATACTTGGAGAATGGGAAAAATCCTCCAAGGAATAGAAATGGATGGGACGCTTGAAATACGTGACCGTTCGTGGCTTCATTTTATTTTTCCATCCATTAGTGACAGAGCGCCGGTGTATGTAGACTAGTGGTTACGAACCATCGGGCGATTACATAAATCTGTTTCCCTGCACGAGGGGTGGTTCTATAAATTTGATCTGCTCAATTTCACTTCTAGATCTGATTATTCGATGAAGTGGTGTTTCTTTGATCCCTATAGATCAATCAAGAGCACAATTAAGGATGTTAGTGACATAATAAAATAAATAAAAATTTGATAATGACCAAAAACACATGCCAATAGAGGTTGAACTTGTACTAACGCTATAAAAACACATCTAAAATATACACTAACATCTTATAAATTTGCAACTCATGTACCATAATTATGTGTGCACACATAATGATGTGTTTATGGATATATACCTCGGCCCCATATAGATTTATGGGGCATGATCCCCGCTCACCCCCTCCCTCCCCCTAACTAGTAGATATAGTTAAATCACCTTTCTTTTAGTTGAACCTATTTTTAAATCTATAAATGGATATAATGGCATGACTAACTATGGATAATCCCCTCATTTTGAACTAGATCCACCCAATTCCTAGTTCGAGAAAGAGTGGGCCTTTGATAACCATCTACCCCGGACTTTAGATAAGGATAGGTACCATCCCTATATACATTTTCCCAAGAATACTATCCTATCCATAGATGAAATTTTCATCCCCATCCTCAATTTTAATGTAGATAGTGTTGGGGCCCATCCGTACTCTATGAAGCTAGTTGATTACATCGATAGATATAGTGAGGATCCTCAATACCTCATTAATTGACCCCCTTTTTGTTTCTTATTTATTTGGCAATCAATCCCTCAATTCAATGACATGACAAAAGCATTAATTACACAACCTTGATTATCAACAATAATTGGTTTAAATTGAATCCATTTAAGTTTAATGTCATAATGGTGATTACTTGAGCATTAAATTAGATACTTACAACTCGCCAAAAAAAAATGAAATGTAGAGAATGGGAGTTCTTGAAACTAACATAATAGAAAATCAAACCTCTATAAATATAGGTTAGAGGGTTAGCTATATAAGGATAGAGTTCTTGACCATGATATACATAAATAAAGATTTTCCCAACATTTGTATATACTAAGGGCCCATTTTTTCTAAGTATAACTATCCTCAATATAAAGATATGGGTCCTTGACCAATCACCAAATGCTTATCCATGATTCCAACTAAGGACCGCGATATATAGGTTGGGGGAGTTCCCCATGCAAGGATGATAGAGAAGGAGGCTATATAGATAGAGGAAGGTCCCTTTCAGGGCGTTGGTATCCCAGTTTCATCCTGAAATCTGTGACGACCCTATCTACGAAAAAATTTCATACTTTTAAAATAATGGGTCGTTTTGTGTTTTTATTACTGAAAGTTCTTGTATTGTGTCAAGATATTCCCAAAGAGCCATATTATCCTTTTTGCCAAATACCCGGATGCCCAAAATTGTTATATTAATGTCATTGGGATTTATGCTCATGGAAATTTGTATTTAATTATTTTAAGCCCCGTATGAGGCTATTTGCACTCCATTTTAACTTTTTATGATCGAACATGTCATTATTCCTAAGTACCGAGAAAGGTTTTACTTGGAATAAGCTCTGGGCTTTACTTGTGACTTTTGGCAATTTTTCGTGTTTTTGTGTTGTCCCATTTCATTTTCTCGTGAAATTTCTATGGAACAATTCCTTTGTCGGGTAAGCCCAATTCTTGGCACAGAGCAGCTAGAGAACATATACGGATGTTATGCTCGGAGGAAGTCATCATCGAGAGTGCGGATCACTAGGAAAAAGTGAAGTCGTGCGCTAAAAAGCACTGTGGGTTGGGCGCATTTTTGGAAAACAAAGGATTCAAGCTATAGTTGGAAAAATAGAAGCGGCGGGCGGTGGGAATTTTATACCGCCTAGCAGGTACTTTTCCCATGATAGAAAATTCATTTAAGGCTGCGGTGGGAAAATTAGAGGCGGTTGGCAAGCGAGAATTTATTATGCACTTGCAGGTAAAAATTCCCATGGTGAAATAAAGAAAAGTGAATTAAGTGAAATCATGGGATTTTATTGCCTCCCTTGCAGGTAAATAATCCCATTGTCAAATTCAAATCACTTAAGTAGATCATGGGATTTCGGGGCTACCTGCAGGTAAAGAATCCCATTGTGAAAAATTCTTAAAAATAGAATTATATGATGCCAAAAAGTGCAACCCCTTTGGAGAGATAAAGGCATCTTTAAAGTGGATTATTTTAATTGTTTCTTCTTCTAATTTTGGCGCCCAGGCATGGAAGAAAGTCAACAAAGCAAAAGGGAATAAAAGAAATAGAATTAAATGGATTAAATTGATTAAATTTAATTTATTTAAAGGCTGCCCCCTTCATGTCAAAAAGTGCGCCCCATTTAGGATAGATTTAATGTTTTTTGAAGCATTAAATCATTAAATAAATTCCTATTTTCAGTGGCTATGGTCAAAGCACACTGTGAAGCTTAAGTGAAGTGAAGAGTGAATGATTAAATTGGATTAATTTAATTTATTGGATGGTTGTCCTTAAACATGCTATTTTTAAAAGAGAGAAGCATGATTTTTAATTAATTAATTGCCAGGAATAGGAAAGGCAATTATTAATTATAGAATTGTGAGGGTTATATAAGCATGGGCTGCCATAAGGGTGAATTAATTAATTCACAGGTAAAGAATTGCAGCTAGGGGTAAAAGTGCACCCCATTTGAAGAGGATTTGTGCTCGGACAAAGGTGAAAAAACAAGGCTAAAATCTTCCAAGTTAGGTGTATGCTTTGAAGAAGGTGAATTTTTGTCTGCATAATTTTTTTCATAGGTGATACAAGTGCTCGGGTGAAGTTGGAAAAATTCATGCTCTCTTTGCATGCAAATTAAACATCAATTTTTGGGGCAACGAGGCTTGAAACGTGCAGATTTTTATAATTAAAATTCACTATTCATGCTCACGGTGGCCATCTTTATCAATTAATTATAGGAATTCATTACAGGTGCTTTATAAAAGAAAAGGAGCTCTAATCAATGTCCAATACATTGAATATATCCTCCGAATATGAAGAATTATCTAGATCTCGCACCATTTTGAAGAAATTTGGCCAAGTAAGAAGAAAAAGAATTATTCAGACAAAGATAGATAAAACCATGGCGAAGAGAGATGAAAAAGAAAGCACAACGGAGTCATGCATCACTTCCAAACTTGCAGACATAGGAGACATAGATCCAGTCCGGAACCTCTTTCCGAATTGATTGATAGATCGAGCGGAAAGACATCACTCATGCGTGTGGTTAAAAGCAGTGGAATTATTTGAGTTGTAGCCTTTCCATACACAGCCCAATTGCAAGAGTTTGTTATGGAGTGTGCTAGATCCTACCATCCTTCATCCAGATCAGTGCGAGATGCTATGGGGAAAACAATAATTCGATTGGACATAGAGTTCATCAATTATTGTTTGAAGATTCCGGTGCGAAAGGTGGTGACTTCCATTAGCCTTCAGGATGCCAGCAGCAGGTTGCAGAAGCATAGAGCTGACTACGTGAACATAATGAACATCGAGATACATGAAGAAGCCTAGATCTCCTTCAAACTTCCCAAGAACTCCTTCGCGGTCCAATTTGCTGCGGGATGTCAATGATATTGTGAAATTGCTATGCATGATTAATTGCGAGGCGAATGCTTACACTTTTCGTACATGGATGTATGCTTTCATCAGGACCATTTAAGTCAATAAGGTTGATTCCATAATCAATTGGTCAGAAATTATTAATGACAACATTGGTGAGAAACTCTGGAACGTGAAGTGTACTTTCATCTTCAAAATGACTTCCTACTTAGTGTATGTTGCGGCTTCATGAGGCGTCTTTTCAGTGGATAGATGTGGTGTTCTTTCTAAGCACCCCATTTTCGAGTGCTACCCATAGCTTACTATGCACATGTACAAGAAGGATTTCAAAGTGGTCAATGATGGATTCTTCTACAATTTCATTTGCAGGCTAGACAAAGACTTGAAGTTTAACGGGGTAAGCAAAGAAGCGTGGGAAGCCATATCCAGGATTGGTAGTCTATTCATTCAATTTTTAGATTTCACATACCTTAGGGTTATGGGATTTTACGGAGAACCAATAAAGATGCCTAGATATTTGAATGGTAGATTAATCACCATGGAGCTAAGCATGCAACTTGTGGAGATACATGACTTTCAGTCAAAACAACACAAGTCTACGGGATTCTTTCTAATCAACTGTCGGACTTTATAGCTACTTCGAGCATTCATAGAGCTCGAGGGATGGAGACGCAGATGTTATCTGAGTATGAGCAAGAGTTCTTCATGGCATGGCTAAACTTCCATCCATTTGGAGTAGTGGGAATATAATCTCCCGGAGTATGCACACATGCCTTCATTAGAGGATTTATGGATGAAGTGTAAAAGTGAGCATGAAGTTAGAAAGAGGGATTTCAACAGTATCAAAGAAAGCAAGTGTTCGACTTTGGAATAGCGCAGATACCTATGGATCTTAAGGATGATGGGAATGTGGTACTTGACACTTACCATCAAATGGGAGGAGATAGAGTTGTACTTTAGCATAACAAAGGAGGTGCCACACAATTGAATAAATATCTAGAGTGTTTTGGTGAATACTTCAAACTGGTTGCTGACAAAGGGTTATTACCTTGATGAAGTATTGATGAATCAAGTCACAGGAAACTTTGGTGCAAGATATTCCCTCAAGTGGAAGCACGGAGGAGAAAGCAGCAGAAAGGTCCGAGAAGTTGAAAGAACACAGAAGATCTCAATCAAAGGAGAAGATCACTTCTACGACCATGGCTTTAGCTCCGACTTCTCTAACACCAAGTACTTCACCAACTATTGCACCGCAGCAGGATACTTCCATGCCTCTACTGAATCCGGTGACATTCATCTTCTCTCCTCAGCCACTCCATTCAGCACTTGTTCCAAAGGATACGTTGAAGTTACGGATGGCGAGTTTGAAAGAGCTTTGTCCTTGGATGATTTAGAAGATGGCAGCCATAACACTGTGGCACTTTCTGATGGAGAGGATGCAAAGCGGGAGATGGTAGTGCACTCAGCGACTTCTCATTCTCCGAGAAGTAACTTCTTGGAATGGTTGGCTTCACAATTGGTTCCAGAAGTGAGAGTGGAGATGAACTTGGAAGAACATGACTTGCAGCTACTCTAGAGCCTAGGCGGAAAAGATAGAAGGCCTAAAGTTGCTAAACCAACTTCTAGGTTGATCATCAAGGAATCGGGGTAGAAGTTTGTTGAGATATCAATTCCAGCAGAAGGAAAGAAGGATGATGAGCTCACAGCGAGAAGATGTTACAGTAACCAAAGTACCCCTCGGTCAAGCCACCATAGAAGGATTGAAGTAGGACACACAGACATTGATAGATGCTCTATTCCTTAGGCTTGATAGAGAAAAGGTGGAGAAAGATGAGCTTCAGAAGTAAGTATCTCAATTGTGTGAGATCATAGCCAAGGTTGCTAAACCTTCCATTCTACCCATTTCAGAGCAGGTGAGTGATCATCTTATGCGAGAAATGAAGGATGTAAGCAATCAAGTAAAAGCTATTAACGAATGGAAGGATTTGATTATTTTCAAGCTTTTGTACAATTCGGAGAGGTGTCATCCCACCTAAAGGTTATGAATAATGTAGCAAATTAGTTGCGATGGCGGTGACAAGCATAGTGGACATGAACACAGTTGTTGAGAGTAACCTGAGTACTTTGGCCGAGACCAACAAGTTGTCAGGAGATGTATTGGTTGTGGGCAGATTGTCCGATGGATCGGTTGAGAAGGGGAAGTAGGCGAAGTTTGCGATATCTTTCCATTTGGAGATCTGCGAGTTTTGTTGAATAGGATGCGGCACTTGAGAGTAGGAAATCATCCTTACCGAGATAGTATCATTTCTTTCACCGAGGAGAAAGTGGACAAGAATTTTACTTCATACGTGTGGATCATTCATAGCAAAGTACCTAATTCCTGGAAGGGTCTCTTATAATGGTACAAAAGAGAATTGATAAAGCTACTAAGCCTTTAATGATAAATTCTATTAGTAGATTGCTCGTCTTTGCGGAAGATATTGCGAGGTTCGGGCCGAGCTTGGAAGATGTGGAAGCGTGCATCAAAGTGTTGAATGAAGGATTGCTGCAGTTCATGACAGAAAAGGAAGCAGTGGCTAAAACAGATGGAAAGATGTTGAATCACATGTTCGACAAGTATATCCGATATCAGAACAAGAAGAAGACATAAATATTACAGCTGGCATGACTTCTTCTATTTTCTATGTTCCCGGATGAAATTGTAAAACTTTAAAGTTATTGGTTTTGAAACCATTGCTTAAAGTCATGTGGAACAATTCTATTAGTTAAGTGATACATGTGTCACTTAAGGAGAAGTTAGTTGAGGATGATTGCCAAATGTCATCTTTACTTGTTTGTGTTTCATTAGTTAGATTTTCCATTTGTACTTTCCCTCCTACATTCTATAAGTAGGAGAAGAACTTTCGGGTTAATGATGGGAATTTGTAAGCGAGGAATCTTGTGTTCTAGACTTTGTCTTTGAACCCCTAAGAGCCACTTGGAGAAAAGGAATATAAAGGAGTAGGTTTCTGGAGAACTTTGTGTCATAGTGTACTTGTGTTTCTTACTTTTAATTTTAGATCTATTAATAAACTTTGTGTTATTTTAGATCTGGATCTAGAAACTACCTTTGTTTTAGAATTTTGTGTTTATATCTATTGGATTCTTCTATGTTCATGTAATCAGCTCGCCATATACTTGATTGGGATGCACATCTTCCCCATTTCTTCGTGTGTTTATGTAATTACCTTCTTCTATAACTTTTCCTTTCTTTAAACAGTTGCTTACTTGCTATAGAACTGTTCAATTATGGTTCATGAACTGAGTAGTTAAAGTAAAACCCCATTTAGATATTAGCATACTTAAATTGATAAATCGACACGGAGCCTCACCGGTTAAATGAGGGAGATTTATCTCATGACTACCTAGGTTTTGTGCTATGCAAAAATCTAGCCAATAGTTTTGGAAACTCCACTCGCGAACAACTCTTTTTGCAGATCAAGGCTTATCTATTATAGATCTGAGTGTTTTCCACACAAAACTCAACTTTGGTTATATGTCCATTCACCCAATTTGTGAAGGCGCAAGAAAGGACTTATCATTTTTTCGATTTGTAGGAGCAATTCAATTTCAATCATCCTCCTCGAGTTAGAAGTCGTAGATCTAGTCTCTCACCAAGAAGGAGAGTGCACACCCATCTAGATCCAGATCATCTTCACCATAATCCAGCAGCTAGAGTTATCCATCCAGTCTAAACAAGGAGGAGATGTGCCCCATTCATCATGTAGAATCAAAATCAGAACCAGATAGTACCTGTCCCATGGGGAGTAGCTTTTGGACCTCTGAACCTTACTCCACCTATGCACGATCTGCCAAAGGGATCTAGAAAGAATTTTCAAAAATTCTTTGGAGATGGAAAGAAAAACCCGAATGATCATTTGGCGGCCTTCTTTATATCTTTTGGTGTGCTTGCGATGCAAAGCATCAAGATGTCTCATTCAAACTTTTCATTAAGACTCTACATGACTTGGTTGGAGAATAGTTCTATCGGCTAGCTCCTGGCACCATAACCAACTGGGTGACTATGTGTGAGCAATTTCTGAAAAGATTCAAGCCCACAGAGGATGCTAGCACGTTGATCACCCAACTGACGCAATTGAAGAAAGAGCCAAGCGAGAACATGCGGGACTTTATTGCAAGGTTCCAGAGGATTTTATATAAAATCCCCACTTCTTCCATTGAGCGATGAAAATCAAAAGACATTTTTTATAAACGCTCTATTACCCGAAGTTGGATATCAACTGAGAAGGGCAAGACCTATAAATCTACTTGAAGCACAAAATGTTGCCGTGGAAGTTGAGGATGACTTGATCATGGCTGGGAAACTCAGACAACCATCTCACAAAGGTGATGGCACTTCTTCAAGTACTTCAGATCCTTTGTTGCAGAGATTGGCTAATGACATGTTGCAGATCAAGAAGCAGATCTCTCAAGTAGGGAATGCAACCCCCTCAAGAATAGCTCCTACCCGGACCTTTAATGGTCAAAATCAAAATCAAAACCGAAACAGACTTGCTGCTACACCACAACAGTTGGCAATAGAAGCTGCTCCAAGGAATAACTTGGAAACTAATGAAGAGGATCTCGGCATTGATGAATCATTCGATGATGAAGACTTTATAGATCCTACTATGACTCCAATATTGGTTACCTGGACTACAAATCTGACGATGGCTATTATGAATCTTTTGAAGATTTTGATGGTCACACTTTTGTGGTGTTTACAAGGTCTCAAACATGCCAAAATGCCGAAGCATCCACAAGCGGCCGAAGAGAAAGAGAAGATCCTGGCCGGATGTTACTATCTTAAAAAGAGGTAGCACTCTTTTTTCTTCATTAGTGCCCAAAGATAAATATTCAAATTCTTTCAATTCGCAGCATAGGGCCAACACACATCCTGCTGAAGCAAGACAATCTTTCGACATCATTGATCACATCAAGAGGAACAAGGTCCAAATGTCAGAAGCTGAATATTTGAGAGCATTTCCTGATCAGCTGAATAGATTGGTCAAATATGTGCAAAGTAACGGTCCCAGCCCAACAAATAATACTTCATGGGGTATCTTAGAAAATCTAAAGAATACTCCTCCTTCAAATAATGTGGCTGCAAGTTCTTCTCCTTCCACCTCTTCTCCTGCTACATTAGAATGGATCGAGCCATTCTATGTGTCATTGCTTATCAACGGATACAAACTAAGCAATTGCATTTTGGACTCTAGAGCTTCTGATAATGTCATGCCTACCAAATTTTTTGATGCCTTGGGTCTCACATTGACAAAAACCTTCAGAAGATGTTATTCAATGGAAATGAAAGTCCCTCTTGTGGGGAAAATCAAAGATGCGCGAGCGATTTACTTCCTTTCCAGAAAAAAGGCTGAAAATGACTATCCTTGTAGCAGACATCCTAGTCTCTTATGGCATGCTCTTAAGTAGAAATTTCTGCAAAGAGCTAGGTGGAGAAGTCAAGATGGATTGGTCTTGTGTGCACATACCAATCAAAGGAGTAAATCAGAAGTTAGAACCTGAGAATAAATCCAAGTACACAGTATCAAAGTCTGAGGATCCTAGATCTTAGATCTTGTTTCAGGAGTCTGATCACAGAGTCTATTATCTAGAAATGGATAAAGAAGATGTTCAACCCATGATTCAAGAACACATCAACTTGACAACAAATTTTGGACTCTGGAATTTGATGGCAGCTGTTGTTCATTTGGATCCAGTGTAGGCATTGTTCTTATCTCTCCCGAAGGGAAGGTGCATGCGCATTCCTTCAAATTAATGTTTGAAAATACTAACAACACAAAGTAGAATATGAAGAAGCACTTTGGTGTTAGGCATGGAGCAAGCAATAACAATGGGAATCAATCTCTTACACATAAGGGAGATGCCGAGCTGATCGTCAAGCGAGATAAGAGGTCTCTATCAAGTTAAAAAGAAAAATTCAGCATTATAGAGATCGAGTCTACTCTGTTATCCCGAATTTTTCAGCTTTCTTGGTATCTTACATTTCAAGAGAACAAATTTCAAGAGCTTATTCACTTGCACTTGACCGTAACTTTGTTAAATCCATATCAGCCTCCCACATTTTTCAAACAAGGGGACTACAAAGTTGAGATGGTCTTCTCGCCCAAAAATTCCTAACAACGTCCAGCAATGGTAGGTTTTCAACGATGACAAGCAGATTGATGCGTTTCTCCAATGAAGGATAACTTTGAAGAAATCTACTATGAGGGAAGCAACTCTCCTCGAGGCAAAATACTATAAGAGAAATAGATGTGGATGTCTCGGGAAGTCGGGAGATTATCTAGCTAAAGGAAATAAAATTCCCAAAGGCTTGGTATCTCTTGAGGAAATTTTTGATAAGCATGATCGGATGCTTAAGAAAAATGAAGAAAGTGACGAAGGTTCTTCCTCTGATACACAATTACTAAATTTGGGAGTCGCAATGATCCCAAATTAGTAAATCTAGGTAAGTGTTGTTCGAAGCCGAAAGAGAAGATTTCACTAAGGTTCTTAAGAAATATATGGATGTTTTTGCCTAGTCTTACCAAGATCTAAAAACATATCAGCCTGTGGAAGTTCAACACTACATCTCACTAAAACCAGAACAAAAGCCTTTCAAGCAAAAGTTGCGGCAAAGACAACCCTACCATTTTGGGAACCATCTTTGCAGAAATGCAGAAGTTGTTATACTGTGAAAGATTATTTATCCCATACATCATTCCGAATGGTTGGCCAACATAGTTCTTGTGAGGAAGAAGAGTGGCGAAATTAGGTTGTGCGTGGATTTTCGCAACTTTAATCAATCTTATTTAAAAGATAACTACCCCATCCCCATCATGGATCACACTCTGCAGGTGGTCACTGGATCTGAGATGCTTTCCATGCTTGATGGTTGTTCAGGTTACAACCAAGTCAAGGTATCCAAAGAAGATCAATACAAAACGACGTTCATCACACCTTGGGAACCTTTGCTTACCAAAAAATGTTGTTTGACCTATCAATGTTGGAGCTACATTTCAAAGAGCTATGGATTTAGCTTTTTCTCATCTCAAGGATATAAGCATAGTGGTGTACCTTGATGATCTGACAATATTTTCCAAAGATAGAAGCACACACATTTCAAACTTGGAAGAGGTCTTCATACAATGCCATAAACATGGTATTTCTTTGAATCCTAAGAAGTCCATCTTTGTTGTAACAGAAGGGAAACTACTAGGGCACATTGTTTCAAAAGAAGGAACCAAGATAGATCCAGAGCATGTCAGATCCATTCAGACATTACCACTACCCACATCCAAAAAAGGAGTTCACTCTTTCTTTGGAAAAGTTAATTTTCTCAGGAGATTCATTCCTAACTTTGCTGAGCTAACCCATCATATCTCGAATATGATGAAGAAGACACAAGATTTTAAATGGAGCAATGAAGGGAAGGAAGATTTCGATAAAATTAAAGAAGCCCTGTCAAAAGCTCTGTCTTGGTTTCACCTGACTTCAGTAAAGAATTTATTCTTTACTGTTATTCCTCCAAACACACCATGTCAGCAATATTGATGCAGAAAAATCAAGAGGACGCAGAAGCTCCTATTGCTTTCATGAGCACACCCCTTAAATCCTATGAGTTGAAATATACTCCCATGGAAAAGCACGCATATGCAGTGGTGAAGGTGTGTAAGGCTTTCAGGTATTATATTCTTTCCTCACACATTGTGGTTTTGGTTCCAGATACTGTAGTGAAATCCATCCTCACTCAACAAGAGTTAGGATTACTGAGAGGAACATGGGTGACAAAGGTTCAAGAATATGACCTAGATATTAAACCGACAAAGCTGGTTCGAGGAAGCGGACCTGTGTGAACTAATGACAGAGATGAAAGCATCGGTTTAAAAGCATATCAAGATGAGATAGATGGGGATTTTCCTACAGTACTTTTTATAGATCTAGTAGAGGAGTGGTACAAGAACATTACTTAATTTTTGACATATGGATAATGCCCAGATCAACTTTCTAGAAAAGAAACGAACAATCAAACTGAAATCCAAATATTTTGTTCTTTGGGATAATGGTTTGTACAAGAAGGGAATTGATGGCATATTTCTCAGATGCGTGGATAAAGGTCAACAAGATCAGCTACTACAACAGTTTCATGACATGGCTTGCGGTGGTCATTTCTCAGCAGTCACTACACACAAGATCCTCAGAGAAAGGTATTACTAGCCCACCCTTTTTCAAGATACTGCAGATTGGGTAGCTAAGTGTCAAGCATGCCAACATTTTGTTGGGCATGTGAAATTGCCTGCATTACCTCTAAAACCCATTGTGATTGAAGAACCTTTCCAATAGTGGGGAATGGATTTTATTGGTATGCTTAACCCGGCTTCCAGTGTCAGATCACCATTACATTCTAACAGCTACTGATTATTTCAGTAAGTGGGTAGAAGCTATTCCTGTGAAGAATGCCACTTCCGCCGAGGTGTGTAGTTTTATAAAAGAAAATATTATTGTTAGGTTTGGCGTGCCCAATAAAATTGTAGCAGACAACGCTCTGAATCTTTCTTCTGAGGAGTTGGTTGACTTCTGCTACACTTATGGGATTCAACTGGTTCATTCCTCAAACTACTATCCATAAAGTAATGGCCAAGCTGAGTCTAGTAATAAAAACTTGGTAACTATCGTGATGCGCAAGCTAGTAACGGAAAATCAAAGGACTTGGCATAAAAATTTGTTTGATGCATTATGGGCCGATAGAATCACACCAAAGAGGGTGATAGGCATGTCCCCATTTCAGTTGTTATACGGTAGAGACATGGAGTTGCCTCTTACCTTGGAACTACCTGCCCTACGACTTTCTAAGGCCCTGGAGGATTCCACATTCACGGATGCTATTGATAAAAGAATTATGTACCTGACTGAATTGAGAGAAGTACAAACTCAAGTTGCAGATAGGTTGATAGAGCATCAAAGGAATGTGAAATTCATCTTTGACAAAAATCTAGGGAAAGAAAGTTTGAAGTCAATGACTGGGTCCTTTTATGGGACAACAGAAGAGAAGCAAAAGGCATGCATGGAAAATTTGATTCATTATGGAAAGGGCCTTTTGTGATTAAGAAGATCACCGGAGCAGATAGTTTCATTCTTGCTCATCGGGATGGAGTTCAATTGTCGTTTCCTTTCAATGGGAAACACTTGAAGTAGTTCGAACATGAGAAGCGAGGTAAAACTTTGTATGTACATAAATAAAGCTTTGTTTGTTTTTCTTTGTTTTATTTTTATTTTTTTGTTGTGTTTGTTTGCCTAACCCCGTGCCCAAAAGACAAGATACGAAACAAGAGATGTTGGGTTCTCATATTTTTCCTTGTCATTCTGACAGAGAAAAAGATGTCCACAGACGGAGCCGATCGGTATCCCCTGATTTCATCTTGAAATCATGACTACCCTATCCGAAAATTTTCATACTTTTAAAATAATGGGTCGTTTTGTGTTTTTATTGCCATAAATTTCTTGTATTGCATCAAGATATTCCCAAAGATCCATATTAGCGTTTTTCGACAAATACCCAGATGTAGAAAATTGTTATATTTTGTCGTCGGGATTTGTCTCAGGAAATTTGTATTCAATTATTTCAAGCCCCGTGTATGAGGCTATTTGCGCTCCATTTTAACTCTGTTATGATCGAACATGTCATTATTCCTATGTACTGAAGGGTTTTAACTTGGAATAAGTTAAGGCTTTATTTGTGACTTTTGGCAATTTTTTGTGTTTTTGTGTTGTCCCGTTTCATTTTCTGTGAAATTTCTATGGAACAATTCCTTTGTCGGGTAAGCCCGATTCTTGGCCCGGAGAAGCTGGAGAACATATACGGATGTTATTCCTAGGAGGAAGTCATCATCGAGGTCGGATCACTAGGAAAAAGTGAAGTCGTGCGCTAAAAGCACTGCGGGGGTTGGGCGCATTTTGGAAAACAAAGGATTCAAGGCGTAGTGGGAAAAATAGAAGGAGCGGGTAGGTGGGGATTTTATACCTACCTAGTAGGGTACTTTTTCCCATGATAAAAAATTCATTTAAGCTGTAGTGGGAAAATTAGAGGCGACGTGCGGCGGAAATTTATTGCCTGCCTTACAAGGTAAAAATTCCCATGGTGAAATAAAAGAAAAGTGAATTAAGTGAAATCATGGGATTTTATTGCCTCCCTTGCAGGGTAAATAATCCCATTGTCAAAGTCAAATCACTTAAGTGGATCATGGGATTTCGGGGCTACCTGTGAGGTAAAGAATCCCATTGTGAAAAATTCTTAAAAATAGAATTATATGATGCCAAAAAGTGCAACCCCTTTGGAGAGATAAAGGCAGCTTTAAAGTGGATTATTTTAATTGTTTCTTCTTCTAATTTTGGCACCCAGGCATGGAAGAAAGTCAACAAAGCCAAAGGGAATAAAAGAAACAAAATTAAATGGATTAAATTGATTAAATTTAATTTATTTAAAGGCTGCCCCCTTCATGTCAAAAAGTGCCCCATTTAGGATAGATTTAATGTTTTTGAAGCATTAAATCATTAAATAAATTCCTATTTTCAGTGGCTATGGTCAAAGCACCTTTGTGAAGTGAAGAGTGAATGATTAAATTGGATTAATTTAATTTATTGGAAGGCCGACCTTAAACATGCTATTTTTAAAAGAGAGAAGCATGCTTTTCAATTAATTAATTGCCAGAATAGGAAAGGAAACTATTAATTATAGAATTGTGAGGGTTATATAAGCATGGGCTGCCATAAGGGTGAATTAATTAATTCACGGGTAAAGAATTGCAGCTAGGAGGAAAAGTGCGCCCCATTTGAAGAGGATTTTCATTGAGACAAAGGTGAAAACAAGGCTAAAAGCTTCCAATTTTGGAGCATGCTTTGAAGAAAGTTGATTTTGCCTGCATAATTGTTTACATAGGTGATACAGTGCTCAGGTGAAGTTTGAAAAAATTATGCTCTCTTTGCATGCAAATTAAACATCAATTTTTGGGGCAGCAGGCTTGAAAAGTGCATATTTTTATAATTAAAATTCACTATTCATGCTCTGGTGGCCATATTTGTCTGAATTAATTGCAGGAATTCATTACAAGTGCTTTACAAAAGAAAAGGAGCTCTAATCAATGTCCAATACATTGAATATATCCTCTGGATCTGAAAATTGTCCGAGATCTACACCAATTTTGAAGAAATCCGGCCAAGTAAAAGAAAAAAATTATTCGAGACAAAGATAGACAAAGCCATGGCAAAGAGAGATGAAAAAGAAAGCACAACGGAGTCATGCATCACTTCCAAACTTGCGACATAGGGAGACATAGATCCAGTCCGGAACCTCTTTCCAAATTGATTCATAGATGCAGAGTGGAAAAGACTTCACTCATGCGTGTGGTTAAAAGCAAGGAATTATTCGAGCTGCAGCCTTTCCATACATAGCCCGATTTCGAAATTTGTGATGGAGTGCGCTAGATCCTACCATCCTTCATCCGAGATCGGTGCGAGATGCTTACGGGGGTAAACAATAATTGATTGGATGCGAGTTCATCAATTATTGTTTGAAGATTCTCGTGTGAAAGGTGGTGACTTCCATAAGCCTTCTCAGGATGCCGGCGGTAGAGGTGGGAGAAGCATAGAGCTAACTCGCATGAAATAATGAACAACGAGATACATGAAGAAGCCTAGATCTCCTTCAAAGTTCCCAAGAACTCTTCCACGATCTAATTTGGTGTAGGAGGTCGATGATATTATCAAATTGCTATGCAGGATTAATGGCGAGGTGAATGCTTACACTTTCCATACATGGATGTATGCTTTCATTAGGACCATTGAAGTCAACAAGGTTGATTCCATAATCAATTGGTCGGAAATTATTAGTGACAACATTGGTAAACAACTCTAGAATGTGAAGCATACTTTCAAGTTCAAAATGACTTCCTACTTGGTGTATGTTGTAACTTCGTAAGGCATCTTTTCTAGGATGGATAGATGTGGCATTCTTTCTAAGGACCCCATTTTCGAGTGCTACCCACAACTTACTGTACCTACATGTGAGAAGGATTTAAAAGTGGCCGATGATGGATTCTTCTACAATTTCATTTGTAGGCTAGACAAAGACTTGAAGGCCAATAGGTTAAGCAAAGAAGCATGGGAAGTCATATCCAGGATTGGCAGTCTATTCATTCAGTTTGTAGATTTCACATACCTCGGGTTACATGATTTTCTAGAGAACCAATAAAGATGCCCAAATATCCAAATGATAGATTGATCACCATGGAGCTGAGCAAGCAAGTTGTGGAGATACACGACCTTCAGTCAAAATGGCACAAGACTACGGGCTTCTTTCTAATCATTGTCGAACACTATAGCTACCGGAGCATTCATAGAGCTCAAGGGATAGAGACGTAGATGTTATCGGAGTATGAGCAAGAGTTCTTCACGGCATGGCTGAACTTTGATCCATTTGGAGTAGCCGGGAACACAATCTCCCAAGAGTACACACACATGCTTTCATTGGAGGATTTCTGGATGAAGTGCAAAAGTGAGTACAAAGTTAGAAAGAGGGATTTCAACAGGCTATCGAGAAAAGCAAGTGTTCAACTTTAGACTAGCACGGATACTACGGATCTTAAGGATGATGGGAATGTGGTACTTGACACTTACCATCAAATGGGAGGAGATAGATCCGTACTTGAGGATTACGTAGGAGGCTGCCACCCAATTGAAGAAAGATCTTGAGCAGTTTTGGTGAATACTTCAAACTGGTTGTTGACAAAGGGATATTGTCTTGATGAAGCATTCATGAATCAAGTCATGAGAAACTTTGGCATTACGCACGAGAAGATTCCCTCAAGCGGAAGCACAGAGGAGAAAGCAACAGAATTTCCTAGAAGTTGAAAGTACATAGAAGATTTCAATCAAAGGAGAAGATCACTTCTACGACCATGGCTTTAGCTTCGGCTTCTCCAACACCAAGTACTTCACCAACTATTGCACTGCAGTAGAATACTTCCATGCCTCTAATGAATCCAGCGACATTCATCTTCTCTCCTCAGCCACTCCGATCAGCACCTAATCTAGAGGAGACGTTGAAGCTGCAGATCGCGGAGATCGAAAGAGCTTTGTCCTTAGATGATTCAGAAGATGGCAGACATAACACTGTGGCACTTTCTAATGGAGAGGATGCATAGCAGGAGATGGTACTCCACTCAACGACTTCTCATTCTCTTAGAAGTAACTTCTTGAAATTATTTGCTTCTCAATTGGTTCCATAAGCGAGTGTGGAGATGAACTTGGAAGAACGTGACTTGTAGCTACTCAGCCTAGACATAAAAACGAGAAGGCCTAAAGTTGCTAAACCAACTTCTAGGTTGATCATCAAGGAATCGGGGTAGAAGTTTGCTGAGATATCAATTCCGATGAAGGAAAGAAGGAGGATGAGCTCACGATAGAAGATGTTACAATAACCAGAGTACCCCTCGGTCAAGCCACCATAGAAGGATTGAAGCAGGACACACAGACATTGATAGATGCTCTATTCCTTAGGCTTGACAGAGAAAAGGTGGAGAAAGATGAGCTTCAGAAGCAAGTATCTCAATTGTGCGAGATCATAGCCAAGGTTGCTAAACCTTCCATTCAGCCCATTTTCGAGTAGGTGAGTGATCATCTTATGCAGAAATAGAGTATGCAAGAAATCAAGTAAAAGATATTGACGAATGGAAGGATTTGATTATTTGTCAAGCTTATGTACAACTTGGAGAGGTGCCAGCCCACTTAAAGGTTATTAATGATGCGGTAAATCAGCTAAAGCAATCGGTGAAGAGTATAGTGGACATGAACACGATTCTTGAGAGTAACCCAGTACTTTAGCCGAGATTAACAAGCTGAAAGGAGATGTATTGGTTGTGTTTCAGATTGTACCAGGATGGATCAGTTGAGAAGGGGAAGCAGCTTGAGTTTGCAGTATCTTTCCATTTGGAGATCTGTGAAATTTTCTTTGAAGGGGATGCGAGCACTTGAGAGTAGGACATCATCCTTACCAGATAGTATCATTTCTTTCACTGAGGAGAAAGTGGACGGGAATGTTACTTCATACGTGCAGATCATTCTTAGCAAAGTACCTAATTCCCTGGAAGGTCTCTTCTGATGGTACAAAAGAGAATTGATAAAACTACTAAGCCTTTCACGATGAATTCTATTAGTAGATTGGTGGCGCTGAGCAGAAGATATTATGAGGTTCACGCTAAGGTTGGAAGATGTGGAAGCATGCATCAAAGTGTTGAATGAAGGATTGCTGCGATTCGGACGTAAAAAGAAGCAAAGGCTAAAACATGTGGAAAGATGCTAAATCACATGTTCGAAAAGTATATCCGATATCGAACAAGAAGAAGACATAAATGTTACAAATTTGTACGACTTCTTCTTCTATTTTCTATGTTCCTGGATGAAATTGTAAAACTTTAAAGTTATTGGTTTTGAAACCATTTCTTAAATTCATGTGGAACAATTCTATTAGTTAAGTGATACATGTGTCACTTAAGGAGAAGTTAGTTGGATGATTGTCAAATTTCATCTTTACTTGTTTGTGTTTTAGTTCGATTAGATTTTCTATTTGTACTTTCCCTCCTACATTCTATAAGTAGGAGAAGAACCTTCGGGTTAGTGATGGGAATTTGTAAGAAGCAATCTTGTGATCTAGACTTTGTGTTGAACCCCTAAGAGCCACTTGGAGCAAAGGAATACAAAGGAGCAGGGAGTTTCTAAAGAACTTTGTGTCACGGTGTCTTGTATTTCTTACTTTTAATTTTAGATCTCTTAATAAACTTTGTGTTATTTTAGATCTAGATATAGAGTTGCCTTTGTTTTAGAATTTTGTGTTTATATCTATTGGATTATTCTATGTGCATGCAATCAACTTTGCCATCTACTGCTTGGGATGCACATCTTCCCCATTTCTTCTCTCGTGTTTATGTAATTACTTCTTCTATAACTTTTCCTTTCTTTAAACAAGCTCGCTTACTTTACTGCGAAATCTGTTGATTATGGTTCATGAACCGAGTAGTTAAATTAAAACCCCATTTAGATATTAGCATACTTAAATTGACAAATCGACACGGAAGCCTCACCTCGGTTAAATGAGGGAGATTTATCTCATGACTACCTAGGTTTTGTGCTATGGGAAAATCTAGCCAACAGTTTTTGGTAACTCCGCTAGAGAACAACTCTTTTTGCAAATCAAGACTTATCTCATTGCAGATCTGAGTGTTTTCCACACAAATCTCAACCTGGTTGAACATCCATTCACCCAAACCATGAAGGCGCAAGGAAGAATTGATCATATCTTCAGACTGTAGGAGAAATTCAATTTCAATCATCCTCCTCAAGTTAGAAGCTGCAGATCTAGTCTCTCACCAGGAAGGAGAGTGCACACCCATCCAGATCTGGATTGTCTTTAGCATAATCTAGCAGCTAGAATTATCCATCAAGTATACACAAGGAGGAGACGTGCCCCATTCATCATGCAGAATCAGAATCAGGAACAGATAGTACCTATCCCATGGGGAGCAGCTTTTGGACCTCGAACTCCGACTCCACCTATGCACGATCTGCCAAAGGGATCCGAAAGAATTTTACGTAAAATTCTTTGGAGATGGAAAGTAAAACCTGACGATCATTTGGCGGCCTTCTTTATATCTTGTGATGTGCTTGCGGTAGAGCATCAAGATGTCTCGGTCAAACTCTTTATTGAGACTCTGCATGACTTGGCCGGAGAATGGTTTTATCGGCTAGCTCCCGCACCATAACCAATTGGCGACTATGCATGAGAAATTTCTAAAAAGATTTAAGCTATAGAGGACGCTTAACGTTGATCACCCAACTGACGCAGTTGAAGAAAGAGCCAAGCAAGAACATGCGGGACTTTATTGCAAGGTTCCGGAGGATTTTATATAAAATCCCCACTTCTGCCGCATTGAGCGACAAAAATCAAAAGATGTCTTTTATAAACACTTTATTGCCCGAATTTGGATATCAATCGAGAAGGGCAAGACCTGTAAATCTACTTGAAGCACAAAATGCTACCGTGGAAGTTGAGGACGACTTGATTATGGCTGGGAAACTCAGACAACCATCTCACAAAGGTGATGGTGCTTCTTCAAGTACTTCAGATCCTTTGTTACAAAGATTGGCTAATGACATGCTGCAGATCAAGAAGTAGATCTCTCAAGCAAGGAATGCAACCCCCTCAAGAATAGCTCCTACCCAAACCTTTAATGGTCAAAACTAAAATCAAAACCGAAACAGACTTGCCGCTACACCATAGCGGTTGGCAATAGAAGCTGCTCCAAGGAATAACTTGGAAACTAATGAAGAGGATCTCGGCATTGATGAAACATTCAATGATGAAGACTTTATAGATCCCATTGGCGACTCCAATATTGGTTACCTGGACTATGAATCTGACGATGGCTATTATGAATCTTTTAAAGATTTTGATGGTCACACTTTTGTGGTGTTTACAAGGTCTCAGACACACCAAAATGCCAAAGCATCCACAAGCGGCTAAAGAGAAAGAGAAGATCATGGCCCGGATGTTACTATCTTAAAAAGAGGTAGCACTCTTTTTCTTCATTAGCGCCCAAAGATAAATATTCAAATTCTTTCAATTAAGTAGCATAGGGCCAACACACATCATGCTTAAAGCAAGTCAAGATTTTGACATCATTGATCACATCAAGAGGAACAAGGTCCAAATGTCAGAAGCTGAATATTTGAGAGCATTTCCCGATCGATGAATAGATCAGGTCAAATATGTGCAAAGTAACGGTCCCATTTCAACAAATAATACTTCACAGGGGTATCTTAGCAAATCCAAAGAATACTCATCCTTCAAATAATGCGGTTCTGCAAGTTCTTCTCCTTCCACCTCTTCTCCTACTACATCGAGACGGATCGAGCCATTCTATGTGTCATTGCTTATCAACCGATACAAACTAAGGAATTGCATTTTGGACTCGGAGCTTCTAATAATGTCATGCCTGCCAAAGTTGTTGATGCCTTGTGTCAAATGTGTGATCCGCTTTGTGGGAGTTTAAAAATCCTAGAATATATTTCTACAATATTATATTTTTATTAGGAATGATTATTATTCCACTAAGAGGTGTTCCTATAATGGCAGTAAGGAGTGTAATGGTGTGTATTGTTTGAAAAAAATATTTCCTAACTAATATGTAATGATTAAAATAATTTATTTTTGTAATTTCAACTCAATATATAATAAATAAAATAAATATATGCTTATGTATTTATACATAGAAATTTAAGTTATTTTAAAAGCGTGAAAGATAACAAGTGTGAATCGGTAAATAATTGTGCGCAGTATTACTATGAAAGTAAATTCAAGATAATTGATCTATATTATTTTTAGTTTTTACTTTTTTTTACTTTTACATGTAAGTAACTATATTTATTTTTAGTGGAAGATAATTATTTAATAAGTGTGAATCTCACGGAGATATTAATCTCGAGGTATCTATCTATCTAATGTGAGAATATCTCTCGGTATCTTTTCAATAGATGTATTTAAGATATCTATTTTAATTATCTTTATTGAATAGGTGAAGAATGAAATGTTTACTTAATAGCTAATTGGTGAACAACAAAAAAATGTATCCTCGCCCATAGGTTTCACAAGAACAAATAAATATGAAATATAGCTAGAAGATGAAGCTAAGGGATATTTACCATTAAAACATTGAAAAAAATTGTTGAGAGGGAGAAAGATAATAAATCTATAGGTTTTACCTATCCATCCAACCTCCCTCCCTCCGTCCCTCGCTCCCTCCTTTATATATATATATATATATATATATATATATATATATATATATATATATATATATATATATATATATATAATAATTCTCCCATACAAAATAATGAAAGAGTACTACAACACTTATTTAAGGCACAATCACTCAATATTAAATCGATGTAAATTAATGATCCCGCAACATTGTGCATGTTATATAATTGATGGTAGTGTATGATGGTATGATGGTAGTGTATGTTAGATTTGTAAAAAAATCCATGATCAAAATGTGGAGAGTTGAAGGAAGAGATAAGAACTGATCATTTCACTTTTCCTAAGTTATGTAAGTGGTTATTATTTCCAATATTAAAAGAAATTGGAATAAAATTGGTAAATATCTATAGATTGGAAGTATTACTAAATCATTTGTGTTATATAAACAAATTCACTTTATAGTTGGTGCTAAATTTTATTTTTAAAGTCTAGAAGATTGTTTCATACGAATGTGAAGTTCAATATCACAATATTACTAGGTGAAATTCAAAAGTGTTATAAACATAAAAACACAATTATCTTCAAAGAGGTTTATGTGTTGTGGCCTTCAACATACTATTTGTTTTGAGGAAAATAATTTAAAGTCTATAACTGTTATTAGTAATACTAGATACTTTTCAATGTTGAGAATGGGTGACAATATGTAGAAGACTCGCATAATGAAAAACTGTAGAAATAGACATAGAGCCACAAAGGTTTATCTATCTATCAAGGACATTTATGGTCCACAATAATATTGATTTTTATAAAGAAATTACAATTTAGTTGGTTTGGATCAATTTATTTTGTGGAGAGGCCAACATAGAGTCAAATAAACTACACCTCTAATTAAACATGCCAAAATAATCACACCTAAGCATCAAACCTCACCCTCTACATAAAAGTTTAAACTTTTATCGATGTCGTAGCACATGTGACATCATGCAAAAAAATTATCTTATCCATTAAGGATTTATGCCCATATTGTTTTCTATGGTTTCTGGGTGTTTGTCGGTAAAGCAATATTCCAAAGAAGCAGGATTCCGTTCGGTACAGTTACTCTTTGAATCTTATCCTCCGTTATATTAACATGCATGCATGTACCTGTGTTTGTAGCAGAGCAGAAATGGCAACACATGGCGGGTGTGTTAAAGTGCGAGTGGTGAACGGAACGGATTTAGTGATTAGAGACCGGTGGAGGAGAAGTAGCGATCCTTACGTCATACTTAAGCTTGGTTCCACTGTAATTAATCTTCTAATTTTGTGCCTGTCTAACATGTAAAGATATATGATATTTAGATAGTCGGGAAATGAAGATGGATTCTATTTTTGTGTGTGCAGGAGATGGGACGCACTTCAATTGCGAAGGCAAACCTTCATCCAACTTGGAATGAAGAATTTGTATTCCTTATAACGGAGGCTAATTGCTTACTCAAACTGGTATTAGCTTGAAATCTATAATCTTCTGAAGTCTGTTTAATTCATCCATTCCAATCCAAAGAAGTGGAACTAAAATTTGAAACTTTGTAATTATTGTTGAATGTTGGAGTGGATTTTGTAGGAAATATGGGACCACGATACGATACGTGATGACAAGATGGGAAATGCTGAAATAGATCTGAAACCTCTTATGGAGAATGAAGCAAAACTTGAGAGGATGGTATCTCCTTCTAAGGAAAACTGCCTCTACAAAGACAGCAACATCGTAAAGTGTAATGGTAAGAAAACGATGCAGGAAGCATGCTTGAAGCTTCGTGGTGTTGAGAAGGGACTATTGACCTTACAATTCGAATGGCCCGTGTAGGAACCCTGAAAGGAAGATCTTAAACAGTACGTGAAATATCAAAGTGGCAGTTAAAAGGCATCGGTTGTTTAGCACTATGTGATTGTTTTTGTTGTTTACATGAGAATAGTTTATAATATTATCATGTCATAGGCCTTCTGCAATGATAGTAAGGGGTAGAATAATTTTTTTTTATTATTGATAAATAGTTTTTTGTAAGGGGCTATACCCTTGTACAGAAATGCTTAAAAGTAAGATTTTACAAAATTATCAAAACAAAAATAGATCAAAATCAAGATTTAACATGAAAGCCCATCAGCAAAAAATTAACTATTCAGAATACAGCAAAAAAACAGCAGTGTAACTGCTCAAAAACAACAACTACACAAAGAGTCCGCAAAAAAAGAAGGGGTAAGATCTTTTGGTGTGACAATGACGAGTTTTAGTTTCAATATTAAATTTGGCATCTATCTAACCATCACATGGTAAGTTTGACTTTAAATTTTACATCTATTTGAATCTCACTTTTTTAAAAAAATAGTCAATTAAAAATTGTGACCTTTTTTCCTTACAAAGATTTTTTTATCATATCAAAAATAAAATACTTGAAACTAAGCTATCAACATTTTTATGTAATGCCCATAAAAATGCACCTAATATTAAATTTGACATCTATCTAACCATCACATGGTAAGTTTGACTTCAAATTTTACATCTATTTGATTCTCACTTTTAAAAAAATAGTCAATTAAAAAATTGTGACCTTTTTTTTCCTTACAAAGATTTTTTTTATCATATCAAGAATAAAATACTTGAAACTAAGCTATCAACATTTTTATGTAATGCCCATAAAAATGCACCTAATAATTCTATGACTAAATAAATCAAGCGATTTTTTTTTTTTAATTTCATTCAAGGTTACAGGATAACACATGGGTTTACTCACAAAACTCCACATCACATGAGACACTTGTACAAATATGAACCCACTCATATAGTAGGATAACATAAGGTACACGTCAATGCCTCACTCAAACGACGTACACCAAGACAATGACCAGAACACCCGCCTAAAACTCCCACTCGAGACCCAAGAACAACCTAGGTTAGTTAGAAAAATTATGGATTTTTTTCTTTGTTCAAGGTGAGACTACAAACAAGCCTCGAAGCAACAATTGACACAAGGAAGTACATCAAGGTCAATCATGTTAAGAAGATAAGGTTTTCCATTGGAACAACATATAAAATACCACATTACAATTAGTGAGTATAATTAACCAAGTATAGTTTAAATTTCCTTTAGGTGTTAATTTAATAATTAGATTAAATTAACACTAGGGTTAAATATTTCTTAATTACACTTAGAGGGCTACAGGGGCCAAAACAATAAAACAAGGCTCTCATTACAAGGGGTTAGGAAAAACATTCCCTTGCCCCATAAGGTGGCCCCAGAATGGTCAACTCATGCTTTTAGAAATACACATTGAAAATAAGGAAGGTAATTTTCCTCTTACCCACTCACATACTGACCTAAAAGATTCAAACTAATTTTTCTCATATTTCCCACACTCAAAAACTCCTAAACACCATTCCATTAGATAGGAAATTTCTTCCCCTTTCCAGAGATATAAGGAAGTCCTTCTAACTCCCTATAAAACTCAAGTTATGGGCCGGTGGGCCTTGGGAGGAAAATTTTCCCCAAAGGTGGGCTGCAGCCTAGGGGAGAAATTTTTCCCCAAGGGCATTCAGGTCGGTGGAGCTAGGGAGGAAATTTGGATTCTTGGTGCTTGGGGCGAAAAGTGAACTTTACCCCCCCGCCGCGCGCCGTGAGTCCGTAGAGGACTCCGCGCTCGAAAATGAAATTATACCTCGGGCCGCAAGGGACACGTGGCATGTTCTAAGCCAACGCGGGAAGCGGGTTAGCGGGGAAAAACAAGCATTTTTTCCTTAAGGATTAAGAAGGTGCAAGGGATTAAAAACCACCGTGCCTCTGTCGGTGCCTCGCAATGCCACTTGTTAGATGTTCGTTATATACGGATCGATGGGTCGATAGGTAGATTTGGGAAAAGTTAACTTTTGAAGCGTAAAGCTTTCGAACACTTCATGCCTCTGCCCATGCATCATGGAGACACATGTCATCCAGCCATTGGCCGTGGGTCTACAGGGAAAATTTAAGAATTTTACCAAAAAAAATTTGAAGCGCTAAGGCAAAAAAAGATCCATGCCTCCCCCAACACCTCTATAAGCCATGTGTCACCAATGATTGGGTCATGTGGGATGCGGGCCGTGAAGAAAAAATTTCAAAAAGAACTTTTTGGACTTACAAAATGTTTGTCAAGGAAAAGGTTCGGGTCGGCGGGGGATGAGGAACTTCATATTTTTGTGCCCGTTGGGGCAAAAAGTGAAAAAGCGAGTTTTAACCCATGGGTCCGCCAGTGAATATTTTAATAATTTAAATTTGACAGTTAGATTATTTTTGAGCCCGAAATGAAGTAAAAACTTCAGAAGGCCATAACTTTGGATTGGGAACTCGGTTTTTGGAAAATGAGGAATTTTCGGAAAGATCTCAAAGTCCTCTTTGCACAAGAAACTTAAGATTTTAATTTTGAGGAACTTTGAAGGGTCATTTTTAAGAAAATGTTCTACAAGATTTTAAAAGATGAACTGAACGTTTTAACTTACAAAATTTGCTCAAATCCACCATTCTCTCTCCTTCAACATGTCAAACAGACATGGAGGTCTGTGCTTGGGAGAATTTAGGATGACTTGCATGGGTTAAATGATTGATTGATTGTTAATTTAAAATTTCCAAATCTGACAACAAAACAACTGTAAATTTGACCATGCCCGATTTTGAAGGATTTTTTTGTTATAAAATTTTCTTAAGTGCTTTAGTTTTTTTGGGACCATTTTGATCTTCCTTAGATTGTATTAGTGTTTCAAAAAAATTTCATAGTTTTACAGGGTTTGTTCTACATCTTTTAATAAAAATTTGCAAAGTTTACAATGAAATAAAAATGAATTTTATACATTCTAAAAATAGAGATTAATCTATTTCTTTTGCCATACTATAAAAACATTGAGCTCATTCCATGCTAGTTTTAGATAGTTATCTTTCCTTCAATCAAAATGTAGAAACAAGAATATAACTTCTATTTTTCAAATCATGCATTTCAACAAAATAGAGTAATGTATTTTCTTCATACGTATTTCTTTCTTTCAAACATAAATTCGTCAACATATTTCAACATAGATTTTGAACAGCAGTAACTCCATTTGTGGAAAGGGATATAACTTCTATTTATATTGACCAAATACAACTTTAGAAATTACAATTTTTTCTCTTTTCCTTTCATTCAAATGCACTTTCACGTTTCTTTACACAGGACATGATTTCAGTGCATATCTCTTTCTCATTTAAACATAGGATTTCATTTCCAAAATAGAATAACTATCCAATACAAATAATATTACAAGTCATCCACTTAAGTGGGAAAAGGTTTACAAAAAGAGGTCTCACAAAGGACTGCCAAAACTCTGTCTTCTTTCTCAGTTCCAAAACAACAACATGAATTTCCTCCATTTTCCAGTTTGATCACAACAAAAGCGGGGAAAGGCAACGCTCTCCACCCAACCAAGACATCCAATGAAAAGGAGAATCCTCCCTCTTCATTGGCCCCCGAGCCCCAACCACAATGCAATAAGAGATGTTTTCCAACACATGGCAACAACAGGCTTCCACAACACACAAACAAATTTCACATTTAAAACACAGTCCAAAGAAAAAATGCAGTTTACAACCATAGAATAAAGACAAAAAACAACACTCATGCTTCATCATGCAAGCCAAAGGAGCAAGAAACTATGGGGGATGCTTCTTATGCCTCCCAAGGGAAAATTGGGTATCACCACCTGAGATCAAACCACCAAAATATAACAATTCAAACCTTGACATGCCCTTATGCCTCCCCCAAGTACCCCTTATTCCTCACATTTCCTTATGCCTCCCCAACCTCTTATGGCACCCCATAACAAGTAAAGAAATGCAAGCTATTTCTTTGCAAGGTGGAACCCAAATCCCAACTCCCTCCACACTTATGCCTCCCACAAAATACCCCATAGTCTTCTCCTACACCATCCCTAGGTAGTCTACCCAACAACCATCAAGCGTAAAAACAAACAACCATTCACACATTCATAAAAAGGAAAGAAGAGTATTTCCAAGAGCTGAGCTCTTACCTCTCCATGATGGAGTTGTTCCAAGTTCCAAATAGCAAGCTATTCCAATGCAAGTAGCCCAAAATATCAATAAAGCACAAGCATTCAACAAAATTCAACTCCTTCAAAACAAGAGCTCCAACAAAGCAAAAGAATTCACCCCAAAAATGAAGTATGCAAAAGTGAAGCAACCCAAAACAAGCCAAGGAAATTTGAATTTATAGAAGAGGGAGGAGAAGAGGATGAGGTGGATCCATGTAGGATGCCACTTCACACCTCCTCAATTCCAACACCAAATTCAACTTCATTCTCCAATGCATAATAAATAGGTGGGTGAATAATATGACAGTTTTACTTACACACTCAAATCAAGCCCACACCCCATAAGGACTGAAATTAAAACATGTAAGAAAAGTGCAATTAAAACATTCAACTTGACTTACAAAAATGCATAATGAAAGTCTAAATTTAACCCTCCAACCATAGGTATGGTTGGTAAATAAATTTAAGAGGTGTGGGACAAGTCTAACTTGTCCCACAAGCCTCCAAAATCAGCCTCCAAGGACAAATTCAAATTTCAAAAGAAGGTGGAGTGTTTCATACTCCAAAATTTACTTACATATCTCTTACACATCACTTACACATTACTTACACATATCTTACAACATTTAATACAAGAGTCAACAACTCCAATAATTACTTTCTTATGACCCAATTTGATTAATTTATTTTAACAATATGATTACTCACATTATATACCACAATTTAATTAAATAATGAAAAGGGAAAACACATCACTTATAAAACACATACAACATTAACAAAGGACCAAATAAAATAAAAACATAAAGTCCCTTGGTCACATTCGAAGGTGATCCCCCCATGGGAATCCCTAACAAAAATCAAACACACACAAATAAATACAAGCTGCCATGGTGACCTTTTTGGATTCATCTAGAATTCCAATGTGGTTGGTCTCCAATCCCTTGATGTTTGTTGTGGTATTTTTAACCTATAAAATACAAATACCTTGTTCAGCCTCGTGGCCATATCAGAACATCCAAAATACATATAAATATAATTCCAAAATCATCTATATATATGAATCACAACAACATCAAGGAAACTAACAATATCATTTGCAATTTTATCAACAACTATATGATCATCAAATTAATTCCACTTTCTAGGTCTACTCATTATATCCAATATCACATGTCTAAATAACATCCATAAATATAACCATGTCGAACAGTATATCATTATCAATATATAAAAAGTTTCCAATAATCATCATGCACCATATATGAATCAAAGTCAACAATAATCCATGATCTAACATCTAACATCATACTAAATCAAAACTATAACAATGTCCATAATATAGTCAGCAATATCAGGATCAATAACAAAAGGTGTCGAAGGGAAGTGTGCACTATAATGACCTGACTATACTGAGAAACACAAAGATAATCATACTCCACATCATGGCCTTTTGACAGTTTAAAGATTGATTACCTTTAGGTTTCCATTGTATGGCCTTATAATTTTCAAGAGAATTAAACAACTAATGTGTAAAATTTCCTATTTTTCAAACTTCAATTACTTGATTTCGCAGAGCATTAGTATTTAAAGGAGAATGCACGATTGGTTCCTTTCTCAAATTCCATTAGTTATCCATAGCTCATTTGTTAATTAAATTCATTTTAAACAACTACGAGTCTCCTAATACTTGTTCTTACGTTAGGGGTTTGTTTCTCAAAATATGTTTAATTGACATTTAATTTTACCCTCATTATGCAAGGGAACTAACATGAAGTCGACGGGGGAAAAATATTATGATTCAAAGAAGATGAAGGTTCAAGTTACCTCTTTCCTTAAACTTCCCTCCATTAGAGCATGTTTATTCACTTGTTACAGTTGTTATAGTTGAAAAGTTAGTTTAAGTCAATTTAACATTTACACATCATAAATTTTTGTATAAACCTTTTTCGCTCAAATGCTTGATTTCTCTAAGAACAATTCATATTCATTCTTAACAACAAGAGAATGCCTAAATCAGTTATAAAGACTTCAAGTATAAATTTATTCCTAAACAAATATCTTATTTACTCTTGTTTTCATTACACTTACGTGGTTACTTTGGTCTCTTATTAGCACCCCTTTACGACAAAAAAGAGTTACAAATTATTTTCTTAACATCTTGAAGAATACATGATTAGAAGCATTTTAAACTACGCATGAATCACAAGTGGTTTATGTTCTAGGTAAGAGCTCATGTTTCAGTATTTCATGATCCTGCATGGGAAATTTCCTTTATCCTAAATGTCATAAAAGGACATAATTTAGGGTTACATCACCAAGTCTTCAGCTTCCCCATTTCTCTTAAGTTAACATCTTCCAAAAACATTTTCGTTTGCTAAGGTTTAGTTACAATTTTCCACCCACAAGTTAACCTCCAAATCAATCGAGATTTAGTTTAATCCTAGCTAAACATAGGGCTCTATGTCCGACAATAGATCATTTTAAGGTGTAAGAACATAATTATTCTATTAAAACTTCATAAACTACCAAAGTGTTATGTTGTTACTAGATAAGGTAGCACATTTATCTGTGAGGAGCTAAAGAGATTATTAACAAGAGTTCAATGCATAGTAAAACTATTTCACTGACTCCATTTGTGTCATCTAACTTTGTAAGAATTTGGTGGTCCATTAGGATACTAAGGAAGCGTGAGTTATACTTACCTCGTATATGGTAAGGTCAAATAGCGTAGTGATTATTTCAAAAAATACTCTTAAGTTATTGTTAGTGTAGAATCACAAAGATCCCCGAATGGCCTAGTTGTGAGTGGGGCATTCAGGTGTGATTGCACAACATGAGACCATATCTCACACTTTGGGACTTGCGGACTTAAGATGTACCTCCAGAGAAGGATGGTTCCTACTTCCTAATCTACCCGCCACAAGCTACTCGAGTGCGCGAACCTAATCTATCTTATTCTAACCATTCCAAGGAGACAGGAGAGAGAGAGGGGGGTGAAAGAGCTAAACTAAGCGGTGATACACCAGAAAAGGAAGTGGTTGATCACAAATCCAAACTGCCTGAAGTGGAGAGAGGTGAGCAAAGGAGAGGGTGGACAAGATGCACCACAAACTAAAGATAGATTCAAACAGAACACCACTTCAAGACCCATTAAGCACAACTCCCAGAACCTACAACAAACATCATAATATGCACAGTATACCCTGCAACAATGAGAGGTAAGAAGAGATAATAAAATGAGCCAAGGATGGACAGATGCATCACGAAATAGATTTTATTGCTCCAAAAGTTACACTGGTACATCATCAGTGGGCAAGGGGAAAGGAAATGCCATTACAAAGCCATGAGAGGAGGCTTAGAATCCACATTCTACCCTAAGGAAGAAAGAGAGAGGGGGGAAGGAGAGAAAATATGAACAACCATTTGAATATGCCCCTCTTTTACAATATATAGAAGAATGAGAGAGAAAGAGAAAGGGAAAAGCTCGAACTTTACTCCAACCACCCCCTGCATTGCATTGAATTCCGCCTACTGAAAGGGAGAAGGAGAAGAGGGAAAAGTTGAATCCTACTTCAACCACCTTAATATATGCATTGAATTCCACTGCCACAATGAATATTTTCACTGCAACATCCATGCCTCCGTTGTTGTCCCTTACTGGACAAGAAATATCCCCATTCTTCATCATGGTGGAAGGTGAGAGACTTGATAGCCCCCGAAATTAGCGGGCTGAAAAATTAATAGAGGCAGGTGAGAAGTAGGCACCAATATCTTTCCAAAAAAACATCTCATGCCCAAATCTGAGTTTCCAATAGAAATATATGGATATCTGAAGATCAAGGTCACAGCGCGCAATGTTTAAAAGAGTCTTTCCGTACTGGGTCCACATGGCAGCCTCACGCATCTTGAAGATTTGGATCCTTCCTTTCACTCTTGAAATCACATTAGACTAATAGATGACAGCCTTTGCGGGCTCCTCTATGTTCCTTTGTGTTTTACCCGAGTCCCTCTTGTTGGCAGAGATATTGTTCGTAACTCCCGAGACACGTGGAGGCTTTGCGCTTGTTTGAAAACTACCCCGGTTTTATCTTTGAAGTTGCATGGTTGAGACATGTGGAGGCCTTCGCATGGTTTTGGACTTTTCAATGGCTGACGTTACCTTTTCGAACTCTAAGACACGTGGTGGGTTGGTGCATGTTTAGGAACTACCTTGTAGACCGTGCCTTTGAAATTGCGCCAAAGAGACATGTGGCTCTTTTCGCAACTCTACCCCTTTCTTCATGTTTTTTTTGGTTAATTCCCTTTGCTTGAGGGGGACATAAGTCTAACTCGACACATGGAGCCTCAGCGCACGTTTAGGAACCCGCTCCGAATTTTACTTTTGATGTAGCATCATGATGACACTTGGATCTTTCTGCTATCCCCCCTCGCTTTGAATTTTCAATGACCACTTCTACCTTTTCAGGCTCTAGACAGGTGGAAGGCTCGCACTCATTTGAGTCTCTGCTTTGGGTCGTGCCCTTTGAATTACGCTAATGAGACATGCGGCGCCTTCCGTTGGTTCTCTATACTTAGTCATTTTAAATGGCCGACTCTGTCCCCTTTCGGACCTGGGACACATGGAAGCCTCGTGCTCATTTGGAAACCCACTCTGAATTTACCTTTGAAGTTACACTTTGAGTTGATGCATGGCCCCTTCCATTGACAACTTTATACTTAGTCCTTTTAGGCCCACCATATCCCCCTTTTGACTTTTCAAATGTTGCTCTTCCCTTCTTCGGCACTGGGACACGTGGAGGCCTGGAACTTGTTTGAGTCTCTCGGCTTTGTCTTCAAACCTTGAAGGTACGCTATTTGGACACTTGACATCTTCCACTAGTCGGTGAATTTTCAATCGCCGATAAGACTCACATGCAGCTCGCGGGCCGGCATTTGAAAATGCGACTTTTGACAAAAAGTGAAAAAGTTTCAAAGTCCCCCGCCAACCCGCTGCCCACTTTTAGACTTGGTAAAAATTTCCTCCTCATCCCTCGTAGACCCACTTTTGGAAAAAAATTCATCCTCGTGCCCACCAATTTGCATTTGGCAAAAATCCCTCTAAGGCCAAATAACCCGTGAATCAAGAATACAAAGAGTTGGAAGGACTTATTTATATCTTTGGAAAGGAGGAGAACATTCCTATTTTTGTAAATTCTTTCAGGGGTCTTAAGTTCTTAAAATATGTAAAAATTAAGATTGAAGCACAAAGGGGGAATGGTGTTAGTTGACCCAAAATAAGTGTGAGCGGAGAGGTTCCTTATTCAAAACGAACCTATTTACAAATATACAAAACATGATTTTCTTATTCAAGTTGAACTTGGATATTACGAAAGTGTTTTCTATAAAGATCATCAATTACAAAAGGACTGAGGAATGAGAATACGAGAATGAGCAGAAAGGCAACACTCAGAATTATAGATAACAGAGTAATTCTTTATGTATGCGAAGTTACAGTGAATTGAAACAAGATCATTTGTATCATATAAATAAGATGGAATTTAAAGACACAAAGTTCTCAGAAATAACATCCGCTAACACAAAGTTTCTTAACATAACACGCATAAAATGATCTTCACAAAATTAAATGAAAGCTTGGGGATAAAAGAGATCAGATAGACAAAGAATGAAAAGCCCTTCTGTATTGATTTCTTTATGATCTATTTACACTTTCAGAAAATAAGCCAAGTTCTTCCTCCTTTCAAAATGGCGTGGAGAGGCCATTATATAGCTTACAAATCAGTTACTCTTTGTAACCACTTCTTTTAACTAAAGATTAGTTAAGGATTGCCAATCGCAATACCTCAACTTATTACAATGAATCCGAGAAAAAGAATTAGAAAAGAAGAGAAGAATAAGGAGAAGAAGACAGGTGGTTATGAATGGGAGGGACCCACTGACTTCAAAATTCACTGCCTGAATCTCTTCAATGCCTCGGCTATGTCTCTGCCACGAGGGACTGACGTGTTGGCTGTAGACTGAGCCCAAAATCCGAGGCACTTCTCCATTTCCTTATCAAACTCGACATGAGTATGATAGTCTTTATTTGCTTCTTCAATGGCAGATTGAAGAGAGCAGATCTCCTTCATTTTCTCTTTGGAAATGGAGCTTTCCTTGAATAGATTATCTTTGACAAAAGCTCTGAATTGAGCTTTGATTTCTTGCAAGGAAAGAGGCACACCAGAAGTTTCATCCTGAAGATGACAATGTATATCTTTGAAAGCAGATACAACCAGTGTCTTGAAAGCCTCACCCTTCTGCCAGCTATTCTTCAGCTCTCCCAAAGCCTCCTCCAAGACTTTGATCTTCCACTCCACGCTGTAAACCCAAGACTTTGACAGATTATCCTTTGCATCATCAAAAACCTTATTCACCAATAAAATGTTCTCATCTGTCTGTCCCATGAGACGGAGGTCTACTATGCAACTGCTCCAGAGTTTGAGCTCTTTATCTATGATCCCGATAGTGGAGGAGAGCTTCTGTTGCAAATTGTTCACCTTTCGTGGAGTTTGAAAGCTTCATCGATGAAGTTCAATCCTGCAACAAGCATATCTTCCACCATGGCCTCCATAGCTCTACCATAGACAGAATACTTGTGCATGTCTTTGATACTCTGTACTTCATCTTGGCTCAAAATTACAGGTGGCGGAAGGGTAGTCAATGGGGTAGGGTCCAAAACTTTGTCCTTAGACAAAAGAGATTTGATAAAACCTATGAGAATCTGGGCTTGTTCCTCCAACTGTTCAATAGTTTGCTGCCCTTTCTCTACCCTCCCAATGACTCTCAGTGACCGCTTTCCTGGAGGTCAGGATCTCACCTTCGTGGAGTAGACTCTCCCATAGGAATCCTTGAGAATTCTAGGTCAGATGCCTGTAAGTCCTGCTCTGATTTATCTACTGTAGGCTTAGCAATCTCCAGGAATTGCTGACCCTGAGCATCAGACACTATCCTGGAGGTGATTCTGGCTTTTTTGGCACGAGAAGGAGTAGTGCCTAACAAGGCTGCCACAACATCAAAATTTGGCCCTGAGCTCCGAGAGGAAGATTTCCTCTTTCTACTCAAGCAACAAAAAAGGTTGCACCCATGCAAAAGAGGAAGAGGAAGCAGTAGGAGGGGCAAGAGGACCAAGAGACAGAGAGCTCATGACGCTCAAGGTTTGCACAGACTGTTGTCTCAAGTTGAGATGTGAGTGGGGCGCTTGAGACAATTGCTGCAGAGGAATCAATAGCACTTGGAAGTTCAGTGCTCTGGACTTCCTTATCTTTATCCGTTGGAGCTTCAGGAGCATTTGTAGGGGCTGGCACTTCACTCTCTTCACTTTCACTGAGAACAATGATGTTCTCTGGTCCCAAAGGCACTTCTACCTGCTTTCTTTGAGGATCTTTTTCCACAGGCTCCTTCTTAACCTCTTTGAATTTCTTCTGGTATACTTGAGTGGATGAAGAAGGAGTGGAAGCTGCAGGTCCTTGCGTTGATGAGGCAGGAGGGGTTTGCACAGGTGTGTCTGATATGGGAGTCGATGCTTCCCTCCTTGGTGTTGAAACATCCTTAGAGGAGGATTCTCCTGAGTGCCTTCTAAGCTCTCGAACTTTCCTATCAAACCAGACCTTAGTCCTGACTAAGACTGGAGCTAGGATCTCGCCATCATCTTTCTCTTTCTTGTTCCAATCCAAGTCCTCCAAGGGAGTGTGCTTAACCACATTGTCATACTCATATGAGTATAGATCGAGTTGTCATCCTGAGTCCTTCAGAACTTGGTACAAGCCGAGTTCTTGATCAATCAGCAGAGAGAACCCGCCATAATGCCTCCTTCTAGCCTCAAAATCATCTCGCACAAAAATTCAGCCCAATAGTCTTCTCAGATCCGCCCTATGATGATAGATTATCTTGATGTTCTCGCTTTCAATGAACTTCTTCAAGTCAAGCAAGTTCTTGGCTTGAAGAAATGAATAAAGATGGGAACCAGGGCTCTTTCTATATTCTCGTGCAGGCCCCAGTGGTGTTTTACAAGTGTAATTTCCCAAAGAGATGGGAAAGTGCAAACCAAGAATCTTCTTGTCTCTCGCAGTTCTGTGTAAATTTGTCTAACTTCCCGCATACTTCTATCAAAGCCATCTTATCACCGCAGTAACATGGGAAGCCTCAAAGGGGTGCTCTCATACCAAAGAAGCCCGATATAGGAGAATTTTCTCAATTGATAAAATAGGCACCGTAGTGCGATATCGTGTTCATGGCTTCATCAAAACCTTCTAAAGCAGTTGTCACCTTCAAGAAGCCCCACCACGTACATGGTGAAAGCATCATTTACCCTTCGAAATTGTGATTGCACTGGTCTCTAGGGTGAATCATGGGCAGAGGGCATATACAGATCATCCTCAGGCATCAATGTAAGAAAACCAAACCATTGCCTTGATGCCGCCAGAGTATACATCGTGTACGAAGTCATGTAGAACTTCTTCGCTTTCACTGTACATCGACAAATGCTCCGCCAAGTTCATGCTGATGATTTCCACCCAGTTGATATTTTGAGTTCCCTCGCACACCATGCTGATGAGCGGGCACATCCAGAAATGGAATTCATTAGTAGAGGGTAAGCCCATAACCCGAGCCAGTAGGATTATAAAATCTGACAATTCTTCATTGAAATCAGCCCAGAAAAGAGTCTTGGATAGATGAGATGCTCCCTTCTTAGGGTTCTTTAGCCAAGACTTCGCCACCCGCGCCTTGTATTTGTCACTGTCTTGATTGAACAGGGCCTGTGCTTGATTCTGGGAAACAACTATGGCATTATCCATTTCTGGAATCCTCAATGCAAAGTGCTAATGGCGGGCAGAAGGCCCAGTTTGGCGATGAGTTCCCGTGTACGTTGGTCAATTCACTCAATCGTGGTCGGGCGAGCTCCGCATGAAAGCACCAGACAAAGACATCGCACCGAGATTGGGAAACCTCCAGCGAAAGCCAAACCACTGTCGTGAATCATCTGCGCCATTGGTGTAGGGTTTGCATCTGCCATCCTTGCCCAAAAATCACCAAAGTCAAGATGACGAGCTTCACTGTCCCCAATATTGGGAACGGCAGACTCTAGTGGTGAGATTTGTTCCTGTCCCTAAAATTTGATCTTCATATTGATAGTAATTCGGAGGGCAGAGCCGCAAACTAGACTCGGAAGGAATTACAGAGGGAAGGGATACACGCAGAATTTAGATTGCAAGGGTTCGAGCAAAGGATAGCATGGAAGCAGTGTGAAAAATGCATAGGGGGTTCGCTCATTATATAGCCGATTAGGAGAGAGAAAGATAATGAATGCGCATTTAATACATACCTACCAATTTGAATAAGCAAGATATTCGGGTAGAGCGGGAAAAATAAGCACGAATGGCACTTGGTTCATTTGGGACATGTGGGACGCGAATGCGCGAAACACGCGGCTCGGCCGATTCGGGCGAAGCGGGAAAAGACGCACAAATGCCTTTTGGACATGCGGGACAAAAGTGCGCGAAGTGCCGAAAGTGACGGGACTCGGGACCGATCGGATGAAAATGTGACAACGGGTCCGGAACAACTTGCCCAACTTGGGACATTTGGGACGTGAAAGCGCGAAGTACGCGGTTCGGTGATTTCGGCCGAAAATGGAACAACTTGCCCAATTGAACTTGGGACATTTGGGACAAGAAGTTCCGACGGGCCCGAAAAAGACAAACTTCGGGAAACCGCCGATCGGGGAACAGAGGGCCCAATTGAACTTGGGACACGCGGGACAAAAATGTCCGACAGGTCGAAAACACACAAAATGACCCAAAAACGTAGATTTTCTCAATTTCTCGACTTTTAACATTGAGTACAACAGAGAAGACACTTAAACTCAAAATTTTAAAATTTTCACTTCCTTAAGAGCAGGGAATTTTGAGTGGACAACAGCTGGCTCCTTCTGGGGATGACTTGGCATAAATTCAAGGAATGAGACAAGGTAAGAACTTAGACAAACTCGGGAAGTAGACCAGTACCTTATCCATTGGGCCACGGAGTCAAAAAGCAAACCAATACAGAGGACAACACACCAAAACAAAAAGGAAAGAAAAACAAAACGCTGTACAGAATATACAAAGGACTCCCTAATCACCTATGACTTGAACAATTTAAGGTACTACCCACTATAAGGAAGTGGGAGAGGAGAACCATCCATGTAATCAAGATAAAAGAATTCTTACCAGCAAAGTGTCTGATCTTGAAAGGTCCGAGCCAAAGGGAATCAAACTTGCCATGGCTGCCACGAGGTTCATGCCTTTATCCCATAACAAAACAAAGTTCTCCAACTTGGAAATCTCTCAACCTCGCTTTTATCAAACAGACCTTTACCTTCTCGCTGGTGAATGATATCCTATCAAAGAACCTCCAATCTGTCCTCATCTCATTCAATTTGTGAAGGTACATAATTCTCTTATCCAAAGCATCACTGAAACTAGTATCTTCAATGGCCTTCATTAGATGCAAGGCTGGCAGCTCCACTGACATGGCAATTGAGCTTCTACTCCATATACCACTTGAAAAGGAGACATTCCAATAGCTCTCTTTGGTGTGATCCTGTCTTCCCAAAGAGCATCATAGAGCTTCTTGTGCCAGTTTCATTGAGACTCATTGACTAATTTCCTTATAATAGTCACCAAATTTTTATTAGTGGATTCTGCTTGCCCATTTCCCTGAGGATAGTAATCTGAGGAGTGAGCCAAAGAGATGCCATACCCATAGCAAAAATCCATTATCTCGGTTGAAGAGAAATTCGAAGCATTATCTGTCACAATCTTGTTAGGTACACCATACCTTACCAAGATGTTCTCTTTGATGAAGCTGCACACCACTTCAGAAGTAGTACTCTTTACTGGAATAGCTTCTACCCATTTGGTGAAATAATCCGTGGCAGTTAATACATGAGTATGACCAGCACTAGAAGTGGGATTAAGTGTTCCAATGAAGTCCAAACCCCACTGTTGAAAAGGTTCTTCAATTACAACTGGCTTAAGAGGCAAAGAGGCCAATTTAGGTCTACCCACGAAGGTCTGACAAGCCTCACATTTATCAACCCACTTGGATGCATCTCTGAACAAGGAAGGCCAGTAATATCCTCCACGAAGTATCTTATGAGCAGTGACTATTGATGAATAGTGCCCTCCACATGCCTGATCATGAAAAGCTGAGAGTAACTTTTTCTGTTGTTCCTTGTCCACACATTTCAAAAATCTTCCATCTAACCCACGTTTGAACAAGGCGTTTTCCCACAACACATATTGCACTGACCTTAGTTTAACAAATTCTTTTCTTTTGGTAGCTTAAATGAGAGGGGCATTCTCCATAGGTGAGAAAATGAGTGATATCAGCATACCATTCATCAACTGAGCTAAGAAACAGAATGGTAGGAAGGCCAACTTTCTCCTCCAACGCAACTCATGTTTAGCTCCTTCAGCAATGAGCTCACAAAGGCCTTTTCCACGAACAAGCTTGGTCGGTTTGATGTCAATATCATATTCTTGGACCTTAGCAACCCAGTTCCCTCTCTTGGATCCAAATTCCTGTTGTGTGAGAATTGACTTAACAGTTGTATCTGGAACCAACACCATGGAATGAGAGTTGAGAATGTAAAAACGAAACTGCTTAACAGCTTTAACCACTGCAAAAGCATGTTTTTCCATCATGGTGTATTTTAACTCATGATCTTTCAAAATATAGCTCATGAATGCAATTGGGAGTTCATGCTCATTAGAATCTTCTTGAGTCAAAACAACAGCCAAGGTATTATCTGTGGCATAGCAATAGATAATAAAATCTTTGCTGAAATCAGGACATGCTAAAACAGGAGTTTTAGCAATAGCTCTTTTAATACCTTCAAAGGATTCCTTTCCTTCAGAAGACCAACCAAACGTTTGTTTTCCTTTCATCATTTGGGAAATATTCAAAGTTAACTCTGCAAAATCAGGGATGAACCTTCTTAAAAAATTGATCTTACCAAAGAAAGAGTGCACGCCCTTTTTGCTGGTTGGGAGAGGAATTTGCTGGATAGCTTGAACTCGCTCAGGATCAATCTTAATACCATCTTTGGAGACGATGTGCCCTAATAATTTCCCCTCTGTGACACAAAAGATAGATTTTTTAGGATTCAAAGAAATCCCATGTTCTCTGCATCTTAGCAGAACTGTCTCCAGGTGGTCAAAATGATCCGCCCTTGTTTTAGAAAACACAGTCAAGTCATCAAGGTATATGACAATACACTTCCCTTTCAAACTTCCAAAGGCCAGATCCATAGCTCTCTAAAAAGTGGCACCAAAGATTAATGAGCCCAAAAGGCATTCTCTTGTAAGAAGCAAAGGTACCCCAAGGAGTAGTGAAAGTTGTTTTGTGTTGATCTGCAGTATCAACCTCTACCTGATTATATCCCGAGAATCCATCAAGCATAGATAACATTTCAGATCCTGTTACTGCTTGCAAGACCTGATCCATCATAGGCAAAGGATAATTATCTTTCAAGGAAGCCTGATTCAGATTCCTGAAATCAACACAGATGCGGATCTCACCATTTTTCTTCCTAACAGGCACAATATTGGCAATCCATGTTGAATGGTGAATGGGAAAAATGATTTTGGCCTTCAACAACTTCTGTATTTCTTGAAAGATGGTGTCACTATATTTTGGGGTTGATTGCTTTCTGCTTTCGCTTAAAAGGCTTAATTCCAGGTTTGAGAGGAATAAAATGCTGCATATCTTTTGGTTTGAAAGCTTTTAAATCTTCATAAGAGTAAGCAAGAACATCCTTATACCTCTTTAAAAGATCAATTGCTTTTTTCCTCTCATCTGCTGTGCAACATTTTCCAATGTTCACGAGCTTAGGATCAGTAGAACTCCCAATATTAATTTTGTCATACTCAGCTGATTGTTGAGGTCCAGAGAAGCTCTAGACTTTACATACCTGTCATGTTTATCAAATAGTTCCTCTAAACTCACCAATCCTTTAGGAATCTTGTTTCCTTTGAGTTTGATGCATCCATCCTGATCCGTTTCTTCTCCTTGGGTGACTGCTTTGTCAAAGGGCACATTTTCACGAGGCAGGTTGTCACTTCCTTCAAAATACAACTTGTTCAAAATTACCCTTGAGTTCTAAGAAAGAAAGCAAGTGTTGATCATCATTGAAAACTTGCCAGTTATTTGTATTATCAGGTACACTAGGTCGATGGACCATCTCAATGGTGAACTTATCTTGAGAGAAGTCAGGATGAGGAATCAGTAGTGACCCTGAGACTGCTAGTGAATCAGCCCTGCTGTTCTTCTCCCTAGGTATTGCTTCGATGGAGAAAGCATCAAGAAATTCAATGGAATCCCAAACCTGATTCCGGTAATGTTTCAACCTTCCATTTTTTACCTGGAAAAGGTTTCTAACTTGCTTTACAATCAATTCCGCATCACCACGAGCCAGAAGATTCTTTACACCTTGTTCTTTGGCCACTTGTAGTCCAAGAATGAGAGCCTCATACTCTACTGTATTATTAGTATTTTCAAACTGCAACTTGAATGAAAAAGGATGAAGGCTTCCTTCAGGTGACACCAGTAGGACACCAGCTCCAGAACCAGCTGAGGAACAACTTCCATCAAACTCTAAAATCCAAACACCATTAGGATCTTTAGGTGACACTTTGGGGAGTTGATTTCATCAGGGGACATAATCATGTAGTTACCATGCCCCATATCCTCATAGAGTATTTGTGCTTTAGGATCATCCGTTTTTTGTACAATATACTCAGATTGCTTCTCAGGCAGCAACTTCTTCATTTGCCCATTAACAGGTACGAGTGCATGTGACCAATCCATTTGAATTTCTCCACCCACATCCTTACAGAAGTTCCTACTTAGCAACATCCCGTATGAAGGAGGAATATCTGCTACTAAGATGGTAGCCAAAACTCTCTTCTCAGGCAAAGCAGCAAAAGCCACTTGTGCATCTTTAATTCTTCCAACCAGGGGCACTTCCTTACTCTCCATAGAGTAACAAGATCCATAAGTGCATGTGAGGGTCAAGCCTAAGGCATGAGCTACTTTAGCAGGCATCACATTGTCTGAGGCTCCTGAGTCTATGACACAATTACTGAGCCTATGGCCAGCTATAAGAAGTGTTACATAAAATGGTTTGATTTTTGTCATTAGGTGAGGTGACAAATGCTGCTACCGACTAGGTCAGGTGCGTAAGAAGGAGTGGGTAAAAGGCCTTTAGAGGTGGTTTTAGAATGGGAATTGACAAAGTGAATCATTTTAGCAAAAGCTTTGGGATGGGTTTGATAATACTCAGCCTCTGAGATTTGAACCTTAGTCTTTTTCAGGTGATCAATAATATCAAAAGACCTAGAAGTGGATGGGCCATCATCACTTGAGATCCTAGGTTTATCAACTTTAGGGGAAAAAGAAGTAACTTTAATAGCAGGATTGACAGGACTCACCTTTGGTGTAGATGAAACGGGGATAGGAGATCCTCTTTTTGCAATTACGGGATAGTTGTCAGCTGCTCCTTAGATTTCTTGGGGGGCTGCGTCACTTTCTCCCTCTGATTTGTCTGCTCTCGAGTCATGACAGCGAATGATTCACTATTCATGTCCGCTACTACTTCATCATAATCATCTCCATCATCAATGCCCTCAGTGGTGAAGAAATTAACTCGAGATCCCTCAAGTTCATCTGCTTCATCATCAACTTCTTCCACAAATTCCTCGCAAGCTTCATTATCCTCATCATCATCTGGTTCCTCAACTTCACAGGTTGCATTGACAGGAACTTTAACAGGAGGTCCTTCAAGCGCTAATCTTGTTTGAGAAGCAGGCAAATGATTTCTGGGCTGAAAATTCCTCCTTGGAACGTCTGCATAGGGAGCATGCTGAGCCAATTGTTTCTTTATGGCAATGAGATCATTCGCAAGTTTTTGAACCAATGGATCAGTATTAGGTCCAGGGGTGGAAGAGGAGGAAGAAGCAGACTTAGATTTGGAAGGGTCTCTCCTCAACTTCCCTGACATGATTAAATCATCCTCGACACTAACAGCAAGAGTTTGATCTTCAGCCAATGTTGCGAGATTAGCCCTTCTTAGCGCATAACTAACTTCAGGCGATTGGGCATTTAGGAAGAAACATTTTTGGATTTGATCAACAGGTCGAGTATTTGGTGGAATTTTATTAATCAACCTGTTGAATCGGGCCACAAATTCTCTCATGGGCTCTTGTGAATCTTTCTTTATCTGAGAGATTTGGGCTAGCAAGGCATGCACATCTTCTGCTGGTTTGAAACGGTTTTCAAACCTAGTTCTCATGGTGTCCCAGCTAGTGATAGCACCAAATTGAAGGTGATAGAACCAATCAACAAAGATTATCTTGTAAAGTCTCAACGAATAGTCTCACGGAGACGTCTTCATGTTCAACTCCTAGAACTCCACATGCAACTATGAAGGCTGCGATGTGTTCATCAGGATGCACTTTACCATCACCTTTGAATTTAGGGAAGTTCTTCCGGTTACCTCTGGGTAACTCATGCAAAGGCTGAGGAAGGCAAGGGGCCCGACACGATGACCCTAGGGCAATGGTACCGCCATTCTTGGAAAAATGGCTTGAGAGGAACTGCAACACCAAAGAAGAATCAAAGCTCAAGATTAGGACTAGTCTGCTCAAGGAATACCACCCGTAGGAATTCTATCTCAACAGTGGAGTGCTTGTCGAACGAGTCTTTCTATTTCTTGTCGAAGGGAAAGGAAAACCCTGCTGCTCCAAAAGCTGAAACTGAGAATCTTCAATACCAAGGGCCCTTCTCCCTCGAGTAAAACGTGGAGTCGCCAGATCAAAGGATGATCAAAAATTACAGAACTGGAATATGATTTTCCCAATGAGTCGCCAAAAACTCGTTGATCAAAATAGGACTTTACGAAGAGCAACAAATGGGGACAAGAAGTCCCTCCTCTTTAATGGGAGAGGTTCCCTTATTCAGAAACGAACCTATTTACAAATATACAAAACATGATTTTCTAGTTGAACTTGGATATTACGAAAGTGTTTTCTATAAAGATCATCAATTACAAAAGGACTCGAGGAATGAGAATACGAGAATGAGCAGTAAAGGCAACATGCAAAATTATAGATAACAGAGTAATTCTTTATGTATGCGTTAGTTACAAGAATTGAAACAAGATCATTTGTATCATATAAATAAGATGGAATTTAAAGACACAAAGTTCTCAGAAATAACATCTCGCTAAACACAAAGTTTCTTAACATAACACGTATAAAAATGATCTTCACAAAATTAAATGAAAGCTTGGGGATAAAAGAGATCAGATAGACAAAGAATGAAAAGCCCTTCTGTATTGATTTCTTTATGATCTATTTACACTTTCAGAAAATAAGCCAAGTTCTTCCTCCCTTTCAAAATGGTGTGAGAGGCCATTATATAGCTTACAAATCAGCTTACTTTTCAGAACCACTTCTTTTAACTAAAGATTAGTTAAGGATTGCCAATCGCAATACCTCAACTTATTACAATGAATCCGAGAAAAAGAATTAGAAAAGAAGAGAAGAATAAGGAGAAGAAGACATGTGGTTATGAATGGGAGGGACCCACTGACTTCAAAATTCACTGCCTGAATCTCTTCAATGCCTCGGCTATGTCTCTGCCACGAGGGACTGACGTGTTGGCTATAGACTGAGCCCAAAATCCGAGGCACTTCTCCATTTCCTTATCAAACTCGACATGAGTATGATAGTCTTTATTTGCTTCTTCAATGGCAGATTGAAGAGAGAAGATCTCCTTCATTTTCTCTTTGGAAATGGAGCTTTCCTCGAATAGATTATCTTTGACAAAAGCTCTGAATTGAGCTTTGATTTCTTGCAAGGAAAGAGGCACACCAGAAGTTTCATCCTGAAGATGACAATGTATATCTTTGAAAGCAGATACAACCAGTGTCTTGAAAGCCTCACCCTTCTGCCAGCTATTCTTCAGCTCTCCCAAAGCCTCCTCCAAGACTTTGATCTTCCACTCCACGCTGTAAACCCAGGACTTTGACAGATTATCCTTTGCATCATCAAAAACCTTATTCACCAATAAAATGTTCTCATCTGTCTGTCCCATGAGACGGAGGTCTACTATGCAACTGCTCCAGAGTTTGAGCTCTTTATCTATGATCCCGATAGTGGAGGAGAGCTTCTGTTGCAAATTGTTCACCTTTCCGTGGAGTTTGAAAGCTTCATCGATGAAGTTCAATCCTGCAACAAGCATATCTTCCACCATGGCCTCCATAGCTCTGCCATAGATGGAATACTTGTGCATGTCTTTGATACTCTGTACTTCATCTTGGCTCAAAATTACAGGTGGCGGAAGGGTAGTCAATGGGGTAGGGTCCAAAACTTTGTCCTTAGACAAAAGAGATTTGATAAAACCTGTGAGAATCTGGGCTTGTTCCTCCAACTGTTCAATAGTTTGCTGCCCTTTCTCTACCCTCCCAATGACTCTCAGACTGCTTCCTGGAGGTCAGGATCTCACCTTCAGGAGTAGACTCTCCCATAGGAATCCTTGAGAATTCTAGGTCAGATGCCTGTAAGTCCTGCTCTGATTTATCTACTGTAGGCTTAGCAATCTCCAGGAATTGCTGACCCTGAGCATCAGACACTATCCTGGAGGTGATTCTGGCTTTCTTGGCACGAGAAGGAGTAGTGCCTAACAAGGCTGCCACAACATCAAAATTTGGCCCTGAGCTCCGAGAGGAAGATTTCCTCTTTCTACTGTCAACAAAAGGTTACACCCATGCAAAAGAGGAAGAGGAAGCAAGCAGAGGGGCAAGAGGACCAAGAGACAGAGAGCTCATGACGCTCAAGGTTTGCACAGCTGTTGTCTCAAGTTGAGATGTGAGTGGGGCGCTTGAGACAATCGCTGCAGAGGAATCAATAGCACTTGGAAGTTCAGTGCTCTGGACTTCCTTATCTTTATCCGCTTGGAGCTTCAGTGAGCATTTGTAGGGGGGCCGCACTTCACTCTCTTCACTTTCACTGAGAACAATGATGTTCTCTGGTCCCAAAGGCACTTCTACCTACTTTCTTTGAGGATCTTTTTCCACAGGCTCCTTCTTAACCTCTTTGAATTTCTTCTGGTATACTTGAGTGGATGAAGAAGGAGTGGAAGCCGCAGTCCTCGCGCTGATGAGGCAGAGGGGCTTGCACAGTGTGTCTGATATGGGAGTCGATGCTTCCTCCTCGGTGTTGAAACATCCTTAGAGGAGGATTCTCCCGAGTGCCTTCTAAGCTCTCGAACTTTCCTATCAAACCGCACTTAGTCCCGACTAAGACCGGAGCTAGATCTCGCCGATCATCTTTCTCTTTCTTGTTCCAATCCAAGTCCTCCAAGGGAGTGTGCTTAACCACATTGTCATACTCATATGAGTATAGATCAGAGTTGTCATCCTGGAGTCCTTCAGGAACTTGGTACAAGCCGAGTTCTTGGATCAATTGCAGAGAGAACCTGCCATAGTGCCTCCTTCTAGCCTCAAAATCATCTGCACAGTCAGCCCAATAGTCTTCTGTATCTGCCCTATGATGATAGATTATCTTGATGTTCTGTTCAATGAACTTCTTCAAGTCGAAGCAAGTTCTTGGCTTGAAGAAATGAACAGTGATGGGAACCAGGGCTCTTTCTATATTCTATGCGTCCAGGGCTGTTTTACAAGTGTAATTTCCCAAAGAGATGGGAAAGTGCAAACCAATAATCTTCTTGTCTCTGAGAGTTCTGTAATTTGTCTAACTTCCTGCATACTTCTATCAAAGCCATCTTATCACTGCAGAACATGGGAAGCCTCAGAGGGGTGCTCTCATAACCAGCAAGCCTGATATAGGAGAATTTTCTGAATTGGATAAAATAGGCACCGTAGTGCGATATCAGGTTCATGGCTTCATCAGAAAACCTTCTAAAGTTGTCACCTTCAAGAAGCCCGACCACGTACATGGTGAAAGCATCATTTACCCTTCGAAATTGTGATTGCTGGTCTCTAGGGTGAATCATGGGGCAAGAGGGCATATACAGATCATCCTCAGGGGCATCAATGTAAGAAAACCAAACCATTGCCTCGATGCCGCCAGAGTATACATCGTGTACGAAGTCATGTAGAACTTCTTCATTTGTTGTACATTGACAAATGCTCCCACCAAGTTCATGCCGATGATTTCCACCAGCTGATATTTTGAGTTCCTCGCACACCATGCGATGATGAGCGGCACATCCAGAAATGGAATTCATTAGAGAGGGGTAAGCCCATAACCCGAGCCAAGAGGATTATAAAATCTGACAATTCTTCATTGAAATCAGCCCGAAAAGAGTCTTGATAGACGAGATGCTCCTTCTTAGGGTTCTTTAGCCAGACTTCGCCACCCGCCTCAGTATTTGTTTGTCACCTGTCTTGATCAACAGGCCTCGTGCTTGATTCTTGGGAAACAACTATGGCATTATCCATTTCTCGAATCCTCAAAGTGTAAGCTAATGGCGGCAAGCATCCAGCTTGGCGATGAGTTCCCCGTGTATATTGGTCAATTCACTCAATCGTGGTCAAGTGAGCTCCGCATGAAAGCACAGACGTATCAAAGACATTGCACCGAGATTGGGAAACCTCCAGCAAAAGCCAAACCACTGTCATGAATCATCTGCGCCATTGGTGTAGGGTTTGCATCTGCCATCCTTGCCCAAAAATCACCAAAGTCAAGATGACGAGCTTCACTGTCCCCAATATTGGGAACGGCAGACTCTAGTGGCGAGATTTGTTCCTGTCCCTGAAATTTGATCTTCATATTGATAGTAATTCGGAGGGCAGAGCCGCAAACTAGACTCGGGAAGGAATTACAGAGGGAAGGGATACACGCGCAGAATTTAGATTGCAAGGGTTCGAGCAAAGGATAAAGATGGAAGCGTGAAAAATGCATAGGGGGTTCGCTCATTATATAGCCAATAGAGAGAGAAAGATAATGAATGCGCATTTAATACATACCTACCAATTTGAATAAGCAAGATATTCGGGTAGAGCGGAAAAATAAGCACGAATGGCACTTGGTTCATTTGGGACATGTGGGACGCGAATGCGCGAAACACGCGGCTCGGCCGATTCGGCGAAGCGGGGAAAAGACGCACAAATGCCTTTTGGGACATGCGGGACAAAAGTGCGCTGCAAGCACGTGACTCACCGATCGATGAAAATGTGACAACGGGTCCGGTGAACTTGGGACATTTGGGACGGAAAGAAAGCACGGGTTCTGCGCGCCAAGCACGCGAAAGTTCACGCGGTTCGGTGATTCGGCCGAAAATGGAACAACTTGCCCAATTGAACTTGGGACATTTGGGACAAGAAGTTCCGACGGGCCCGAAAAAGACAAACTTCGGGAAACCGCCGATCGGGGAACAGAGCGCCCATTTGAACTTGGGACACGCGGGACAAAAATGTCCGACAGGCCCGAAAAACACACAAAATGACCCAAAAACACAGATTTTCTCAATTTCTCAACTTTTAACATTGAGTACAACAGAGAAGACACTTAAACTCAAAATTTTAAAATTTTCACTTCCTTAAGAGTAGGGGAATTATCCAATCCACCGTCGTGAATCATCTGCGCCATTGGTGTAGGGTTTACATCTTCCATCCTTGCCCAAAAATGGCCAAAGTCAAGATGACAAGCTTCACTGTCCCCAATATTGGGAACGGCAGACTCTAGTGGCGAGATTTGTTCCTGTCCCTGAAATTTGATCTTCATATTGATAGTAATTTGGAGGGCAGAGCCGCAAACTAAACTCGGGAAGGAATTACAGAGGGAAGGGATACACACGCAGAATTTAGTTTGTAAGGGTTCAAGCAAAGGATAGCATGGAAGCAGTGTGAAAAATGCATAGGGGGTTCGCTCATTATATAGCCAATTAGGAGAGAGAAAGATAATGAATGCACATTTAATACATACCTACCAATTTGAATAAGCAATATATTCGGGTAGAGTGGGAAAAATAAGCATGAATGGCACTTGGTTCATTTGGGACATGTGGGACGCGAATGCATGAAACACGCGGCTCGGCCGATTCAGGCGAAGCGGGAAAAGACGCACAAATGCCTTTTGGGACATGCGGGACAAAAGTGCGCGAAGCACGCGGCTCGGCGGATCGGATGAAAATGTGACAACGGGTCCGGGCGAACTTGGGACATTTGGGACGTGAAAGCGCGAAGTACGCGGTTCGGGCGATTCGGCCGAAAATGGAACAACTTGCCAAATTGAACTTGGGACATTTGGGACAAGAAGTTCCGACGGGCCCGAAAAAGACAAACTTCGGGGAAACCGGCCGATCGGGGAACAGAGCGCCCATTTGAACTTGGGACACGCGGGACAAAAATGTCCGACAGGCCCGAAAAACACACAAAATGACCCAAAAACGCAGATTTTCTCAATTTCTCGACTTTTAACATTGAGTACAACAGAGAAGACACTCAAACTCAAAATTTTAAAATTTTCACTTCCTTAAGAGCAGGGGAATTTTGAGTGGACAACAAGACCCAAGAATAACTTAGGATTAGTCGAAAAAAAAATTATGGGATTTTTTGTTTAAAAGTGTCTCATACTGTGTTATAAAACAACTATTTCCAAAAGTAAGGTTTAGAGTCCAAATAAAAAATCTTAACTCATAGTTTTTCCTATTACAACAAATATTAAATCTACATGGTCAAAACTTAGGGTTAGAATAATCATTAAGATTAAGAGGGAAATTTCTCACTCTCCCACCTCTCGACAGGATTAAGAGATTCAAATAATTTTTCTCAAAATTAATTCACTTGAAACCTTCTAAAACATTTTCATTAGATAGGAAATTTTCTCACCTTTCCAATGATATAAATAAGTCATCCTAACTCCCTGTATTTCCAAAGTTATGGGTCGGCGGACCTTGGGAGGAAAATTTTCCAAGAAGGCAGGCTTTGCTGGGGCTTAGGGAGAAAATTTTCCCAGTGGGCGGGTCTCAGGGCGTGGGGAGAAATTTTTCCCGAGGAGGAGTCAGCTTCGGTGGGGACTAGGGTAGAAAATGTTTCCTGTGTGGGCGGGTCTAAGGGCCGTGGGGAGAAATTTTTCCTGAGGAGTCGTGGGTTGGCAAGGTGGGAGAAGTTTTGGAAATTTCCCCACTTGGGTGAAAATCAACCTTTGCACCCACACCCTCGCAAGTTCATAAGTCCGCAAGGGACATGTGGCACCTCCTAAGCCAATGTGGAGAAAGCGGGGTGGCGGGATAAAAGAATTTTATCACCCAGAAGGGAGAAAAGGGTAAAATTTACTCACACCTCCACCGACATGAAAAGATGCCACATGTCACCAACCATTAGTCATGCGGGTTGGTAGGCCGGTGGGGATATTTTGGAAATTTTTCCCAAAATTTCTCTGAAACATTAAGGCTTGAAAAGATCCACTCCTCCATCAACGCCTCATGAAGCCACGTGACAAAGACTCGATTAGTCATGCGGGCCAATGGGGTCATAGAGGAAACTTACAAATTTTTCCAAATTTATTTTTGAAAGTGCTAAAGGTTAAAATCAATCGAGTGTCCATCGGTGCCCAATGAAACCACGTGTCGATCAAGGATTGGTCATGAGGGTGGGGCCATGGAGGAAAAATTGCCAAATAACTTTTTTTTTGGACTTAGATCATTTTTTGACAAAATGAAGGCTTGAAGTTAGCGGAGTGGTGGGAAACTTCATGACTTTGCACTTTTGGAAAAAATCAAAAAAAAAGTTTTAGCCCCTGGTCTACCCAAGAATATTTTATTCATTTAAATTTGACAATTAGATTATTTTTGAAGCCAAATGAAGTAAAAAATTTAGAAGGCCATAAATTTTGATAGGGAACTTGGTTTTTGGAAAACAAGGACTTTCTAGAAAGCTCTCGACATCCTCTTTGCACATAAACCTTAAGAATTTTATTTTGATAAATTTTAAAGGGTCAATTTTGAGAAAACATCTTTCTGTCACTTAGAAGTGAACTGGTATTTTTAACTTATCAATTTTGTTCAAATTTTCATTAATTATTTTTCATCTTGCCAAACAGGCATGAAGGATTTTACTTGGAAAATTTTAGGATAGATTGCAAGGTTAAATTTTCTTGATTGGTTTGCATTCAAAATTACCAATGTTTACACAGCAGAAAACCTGCAATTTCACCTTTACTTGATTTGAAAGGTTCTTTAAAAAATTCTTCAGTGTTTTAGTTTAGTTTGGGGATCATTCTGATCTCATTAAGTCCAAATGAATATTTCATTTTTCTCTTATAAATTTGTAGGGTTGTTTTGGACATTTGATAAAAAGGAATTTGTAAAGTATACAATGAAGTAGAAATGAGGTTTGTACACTTCAAGAACAGAGATTAAACTATCTCTTTTGTCATGCAATAAAAAAATTGAATTTATTCCATGCTATTTTTAAATAGTTTTCTTTCCTTCAATCAAATGATAGAGACAAGAATGCAACTTCTATATTTTTTTAAAATTAAACATTTCAAATGAGACAGAGCAGTGCAATATTTCTTCATACGTGCTTCCTTTTCACTTTTACAAAAAAGATTTCCTACTGTATATCAAACATAGATTTCTAATGGAAATAATATCATATGAACAAGGAAAAACACTTCTATTAATTCAAAGGAATCTCTTACAACTTCTTTCCCATTTATTTTCAAAATACAACATACCAAATGCATATCTTTCTTTTCTGTTCACAAAACTGAATACTAGATATATTCTTCCATAATCAATTACAACTTTCATAGCTAAAACAGTAGTCTTTCCAACACAATAATATACAAGATCATCCACTTCAAGTGGGAAAGGTTACAAAATAAGTTTCACAAGGGACTGTCAGAACTTTGTCTTCCTCCTCAATTACAATGTACAGAATACAATTTCTTCCACATTTATTCAAAACCAGAAAACAAAGTATATCTCTTTCACATTTCAAATTTCAACTTTCATAGCCAATACAAAACATATTTCCATCACCAATAATGTACAAGGTCATCCACTTCAAAGTGGAAAAGGGTTACAATAAGAATAATCTCAACAAGGACTGTCAAACTTGTCTTTTTCCCCTTCTCTCTAGAAACAACAACATGAATATCCTCCATTTTCTTTATTTCAATTTGATCACAACAAACAGGGGAAAGGCAACACTCTCCACCCAACCAAGACATCCAATGACAAGGGGAATCCGCCCTCTTCATTGGCCCCCAGCCCCAACCACAATGCAATAAGAAATGTGTTTCAACTCATGGAAACAATAGGCTTCCACAACACACATGCAAATTTCACATTTAAAAACACAGTCCAAAATAAACAACAAGTTTACAATCACATAAGATAAAAATAACAAAAACACTCAGCTTCATCATGCAAGCCAAAGGAGTAAGAAACTATGGGGGATGTTGCTTACTTATGCCTCCCAAAGGGAAATGGGTATCACCACCTGAGAAAACCACCAAAATATATATCATTTCAAATCCCTGACATGCCCTTATGCCTCCCCCAAGTACCCCTTATTCCTCACATTTCCTTATGCCTCCCCAACCTCTTATGGCACCCCATAACGAGTAAAGAAATGCAAGCTATTTCTTTGTAAGGTGGAACCCAAATCCCAACTCCCTCCACACTTATACCTCCCCAAAACACTTATGCCTCCCACAAAAATACCCCATAGTCTTCTCCTACACCATCCCTAGGCCATCTACCCAAACAACCCACACACATGCCAAAACATTCACAACAATAACATTTTCACAAATAAAAAAAAGAAGAGCATTTCAAGAGCCAAGCTCTTACCTCTCCATAATGGAGTTTGTTTCAAGTTCCAAACAACAAGCTTTCCAATGCAAAACAGCCCAAGATCAACAAAACACAAGCATGTAAAATTTTGCAAATTTCTCCAAAAGAAAGATCTCCAAAACAAAAAAATAATTCACCCCAAAATGAAGTATGCAAAAGTGAAGCAACCCCAAAACAAGCTAAGGAATTCAAATATATAGAGAGGGAAGAGAAGAGGATGAGGTGGATCCAAGTGGGATGCCACATCACACATCCTCAACTCCAACTCATAAGTCAACTTCAATCTCCAAGGCACAATAAATAGGTGGGTGAATAATATGACAACTTACTTACACACTCCAAAACAAGCCCACACCCCATAAGGACTGAAATTAAAAACATGTAAGAAAGTGCAATTAAAACATTCAACTTGACTTACAAAAATGCATAAAGAAGGTCTAAATTTAACCCTCCAACCATAGGTAAGGTTGGTATATAAATTTAAGAGGCATGGGACAAGTTTAACTTGTCCCACAAGTCTCCAAAATCAGCCTCCAAGGACAAATTTGAATTTCAAAGAAGATGAGTGTTTCATACTCCAAAATCAACTTACATATCTCTTACACATTACTTACACATTTCTTACAACACTTTAATTCAAGGCCAACAACTCTATTAATTACTTTCTTATGACATATTTTAATTAATTAACTTAACAATATGATTACTCACAATATTACACACCATTTAATAAATAATGAAAGGGGCTAAACACACAAAATAAACACATACAAACATCAATAAAAAGGAACCAAATAAATAAAACATAAACCCTTGGTCACATTTAAAGTGATCCCCCATGGGAATCCCTAACACAATCAAACACACACAACACAAAACAAAACAAGTTGCCATGGTGACCTTGTTGAATTCATCTAGAATTCCAATGTGGTTGGTCTCCAATCCCCGATGTTTGTTGTGATATTTTAAACTTGTAAAATACAAATACCTCCTTTGGCCTCATGGCCATATCAGAACATCCAAAATATATATAATTATAATTCCAAAATCATCAATATATATATGAATCACAACAACATCCAGACAATCAACAATATCATTTGCAATCTCATCAACAACTATATGATCATCACATTTAATTCAATTTTCTAGGTCTACTCAACATATCAAAATATCACATGTCGAACAACATCCATAAATATAACCATGTCAACAACATGTCAATATCCATATAAATGTCTCTAATAATCCACATGCATCATATATGAATCAAAGTCAATAATAATCCATGATCTAACATCTAACACCATACTAAATCAAAACTATAATAATGTCCATAATATAGTCAGCAATATCAGGATCAATATCAAAAGTGTCAAGAGAATACTACATCCCCCTCCCTAGAATCGACTTCCTCTTGGAAGTCACTTGGAAAGAGAGATAGGAACAAATGCAACCACTCCATTATGGGATTGCTTTCTTTCAAACAAGTGTGGGTCCACATAACCCAAGTTTGGTCCAATGCAATTTAGCAAGAAGAAGGGAGATTGTAAGAGATGAGTTCTAAACTTTCTTCATGCAAGGCTATGAACATTTAAATCTAGAGAGTAACTTTACGCTATCAACCAAGATACAACACATAACAATATAACATGAAGAGTTCAAAAGAGTATTAAGAGTAACCACCAAGTATAGGAATAATAAGGAGAATTCCATGAGTTTGAGAAAGACCACATAGTTTCCATGGAACACAACATACTAATAACAAAAGTTAAGGTTTCCACTAAGGTTAAGTTATGTTTTCATAGTTCATTGTTTAGACAAGGCTAGCAGAATCAACCATGGCCAAAATTTTGTACGAGGGACATGTCTACTCAAGGTCCCACAATTTGAGATCACACAAGATGAGGTTAATCAACAAGGAAGGACACCTAAAACAACAAAACATTTACAATCAGGAAACTATTTATGGAAAGCACTTATATAACTTGAGAGGGTATAATCAAATTTTCATGGTAATACTAAGAAAATTCATGACCACAAGTTTTCCTATAGTCTGATTTTTACACTTTTGTTTTTAGAACCAACACACCACACCAACCAAATCTAGAGACGTCAACCATTTAGTAAAATAAAAATATATATATCTCCCCTAGAAACTAACATATCAATACAAGAAGTACCATTCTCAATAATGGGAAATAAAGGGATTATATTTATCTTATTTCCTACTCAAGCTCGAAATAACCATAAAGATGAGCACAAGAAACACCAAGGAGCACTCAAGATAGCTAGGGAGAAAAAAGTAACAAGGGGGTCCAACTACAATTCAAGGTGCATCGTGACAAAAGTGAATAACATCATCTTGCACTTTCCATCCTAATAAAAGGGGAAACAATAACAAGGTGACACAAGAAAATATGAAGAAAAGAAGACTTCCCAAAGTTATTTTATATCCTTAACATATGTTGCCTTAAAATCACAATGATCTAGGTTATCAAGGACAAGACAACACACAAGGAGGTTGCTCCTTAAACAAGAGGTAAGTCTCAATCCAAAAATACCACAACTCACACTCATCGAGCTATGGGACGATAAGGGTATGATGACCCAAAACTCTCACAAAGAAAGGCACATACATCTATGAATAAGAAAGTACTAAGCAACTAGAACACATTACTATCCACCAGGTGTTTCACAATTACAGGTAGGTGACAAGAACTACAGGTTCAACTATACATTGCATTCAATACACATAAATCTTACTTATTTTATAACTCAACTAATCAATTCAAAAGTTGTAGTTTCATTTGTCTAAGTACATTCCTTTACGAGTTTTCTTAATTAAGCTTCCTCCTATTATGACATCACAAGTTTGTGTTATAAGGACCACTAAGGGGCATGATATCTCATCATTCTGTAAAGCGGAAAAGAGAAAAAAATATTTATTTTACTTATAGGGGAGGTATATGGAAAAAATTTTTCTTTCTATTCTTCTACATGGTTTTTATTTCTTCTATTAATCTACCAAGGTTAAAGCAAGGACCATTTTCTCTTTCTATGTTCCAGTTTATTTGTTAAGCTTCAAGGCCAAATCTCCTCAATTATAGTTTTATGATGTTTGGGTGAGTCAACTTGTCAATTAAAAATTTAATGAGAAGGAAGGGTAAACATATCACACTATTACTTTTATGGGAGAGAGAGGTAAATCAACACATCACATTTTTAATTCTAAGGAAACAAGGGACATTCAACATAGAAAACACATTATTAATTTTGTAAGAACTAGGAAACAATCAACCAACATGGATCACAACAATATTTCGAGATTTTTCCACTAATTACAAGTATCATAAAACATTCCTAGTGGGTTTCTACAAGTTCTCAAAAGAAGTTACAAGGAAGGCCCATTAAGGAAGCATAATTACTTTTAGTAACAATGTTTGTTGTTTTGGCAAAAAACATTTTACTCACATGATAAGACAAGGAAAGTTTTCAAATCTACACCCATATTACCACAGATACCACCAACCAAGAAATCGAAATGACAAGGAAATATTTCAATTATAAGAACACCACATACTCACTAGAAAGCATCAAATGTAAGAAGACAATCAACTATCTATTCAACATGGCTTTACACCAAGAGTTATAGTTTCGCAAGAAGAATCACATTATAAAATACCACCGAGGTTAAATTATAAAGGCTAATTACACTAACATCACTAACATGGTCAAAAAGAATCAAAGGTCCAAAGACTCAAATAATCCATAAGTGTTATTCATAGCAACTGTAAAAAGTTAAGATTGATAGACTTATTTATAGGTCAAGAGGGAAAACAAACACAATTAAACACACTTACTCGAATGGGATTAATTCTAATCATAATTACCAAGATGCATACAATCCACAAGTCAATACTTTTATAATGAAACAAGGAAATCATGATAAAACTTAGCATGCCATCGATGAAAAGCCACTACCAACAAACATCTTTTCCACTAACATCCACAACCAACCAAAAGCAATCCGATCCTAACATAATTCATCAACCCACAATTAAACACCTCTACTTTGACGAGGTTCAAGCTCTTACCGGATTGTAAGAGAATCACCACCACCACTAAAAACTACCAACTAGAATGCACAACACAACGAACTCTCTATCTAGCAAGGTTGAGCAATGAAAAAAATTCACTCTAAGATCCTAGACACACTCAAGGTTCCATGCATCCAAAACCAAGGCATAACTTTAAGCACCTAAGAAGGACATTCAAGACACCTAGGGTGTACCCCCATACGACAAAATGTCACAATACAATAAGCAGTAGAACCAACTCAACAACATTCAAGTGAGAATCACGTAACATTTAGCTAAGTAGCCAATAGATAATGAGCTCTGAGTCACCAATCAAAATAAAATTCAAGAAATATCAGCAATCAAGGAAAGTGGCTAAGTAGCCACATTGCAAAGTTTGAAAATTCTTGCAAAAATATAAATAACTAAAAGATCCTCGAGCTTCTCAAATCAATCATAAAATAAGATGTTGGTCCTTGATAAAATAACACAAGATTATGAATGTAAAGCACAAAAGTTAACACCACATTCACTCCACAACCCTTCATGGCCGCCAATAGGGGTACTCTACCTCGAGGTCAGTTCCAAGGACACATATGTAGGATTGGGTCATAAATGACACCCAGACTTAATGTCCACTCTCCCATATGGGTAACAAAATGAAAAACTGACAACCAGACCATCTTTCCTAACCATCAAGGAAGGAAGCTCTAAACAACTTCTAATTAACTCTTCCCGACCCCAGAACACAATCACTATTGTCCAACCACAAGAATCACACCATACAATTTATCATTCCAACAACTCCAATAAGGAAGGGTCTTAAAAGGGCTTAATGCATCATACAATTAAATCAAGATTTAGGACTTGTAAAACAACACATTTTCAAAGGGGAGCCAAGTTTCCACTACACTAGAAGTTCACAAAAATCAATTTAATTTGACATTCTTAGTTACCCGGTTTAGAAAAAAACCACTAAGCAAGCACAACAATTTAAACAACTTATTATTTTATTATTATTTTAATTCTAATTGTTCAGAGTAATGTAATATTTCTTCATACGTATTTCTTTTTTTAATTTTCAAACAAGGTTGTTTTCTAGATTAAAAGTGTGCTAGGTTTATAGTTCATGTCTCAAGTTTTCTAGTGTGCCCAAGGGTCCAAGTTTTGAACCCACGGATCTGATACCAATGTAACACCTACTAAAACAACCCACTTGAGACCCAAGAATAACCTAGGATTAGTCAAAAAAATTATGGAACAATTTTATTTTTGTTTAAAATTGTTCTACAACTGTGTTATAAAACAATAGTTGCTACATGAGCAAGGTTTAGAGGCAAAATAAAAATAATATTAACTCATATTTTTTCCCATTACAACAAATATTAAATCTACAGGGGAAAAACTTAGGGTTAGAATAATCATTAAGATTAAGAGGGTGATTTATCACTCTCCCACCCTCCGACGCTTGATCATAATAGATTCAACCAATTTTTCTCAAACTTAACACACCTGAAAACTTCTGAAAACATTCCCATTAGATAGGAAATTTTCTCACCTTTCCATTGATATAAAGAAGTCCTCCTAACTCCCTGTATTTCCAAAGTTATGGGTTAGCGGACCTTGGGAGGAAAATTTTCCCAAGACGGGTTTTGGGCCTGGGGAAAAAAATTCCCAAGGGTGGGTCTATGAGCCATGGGGAGAAATTTTTCCTGGAGGAGTAGTCGGATTGGTGGGACTAGTGGAGAAAATTTTCCCAGGGGTGGGTCTACGAGCTGTGAGGAGAAATGTTTCCCGGAGGAGGAGTCGGGCAGGGGTCTAAGTTTTAGAAATTTTCCCGCTTGGGGAAAAAAGCCACCTTTGCACCCACGTGCCCGCAAGTCCACAAGTCTACAAGGACACGTGGCACCTCCTAAGCCAACGTGGAGAAAGTAGGGCAGCAGGATAAAATAATTTTATCACCTAGAAGGGCGAAAAGGGTAAAATTCACCCGCACCTCCGCCGACGTGAAAAGATACCACGTGTCAACCAACCATTGGCTGCAAGTCAGGTGGTGCCAATGGGGATATTTTGAAAATTTTGCCCAAAATTTTTTTGAAGTGTTAAGGCTTAAAAAGATCCGCTCCTCCACCGACGCCTCGTGAAGCCACATGGTGCAACTCCCCGATTTGTCACAGTCGGTGAGGTCATGGAGGAAACTTACAAATTTTTCCAAATTTATTTTTTAAAGCACTAAAGGTTAAAATCGATCCAAGCATCCGTCGGTGCCCAACGAAGCCACATGTCAATCAAGGATTGGCTACGGGGTGGTCGGCCATGGAGGAAAAATTGCCAAATAACATTTTTTTGGACTTAGATCATTTTTAGACAAAATGAAGGCTTGTGGGTTAGTAGAGTGGCGGAAACTTCATGACTTTGCACTTTTTGGAAAAAAAAAGTAAAAAAGTAAGTTTTAGCCCGCATGTCTACCCAAGAATATTTTATTCATTTAAATTTGATAGTTAGATTATTTTTGAAGCCAAATGAAGTAAAAACTTTAGAAGGCCATAAATTTTGATAGGGAACTCATTTTTGGCAAACGAGGACTTTCTTGAAAGCTCTCGACGTCCTCTTTGTACGAAACTCGTTGACAATTTTTTCACTAGTTAAAAATGGGCAACTCAAAACTTCATCATTACGATGGAAGTCATGGGTGGAGTATACCTAAGCTAAGGAATTTTTTATGTTATTTGTTACTGCTGAATTAGTTACAAGATTAAATGAAATCGAAGTTATGTGTATTGTCACAAAACATAATAGATCACAGTTCTACAATTTCATGCCATCTTCAAAAAATAACAGAAAAGCCCCAAAGGACAGCTATGATGTCTGCATGAGGTTTCGGGCCAAAATTTGAATTTTATAATTTTCACATAAAGTAATCCAACCACCGGCCATCCCGCCCGCCAATCGAACATGCTACGTGGGCAATTTTGGAAAAAAGCAGTCCCTGGGCCCGAAAATGCCCCATTTGCTTTGAAAAGGTGAAAAATGAAAAGTTAGAGTGCCTCCCCACCTTTCCTCATCCAATGCAAACCCACCACATTGTCAATGCATGTTTGAGGAATAAATTGACAGAAAATGATGCCCATTTGACCATCAAAAACATAAAAATCAAAGGATGCCCTAGAATTCAATTTTTCGCCAAGGATGGCAGATTTTTCGATTCTAAATCAACTGAAGCATGATTTTACAAAATTTTCGACCTTGGGATTGGATTTTTCAAATACAAACAAATATGAATTGGTTGAATTCAATTTTTCCACGATCCGCAAAGGGAAAAACAAAATAGCTCCGTGAAATTGGAAACACTATGGCACAAAAAAGGACAAACTTGGATTATTCTTTCAAATTAGGGCAAAACAATAAGTTTGTGAGCATTTTAAAGCATTCAATTGGAGGGACAAATTTCAGACCATCAATTCAAAGGGTAAAATGTTTTTTGAGCAAATACAGATTTGGAAAATTAGGGCAACATGGTGCAAGCTCACAAATGGCACCAACACTGAACATTCATCTACAAAACATACATCTTACGCAAATAACTTGTTATACCAAAATCAAATTGATATTAAATGGTAATGCTAAAAATGACTAGAAAAGACAGGGATCGACGGTTATACAATGCAGTAAACATTATGTACTTCCTAGATAGATTTTACATTAACATGTTCTAGTAGTGGATCACTAAAGATATTGATTTTTGCATTGTCATTAGAGGGTATTCATACATATGGGGTCTCAAATTAAATGGTAAAGAACATCTAGAGATCTTGTATGAAATTTTGAAGCTTGAAACAACCATTAATAGAGTGACCAATGTACCACTTTGGTAGTCACAAATGGCACTAGCATTAAATTTATTACCATGTGGGGCACTTGCATTGACCTCAAACGGTGAAGGAGAAACACAATATCACAGTCAAGTAATTATTTGAGCACCGCCTTTGATGGGCTAGGTAAACATGTGAACTATCATTGAGAAGATTGTAAATGTAGCTTTGTAGGTTGATATACAATGTTATAATGTATTTTACATCATATTTATCATCGTGAATTTAGCATTAACAGCTATCTTTCCTTTAATTTTGTGATTACAGTGTTATAATAACTAACCACGTACTTAAGTTTGTTCATGTTAAGTAGCTTAGCTTCACGCTCTTTCAGAGTGTGACATATATGATTGCAACAATTGAAATTTCCAAAAATTATAACGAACTCTTATTAAGGGGCGAAGACTCTACGTGAAAATATCTTATAGCTCATTATCGGCTACGATATTATTCATCTAAATAAGCATAGTTTTGTAACATAAAGACGTAATCATCGATGTGTTCATTGAAACCTTGTCACATTTTGACCATTTGACCATAATATAATTTGTCTCGAATGTTTATATAAATTTGTGTAAGGAATTGATTTACCAAAGGAGTGAAAGTCTGAAAAAACGCATATGTAGATCATAAAACCACTATACGGAAAAATCCTTGAGACCGTGGGGAAGATCTTAGTGAGCAATGTGTCATACGAAGAATAGTGCAGGAAAGTGACATGAAATGTTCAATTATGATCTTTAGGGTTGCCCTTTCCACTATAGGTATGGAGCTTAGGAGCCACAAAACCAAGAGTTAAAAGGTAATAGTCCACAGGTTGCCAAAATTTAGAGGTTTTTATCATCAAGATTTGAGGAAGCGGCTAGATTTGTTGTTGCAAGGAATATTGATTTGTTAGAGAGCATGGCCAATGTGGCCACTCAGGTTGAGAATATTTCTTCGATTGCATTAAGACTTTTTCGAGTTCCATCACATTAGGCTACAATCCACTTCACAAGGATTTCCAAAGTGATTGATGATACTTTGATGCAACAATTTGTAAATTGTGGCTCTTTACTCCCAACTGATTTAGATCATATTTCAAATATTTTAGTTCTTCAAGATGTTTCCCACCAGTTACTTTAGACCCTTTTTAGGACATAGTTCTTTCCTAGTATGGAGTTTAGTGTCCCTATCCCTAATGTGCCACAATTTGTAGAACAAAGGATACTAGGGATCCATGGGTCTGGGAAAATCCTTGACACCGATACGCATTATGCACATGGTTCATTAGCATATTTTTTTAATGGATGTGTTGACATTCCTATTAGTTTGGGATCTCAGTAGGATTCGAGGTATGTTTTAAATAAATTATAATTGTAAAACATGATATTAAGTTACATTGAAGTGATTTCAAGGGGTTAGGTCAAGTGGAGGAGATTTGATGGAAGGTGGTCTTGTTGCAAGTGGTGTTAGTGGAGATGGAGGTAATTTGATTGGTGGTGGTTTGACCGTAGTGTCTCTTGTAAGTTCATATATAATAGTTTAATTTATTTTAAATTTTAATCATTTATAGGAATTTATAATAAAAAATTGTTTAATTTTGTTTTTTGAATGTTTTTATTCGATGATTCACTTGCATCCACATAGACATGAGCTTATTATACCTCATGGTGGAAAAATACATGAGAGATACATCATTGGATATGATCAACATACACAAACCCCAAAGGTAGATGTGGTAAGTAAATAATTATAATATGTTAAATATGATTATAATTTTTTAAGTATTGAAATTTGTATATAAAATTTATCACTAATACATGATATTATGTGTTTTATAGGCTGCATTGACCTCCCATGATGAGCAGGGTTCTATTGTTAGCGACAGAGTAATAGTTGGTCATAGTCCATTAAGATTTGGTGGCCATTTTATAGATAGTAGTGGACATTCCATCGCTAGACATTGATATGTCTATATGTTGTATTCATATTATGTTGACTTTATTTGAATTTAATGGAGAGTTCTATAAGATTTTTAGTTATTTTAGAATGTGTTTATCAATTATTAGTTTTTCACTACATTTGAGATGATTATTTAGTTCTCTTTCCTACTCTTTCATATGATGGCATTTGATGATGATGATGATTAAATACTTTTCTTAGTTATTCAATCTTGTAGATAATGTTTCTACTTATTCGATGTGTGTATATAAATCATGAATATTTAATATTTCAAATATGTTATGTTAAGTAATTATATCGCTAGATATTTTTAAATATAAAATGTCAATTCCCAATTTGGTTTTTTTCATAAAAATCCTAAGAAGTGAGATATTTTAGGAGCTCATGACTTGGCCATTTGACATTACGTAAGCAAAAAGATACCCCACATGAATATTTTTCATTGGTTGCGCGTAACCAACAATGTTGTTTTTAAGTGATGTTGATGTGGGTGTGGTGGATTCATTACTTCACACGAATAGCTATGCTACTTTTCTTGGTTGGTTTTTTTGTTGGATCTCTTCGGCTCGTGTTTAGATCTTGAGACTTAGAACTCACATATAAGTTAATGGCGTTGACCGAGTGACCCCTCCATATGGAAAAGAAGATAGAATACAATATTATTTTTGAGGTCCATATATTTTTTATTAAATTTCCTAATGTTGTTCAATACTTAAAAGTGTTTGAATTAAATATAAATAAAATGTCCTTCCTTTGGGTATCCTTCTTCAATTAAGAAAATGATTATTTTTGATGTCTTGAGCTTACTGGAAAAAGGATTTCATGGAAAATAAACATATTTATATAGATGACACAAAAACCACTTGATCGAGAGCCCAAAAAAATGGTTGCAAGAACAAGAGCGTACCACACACCAACAAAACAGCAAAAAAAATAGAAAACAAAGACTATACAACTATACAATTTGTGCATACCTCAAATTTGGGGTTTAATCCAAGAAATTCTTCAGATGCTTGCCATTAACAGGCAACTCAAGCAACTCCCCATCTAATTCCTTAAGAAAGAAGGTATGTTCACCAATTCCGATATCAATGGCATATGGGCCCATCCATAATGCATCAAATTTGTCATGCTTGCCCATGTCTTCATGCCTACTATCCCATAACAAAACCAGATCTTCAACATTGAAGGCTCTAGGAGTGACCTTCTTGTCAAACAATCTCTTCAATTTTTCCCTAAATCGACATGCCTTTGATGGGAGGCTCTTCTCTCCTCATCAAGCTCAATAACTGATTGATCCTTGAGTCATATGGGCCAAGCTCTTGATCTTCCAACTATTGGGAAAACTGAAATGAAGATAATTATAGGTGCAAGGGAAAAAAGGCCCGAGTTCCATACACCAATTCAAATGGGCTTTTACCAAGTAGCTCTTTTAGGAGTTATTCTATCACCCAAACCGCAAATTTCAATTATTCACCCCATTTATTTTTGTTTTACTCCAAGGTTCTTCTAATGATCTTTAACAATTTCTTATTGCTAGACTCGGCTTTTCCATTCCTTGGGGTTATAGTTTGAAGAATAAGTCGATTTATTCCATATTCATTGCATATTGCCATTAAAGGTTTGACTTAAAGCACATGGCATTATCAGCTACAATCTTGATCTTAGGGACTCCAAATTAGCATATAATGTGATTTAACAAGATGTCCATTACCACTTGGTGTGTTTCCTTCTTAGATGGGATTGCTTTAACCCACTTTGTAAAATAATCATGTTACAAGAATCCACTTATGGCCTCGCACTAGAAGGATTTGAAATCTCACCAATGAAGTCCATCCCCCATTTCTTGAAAGGAGATTCAATTGATACATGCTGCAAAGGAAGGGATCCTGAAGCTTTCAGTCTTCTAGAGAAACGTTGGCAACTATCACATTTTCTAACTAGCTAGGTTGCATCTTTGAAGAGAGTATGCCACCAATAACCAGCTCTCAAAATCTTATGTGTTGTTACTCTTCCAACAAAGTGTCCTCCACAAACTCCCCCATGAAAATCAGCAACTATCTTGGGAGTTTCATCTTCAATTATGCATTTCAAGAGGACACCTTCTGGGGTTCTTCCAAGCCACCCAAGATCTATGATGATATACTTTTGAGAAGCTAGCTTGAGGGCTCTTTTCTAATTTTTATTTAAGTGACTAGGAAGCACAAGTGTCCGAGGTAGAAGATCACATCTTTGTACCACTCGGAACTTACCAACTTTGCAAGCACATCTACCATTTCTTCCTCTAGCTGATTCACTTCCACATTCCGCAAGTTGCTCTCACCATGAGCTTTAAGACCCAAACCTCTTACCAACTTTTTGGTTTGGATGTCCATATCATACTCCTACAAACTTGTTCACCCACCTACATATTTTTCTTGAGATCTCCATCTCGATAAGATGTCTTTCACCATGGTATGGGGAACATAAGCAACAACTTTTGAACTCAATATATAAGGCCCGAAAACCTTTGTTAATTTCACCAAAGAAAATGCTTGTTTCTCCATGATTGTATACTTCACTCACTGCTTATAAAGCCTTACTAAAGAAGGAAATAGGTCTCTAAACCCCATTCTCATCCTTTTGCAAAGAAAACGAAGCAATGGTATATTCTCGCTCGTGAAAGGAAAATATTTGGAAAGGCATATTATAGTTTGGGGCTACTAAAATAGGTGCATGTTTAAGTGCATCCTTAATTCCTTCAAAATCTTGAATGGCAGCCTCCTCCCACCTGATAACTTGGTCCTTCTTTAACATGCTTGTGATTGGAAGAGTCAACTCGTAAAAGTTGGAAACAAACCTTCTAATAAAATTAATTTGACCAAAGAAAGATTGGATGTCTTTCTTGGTTCTTGGGATGGGTACTTTATTGATTGCTTCCACTCTCTTAGGGTCTATCATAACACCATCTTTTGATACAATGTGACCAAGCAGCTTGGCCTTTTGCATGCCAAATGACACTTCTTTGGGTTAAGAGAAATTTCATACTCCCTACATCCGATCAACATCTTCTCCAAGTGCTGCAAATGATCACCTCTCTGCCATGAAAACACAAATCCACATCATCTTGGTAAACTACAATGAACTCATTGATATAACCAAAGCAAAAGAAACATCCATTTTTCTTTGGAAAGTGGCACCAGCATTCATCAAACCAAAGGGCATCCTAACAAAAACATATGTTCTCCAAGGAGTAGTGAATGTTGTCTTATGTCTTTCTGATTCTTTGACTACCACTTGATTGTATCCTCAAGAACCTATCCAATGTAGAAAGTAACTCGGACCTCGTCACAAGCTGCAACATATTTTCTATATTTGGCAAGGGATATTTTTCCTTCATGGATGCTTGGTTCAAATTTCTTAAGTCTACACTGCTTGTTGGTTTTCAAATAGGACTTTTTAGAAGAACAACAGTCAGGGGACAAGAAGTCCCTCCTCTTTAATGGGAGAGGTTCCCTTATTCTGAAACAAACTTATTTACAAAAGTACAGAACATTATTTTATGGTCGGACTTGGATATTACGAAAGTGTTTTCCACAAGGATCACTCGATTCTGAAGGACCGAGGAAAGGGAATAAGAAGATGGGCGAATAACAACATTCGAGAATTATAGATAGCGAATAATTCTTCGTGTATGCGACGCTTCAAGAATTTTAAGACAAGATCATTTGCGATGGTTGAGTGAGATTAAATTTAAGGACGCAAAGTTCCATAAATAACCTTCTTCAAATTTGTTAATCAAGGACACAAAGTTCCTCCTTGGTTGTACAAGATCACTGTACTTGCAAAACTAAACAGTATGTAATTAGAGAGACTAAACGAGTTAGGAACAAAATGATCTTCACAATATTTAAAGGAAAACACAGAGACAACAAGAATCAGATAGACAAAGAACGGAAAGCCCTTTTGTATTGATTTCTTTAAGATCTATTTACACTTTCAAAGAAATATCCAAATTCTTCCCCTCGTAAAATGGCGTGGAAAGGCCATTATATAGCTTACAAGACAAGCATTACTCTTTGTAACCGTTTCTTTTAACTAAAGAATAGTTAGGGAATGCTAATCGCAATACCTTAACTGATTACAAAGAATACGAAAAGAAAGGGAAGAAGAGAAAAGAAAGGAGAAGGAGACAGGTGTCCAGTTCTGAGAAGGACCCACTGTCTTCAGAAACCGCTGCTTGAATCTTTCTAACGTCTCAGCTCTGTCTCTACCACGTGGAACTGACGTTTCATCTTGAGGATGACAATGAGTGTCTTTGAAAACTGATGCAACCAGCGTCTTGAGAGCTTCGTCCTTCTGCCAGCTGTCCTTGAAATTTGATCTTCGGATTGATAGCATCAGAGCCGCAACTTAAATTCATATTTTGAAAAACAGCATATTCGGGTCGAGCGGGAAAAACTAAGTGTGAATGACACTTGGTACGCTTGGGACAGGTGAGACGCGAATGCGCGAAACACGCGGCTCGGCCGGTTCAAAGCGAAAACAGGAGAAGACGACAAATGTATTTGGGACAAATGGGACAAAAAGTTCGACAGGCCTGAAAATCACACAAAACGACCCAGAACACAGATTTTTCCAACTTCACGACTTAGGCACTTCAGAGAAAAACCCTTCAACTCAAAATTTTGAAAATTTTACTCTTATCAGAGCGGGAAATTTTGAGTAGACAACAGCTGGCTCCTTTTGGGGATGACTTGGTATAAATTCATGGAATGAGACAAGGCAAGAACTTAGACAACTCGGTGAAGCAGACCAGTGCCTTATCCATTGGGCAACGGAGTCAAAAACAAACCAACACAGAGGGAAACACACACAACAGAAGGGAAACACACCAAAAGCAGGAAAAGCAAAAACACTGTACATAATATACAAAGGGACTCCCTAGTCACCTATGACTTGAACAACTTCAAATACTGCCCACTATAAGGAAGTGGGAGGGGAACCATCCATGTAATCAAGATAGAAAGAGTTCTTACCAGCAAAGTGTCTTATCTTGAAAGGTCCAAGCCACAGAGAATCAAATTTTCCATGGCTGCCACGAGGTTCATGTCTTTTGTCCCATAACAAAGATGGTGTCACCAACTTGAAACTCTCTCGGACCTAGCTTTCTTATCGAACAGAACCTTCACCTTCTTCGCTGGTGAGCAAATATTCTGTCAGCAACCTCCAATCTATCCTCGTTCAGTTTGTGCAGGTACATGATTCTTTTGTCCAGAGCATCACTGAAACTAGTGTCTTCAATGGCCTTCATCAGGTGCAAGGCTGGCAGTTCCACTGTCACTGGCAATTGGGCCTCTACTCCATACACTACTTGAAAGGGGGACATTCCAATGGCTCTTTTAGGTGTGATCCTGTCTGCCCAAAGAGCATCATAAAGCTTCTTATGCCAGTTTCGCTGAGACTCATTGACCAACTTCCTTATGATAGTCACCAGATTTTTGTTGGTGGATTCTGCTTGTCCATTTCCCTGTGGGTAATAATCTGAAGAATGAGCCAGAGAGATGCCATACCCATAGCAGAAATCCATGATCTCAGTTGAGGAGAAGTTCGAAGCATTGTCTGTTACAATCTTGTTAGGTACACCATACCTTACCAAGATGTTCTCTTTGAGGAAGTTGCATACAACTTCAGAAGTAGTGCTCTTGACCGGAATAGCTTCCACCCATTTGGTGAAGTAGTCAGTGGCAGTTAGCACATGCGTGTGGCCAGCACTAGAGGCAGGATTCAGTGTACCAATGAAGTCTAGACCCCACTGTTGAAATGGTTCCTCGATCACAACTGGCTTGAGAGGCAAAGCGGCGCTTTGGGTCTTCCCACAAAGGTCTGACAGCCTCGCATTTATCCACCCACTTAGATGCATCTCTCGAACAGGAAGGCCAAGTAATATCCTCCCTGGAGTATCTTGTGAGCTGTGATCAAGTGATGAATAGTGCCCTCCACATGCTTGATCATGAAAAGCCGAGAGCAACTTTCTCTATTGTTCCTTATCCACACACTTCAGAATCTTCCATCTAAGCCACGCTTGACAAGGCATTTTCCCACAAGACATATTATGTTGATCTCAATTTAATGTCCTCTTTTCCTTGGCAAGCTTAAATGAGATGGGCATTCCCATAGGTGAGAAAATGGGCGATGTCAAAGATACCATTCATCAACTGAACTAAGGAATAGAACAAGAGGAACGCGTCGACTTTCTCCTCCAAAGAACTCATGTTTGGCTCCTTCAGCAATGAGCTCACAAAGACCCTTTCCACGAACCAGCTTGGTCGGTTTGATATCAATGTCATACTCCTGGACCTTAGCCACCCAGTTTCCCCTCTTGGATCCAAATTCTTGTTGTGTAAGGATTGACTTAACAGTCGTATCTGGAACCAGCACCATGGAGTGAGAATTGAGGATATAAAAGCGAAACTGCTTAACAGCCTTGACTACTGCAAAAGCATGCTTCTCCATCATGGTGTACTTTAGCTCATGATCCTTCAGGATATAGCTCATGAAGGCAATTGGTAGCTCATGTCCATCAGAATCTTCTTGGGTTAAGACAACAGCCAGGGTATTGTGCAGAGCGTAGCAATAGATGATGAAATCTTTGTTGAAGTCAGGACAGGCCAAAACTGGAGTTTTAGCAATAGCTTTCTTGATACCCTCAAAGGATTCCTTTCCTTCAGAAGACCATCCAAATGTTTGCTTCCCTTTCATCATCCGAGAAATGTTCGGTCAACTCTGCGCAAAATCGGGATGAACCTTCTTAAAAAATTGATCTTACCAAGAAGGAATGCACGCCTTTTTACTGGTCGGAGAGGAATTTCTTTCGATGGCTCGAACTCGTTCAAGATCAATCTTGATGCCATCCTTTGAGACAATGTGCCCTAATAGCTTTCCTTCTGTAACACAGAAGACAGATTTTTTAGGATTCAAGGAAATCCCATGCTCTCGGCATCTTTGCAGAACTGTTTCCAAGTGGTCGAAGTGGTCCGCTCTTGTCTTTGAAAACACCGTCAGGTCATCAAGGTATATGACAATACATTTCCCTTTCAAGCTTCCAAAAGCCAGATCCATAGCTCTCTGGAAAGTGGCACCAGCATTAATCAGCCCAAAAGGCATTCTCTTGTAGGCAAAGGTACCCCAAGGAGTGGTGAAGGTTGTCTTGTGTTGATCTGCAGTATCAACCTCTACCTGATTGTATCCCGAGAATCCATCAAGCATAGATAACATCTCGGATCCTCATTCACGCTTTGCAAAATCTGATCCATCATAGGCGAGAGGGTAGTTATCTTTTAGAGAGGCCTCGATTCGTGTTTCAAATCAACACGATGCGGATCTCTCCATTCTTTTTCTAACAGGCACAATGTTTGCAATCCATGTCGAATGGTGAATGGGAAAAATAATCTTAGCCTTCAACAACTTCTGGATCTCCTGAAAGATGGTGTCAGCTATTTTTGGATTGTCTTGCTTTGCTTTGCACAAAAGGCTTGATTCTGGGTTTGAGAGGAATAGAGTGCTGCATTTCCTTTGGCTTGAAGGCTTTTAGATCTTCATAAGAATACGTAAGAACATCCTTATACTTCCTTAGAAGATCAATTGCTCTTCTCCTCTCTTCAGTTGTGCAACATTTCCCAATATTTACCAGCCTCGGGTCATCAAACTCCCAATATCAATCTTATCATACTCACCGATTCACGAGGTCCATCAAAGGCTTTAGATCTCATGTATCTGTCATGTTTATCAAACAACTCCTCCAAACTCACCAAACCTTTGGGAATCTTGTTTCCTTTGAGCTTAATGCACCCTTCCTGATCAGTTTCTTCTCCTTGGGTGACAGCTTGGTCAGAAGACACACTCTCACGAGGCAGGTTGTCACTTCCCTCAAAATAAAGTTGTTCGAAGTTACCTTTGAGTTCCAGGAAGGAAAGCAGATGCTGGTCATCGTTGAAAACTTGCCAGTTATTGGTATTGTCAGGGACACTAGGCCGATGGACCATTTCAATAGTGAACTTATCCTGAGAGAATTCAGGATGGGGAATCAGTAGTGACCCCGAGACAGCCAGTGAATCAGCCCTGCTGTTCTTTTCTCTAGGTATTGCTTCAATAGAGAAAGCATCAAGGAATTCAATTGAATCCCAAACCTGATTCCGATAATGCTTCAGCCTTCCATTCTTTACCTGAAAAAGGCTTCTGACTTGCTTCACAATCAGCTCTGCATCACCACGAGCCAGAAGATTTTTTACACCTTGTTCTTTGGCTACTTGCAGTCCAAGAAGGAGAGCCTCATACTCTGCCGTGTTGTTGGTGTTCTCGAACTGCAACTTAAATGAAAAAGGGTGCAGGCAGCCTTCAGGTGATACTAGCAAGACGCCAGCTCCAGAACCAGCCGAGGAACAACTTCCATCAAATTCTAAAATCCAGACACCATTAGGATCTTTTGGTGATACTTTGGAGGGTTGGATTTCATCAGGGGATAAAATCATGTAATTACCATGGCCCCTGTCCTCATAGAGTATTTGTGCCTTAGGATCATCAGTCTTCTGCACAATATACTCGGACTGCTTCTCAGGTAGTAACTTCTTCATTTGTCCATTGACAGGTATGAGTGCGTGTGACCAATCCATTTGAATCTCTCCACCCACATCTTTACAGAAGTTCCTACTTAGCAACATTCCATAGGAAGGAGGAATGTCTGCTACTAGGATGGTAGCCAAGACCTTCTTCTCAGGTAAAGCAGCAAAAGCCACTTGTGCATCTTTAATCCTTCCAACTAAAGGTACTTCCTTACTTTCCATGGAGTAGCAAGATCCATAAGTGCGGGTAAGGGTTAAGCCTAAAGCATGAGCTACCTTAGCAGGCATCACATTATCAGAGGCTCCGGAATCTATGACACAGTTGCTGAGCCTATGGCCAGCTATAAGGAGCGTTACATAAAAGGCTTGATTTTGTCTCCAGTGTGAGGTGACAAGCCTACTGACTAGGTTGTGGTGCGAGAAGGAGGTGTGGGCAAAAGGCCTTTAGAGGTGGTCTTGGAATGGGAATTTACAAATTGGATCATCTTGGCAAAAGCTTTAGGGTGGGTTTGGTAGTATTCAGCTTCTGAAATTTGAACCTTAGTCCTTTTAAGATGATCAACAATATCAAAGGATCCAGAGGTGGATGGGCCATCATCATTTGGAATTCTAGGCCTATCAATCTTAGGAGAAAAAGAAGAAGAAGCAACTTTGGGAGCAGGATTGACAGTACTTACCTTTGGTGCAGATGAGGTAGGAAGAGGAGATCCTCTTTTTGCAATCACGGGAATAGTTGCCGGCTGCTCCTTAGATTTCTTTAGGGGCTGTGTCACCTTTTCCCTCTGATGTGTCTGTTCTCGAGTCATGACAGCAAATGACTCACTGTTCATGTCTGCTACCACTTCATCATAGTCATCTCCATCATCAATGCCTTCAGTGGTAAAGAAATTGACTCGAGATCCTTCAGTTCTTCTGCCTCATCATCGAATTCCTCCAGGAACTCCTCACAAGCTTCGTTATCATCTTCTGGCTCTTCAACCTCACAAGTTGCATTCACCGGAACTTTGACAGGAGGTCCTTCAAGTGCCAGTCTTGTGTGGGGAGCTGGCAAACGGTTTCTGGGTTGAAAATTTCTTCTCGGAACGTCTGCATACGGTGCATGCTGAGCTAATTGTTTCTTTATAGCCACTAGATCATTTGCAAGTTTCTGGACTAATGGATCAGTATTGGGTCCAGAGGTGGAAGAGGAAGAAGCGAGATTTAGATTTGGGAGGATCTCTTTTCAACTTCCCTGACATGATCAGGTCGTCCTCGACACTAACAGCCAGTTCTTGATCCAGAATTAGCGTTCCAAGATTAGCCCTTCTTAGAGCATAACTGACTTTAGGCGTTTGGGCATTCAAAAAGAAACATTTTTGAATTTGATCAACCGGTCGAGTATTTACAGGAATCTTGTTGATCAATCTGTTGAACCGAGCCACAAATTCTCTCATGGGTTCTGATGGATCTTTCTTTATCTGAGAAATCTGGGCAAGCAGGGCATGCACATCTTCTGCCGGCTTAAAACGGTTTTCGAACTGAGTTCTCATGGTAGTCCAGTCGGTGATGGCACCAGCCGGAAGGTGATAGAACCAGTCAGCAGCATTATCCCTGTAACGTCTCAACGAACAATCTTACTGAGACGTCTTCATGTTCAACCCCCAAGACCCCACATGCAACTATGAATGCTGCAATATGTTCATCAGGGTGAATTTTGCCATCTCCTTTAAATTTTGGGAAGTTCTTTCGGTTACCTCTAGGTAACTCATGCAAAGGTCAGCAAGAGCCGAGGCCCGACACGTTGACCCCATGGTAATTGTGCCATTCTTGGAAATATGGCTTGGAGGGGAACTGTAACACCGGCAAGGATCAAAGCTCGTAGATTAGGACTAGCAGGCTCTGAAGGAATACCACCCGCAGGACTTCTATCTTGGACAGGTGGAGTGCTCGTCGAACGAGTTCTTCTATTTGAAGGGAAAGGAAAACCCTGTTGCTCCAAAAGTTGAAACTGAGAATCTTCGATACCAAGGGCCCTTCTCCCTCGAGTGAAACGTGGAGTCACCAGATCAAAGGATGATCGAAAAATTGCAGTACTGGAATGCGATTTTCCCCAGCGGAGCTGGAATGCAAATTTCCTCCCCAGCGGAGTCGCCAAAAACTGTTGGTTTTCAAATAGGACTTTTTAGAAGAACAACAGTCAGGGGACAAGAAGTCCCTCCTCTTTAATGGGAGAGGTTCCCTTATTCTGAAACAAACTTATTTACAAAAGTACAGAACATTATTTTATGGTCGAACTTGGATATTACGAAAGTGTTTTCCACAAGGATCATCGATTCTGATGTATGACCGAGGAAAGGGAATAAGAAGATGGGCGAATAGCAACATTCGAATTATAGATAGCGAATAATTCTTCGTGTATGCGAACCTTCAAAGAATTTTAAGACAAGATCATTTGCGATGGTTGAATGAGATTAAATTTAAGGACACAAAGTTCCATAAATAACCTTCTTGATTTGTTAATCAAGGACACAAAGTTCCTCCTTGGTTGTACAAGATCACCTGTACTTTCGCAAAACCGAAAAGATGTAATCGAGAGAGACTAAACGAGTTAGGAACAAAATGATCTTCACAATATTTAAAGGAAAACACAGAGACAACAAGAATCAGATAGACAAAGAACGGAAAGCCCTTTTGTATTGATTTCTTTAAGATCTATTTACACTTTCAGCAAATATCCAAGTTCTTCCTCCTCGTAAATGGCGTGGAAAGGCCATTATATAGCTTACAAATCAGTTACTCTTCGTAACCGTTTCTTTTAACTAAAGAATAGTTAGGGAATGCTAATCGCAATACCTTAACTGATTACAAAGAATACGAAAAGAAAGGGAAGAAGAGAAAAGAAAGGAGAAGGAGACAGGTGTCCAGTTCTGAGAAGGACCCACTGTCTTCAGAAACCGCTGCTTGAATCTTTCTAACGTCTCAGCTCTGTCTCTACCACGTGGAACTGACGTTTCATCTTGAGGATGACAATGAGTGTCTTTGAAAACTGATGCAACCAGCGTCTTGAGAGCTTCGTCCTTCTCACCACCGTCTCTTGAAACAATCACACTTGGTACACTTGGGACAGATGAGACGCGAATGCGCGAAACACGCGGCTCGGCCGGTTCGGGCGAAACAGGGAGAAGATGCACAAATGTATTTGGGACAAATGGGACAAAAAGTTCCGACAGTTCCTGAAAATCACACAAAACGACCCGAACACGATTTTCCAACTTCACGACTTAGGCACTTCGTAGAAAAACCCTTCAACTCAAAATTTTGAAAATTTTACTCTTATCGAGCGGGAAATTTTGAGTAGACAACAAATGGCTCCTTTTGGGGATGACTTGGTATAAATTCATGGAATGAGACAAGGCAAGAACTTAGACAACTCGGTGAAGCAGACCAGTGCCTTATCCATTGGGCAACGGAGTCAAAAACAAACCAATACAGAGGGCAACACACACAACAACAGAAGGGAAACACACCAAAAGTAGAAAAGCAAAAACACTGTACATAATATACAAAGGGACTCCCTAGTCACCTATGACTTGAACAACTTCAAATACTGCCCACTATAAGGAAGTGGGATGGGGGAACCATGAATGTAATCAAGATAGAAAGAGTTCTTACCAGCAAAGTGTCTTATCTTGAAAGGTCCGAGCCACAGGGAATCAAATTTTCCATGGCTGCCACGAGGTTCATGTCTTTTGTCCCATAACAGCACGGTATCTCCAACTTGGAACTCTCTCGGACCTAGCTTTCTTATCGAATGTAACCTTCACCTTCTCTTTGGTGAGCAGATATTCTCAGCAAAGAACCTCCAATCTATCCTCGTTCGGTTTTGCAAGTACAGTGATCTTGTACAACCAAGGAGGAACTTTGTGTCCTTGATTAACAAATCTGAAGAAGGTTATTTATGGAACTTTGTGTCCTTAAATTTAATCTCATTCAACCATCGCAAATGATCTTGTCTTAAAATTCTTTGAAGCTTCGCATACACGAAGAATTATTCTGCTATCTATAATTCTGAATGTTGCTATTCTGCTCATCTTCTTATTCCCTTTCCTCAGTCCTTCTGTAACTGATGATCCTTGTGGAAAACACTTTCGTAATATCCAAGTTCGACCATAAAATAATGTTCTGTACTTTTGTAAATAAGTTTGTTTCAGAATAAGGGAACCTCTCCCATTAAAGAGGAGGGACTTCTTGTCCCCTGACTGTTGTTCTTCTAAAAAGTCCTATTTGAAAACCAACATACACAAAGTATGATATTGCCATTTTCTTTCTCGATCGGCACAAGGTTTGCAACCCATGATGAATATCTAGTGCGCTAAATAATACCTCCATCTCTCAACTTCTTTAATACATCTTGCATTTTCATGGAGAGGAGTGAAGTAATTTTCCTTTTCCTCTATCTGAATGGTTTGGAATTTGTTTCAAGAGGAATCTCATGTTGAAACAAGTCTTCTCTATATGTTTTCAGCTCTGAATATGACTAGGCAAGGTAGTCTTGATATTGTTTCAACAATTGGAGGTAGGACTGCTTTTTCTTCCTTATTTAAACCTGCCGCCCAACCAAACTTTTCTTGGTTTTTCCTTTGTTCCCAAGTCATGCTCTTCCACATCCCTTCAGGGAGAAATTTTTCTATTTATGATGCAATCAGCATTTTTAAAATTTGACTCAAGTGCAACAAGACCTCTATGAATGGTGTTTGTTTTCAATTGGATTATATCTTTTCCAAACAAAGTCTCTCTTCCTTTAATCATACACACCATTGGCTCCCAATAAATATTCTGATTTACAAACTCACCTTGATTTTTAAGAACCTTTGCACTTGAGAATCATCGTCAAACAACCGCCAAACGCTCACAAGAAGGAGAGCCCTTAAGAGAAGGAGAGCAAATTTAGAAAATACAGGAGCAGATTTAGGAGCAAGCCTTTCAAATACACAAGAAGGTCCCTCACCTGATGGGGAATTCAAATCAGAAATAGGATTATCTAAATCAGATCCACTTGAAGAAGAATTGCAGTCCTCAATAACAGGCTGCTCACTTTCAAACTCAACAATAGGGATCTCCTTTCTTACAATCAAGTCTCCAACAACCTTCCACACCTTTCTCCCCTCTAGCTCTGAGTTTCTTGAATATGTAAACAACTTGTTAGAAGAATCCTTGATGAAGAGAGATCTTCTTCCTTCCAATTTTGCAGGATTATCAACACAAAAGTAAATGACATAATAGTAAGACAACCGGTATTTTCAATATCAAATCAGCATGGAGTCGCCACTAAGAACTTTCACCTTAGTTGTGCAAATGCACTGAAGTAATCTGTCAAATGTTTTCTATCACTGATAACTTTGCAAAGGATTATAAATCAGACCTTCTTCTTCTTAAATCAATCAATTACAATGCACTTAAAGTGTATGAACTGCTAGGAAATGAAAAAAGAGGAGACAAAACTTGAAACCCTTATTTAAAACTTACAGATCTGAAGCATATAATGATATTTTAACAATGTACCAGCTCAAATACTTGAATACACAAATGCTCAAACTCTTCAAACCCTTCAAAAACACTAAGAAATTCCAAGAAGTCCCCGGAAATGGCGCCACTCGTGTTGTTATCCAAATTTGTTCTCCTTTTCAATCTAAGCACCATAGATATGTCATGGAGCTTAAAGACATATTAGACCATGTTGTATGTCATTGGTAGTCGGGGATATGGTTTAGCTAGCACTCAGGTTTGTGGAGAAATGGATAGCACTCCAATAGGACTTGATCTTGTCCTAGTTGTTTTAGGTTGTGCCTTGTAACCAAGGTAAGAGGACCTATTTTGTAACCTTGTAATGGTGAAGGAGATGAAGATGTCCTTCTCTTTGCTTGAAATTATATGATGGAGACCTTGATGAAAACATGATCAACACCCCAAATATGAACTCTCACAAGTTGTCACTTCTCAAAACATGGGTATGTTCTCAAAACAAGGCAAAGGTTACTAGAGACATTGGAAATCCCGATCTGTTATACATATTTTTACAAATGGAAAATTTTAAATTTTTCCCCGCTCCTCCGCCTTTGAATTTTAGAGCTGACACATGGCACATGGTAGGTCCCATTGAAATCGCGCTTCAATTCTGTGCATTTTGACCCTTTTTGGAAATTGGGAAAATTTTCACTTTTTCCCCGCGGACCCGTACCTTCGATTTTTCCCCGCCACGTGTCGCTTTCTCTATCGCTATTGGGCCAATGATTCAAATTTTGATTTCGAGTCCTTTTTTGCAAAAGAGAAAATTTCTTTCCTCCTCCGCCGCCCGCTCACCCACCTTTTCCTCTCGCCACATGTCTCTCGATGATTCTCTTGCGGTCCGTGACTTATATTTTTATTTTAAGCCTTTTTACCAAAATGGGAAAAATACCCATTTCCCTCTGTAGGCTCAACCCGCTCTACTCTCCTCCCCTACGCCACGTGTCCATCACTGATTGGAGCAAGGGAAAAACTGATTTTGAAAATTTATAAAATTAGAGCCAAAAAACTCTAAGTCCCCCACGGCCCACACTTCCATTTTGAAACTTTTAGGACACATGTCCTCTTGCGATTGGTTGCGGGGTTTCGGGCCAAAATTTGACTTTTAGAATTTTTGCAAAGTAAGGTCTAAAAACCTTAAGGGAATCCGACCACCCACCATCCCTCCTGCCAATCAGAACATGCCACGTAGGCAATTTTGGAAAAAATAGGTCCCCGGGCCCGAAAATGCCCCATTTGCTTTGAAAAGGTGAAAAATGAAAAGTTAGAGCACCTCCTGCCTTTCCTAAGCCAATGCAAACCCGCCACATTGCCAATGCATGTTTGAGGAAGAAATTGATGGGAAAATGATGCCCATTTGACCGTCAAAAATGCAAAAATTCAAAGGATGCCCTAGAATTCAATTTTTTCACCAAGGATGGCAGATTTTTGATTCTAAATCAACTGAAGCATGATTTTACAACATTTTTGACCTTGGGATTGGATTTTTCAAATACAAACAAGTATGAATTGGTCAAATTCAATTTTTCCACGATCTGGCAAAGGGAAAAACGACATAGCCTATGAAATTGGAAAAACTAGGGCATAAAAAAGGGCAAACTTGGATTATTCTTTCAAATTAGGGAAAAACAACAAGTTTGTGAGCATTTTAAAGCATTCAATTGGAGGGGAAGAATTTCAGACCATCAATTCAAAGGGTAAAACATTTTTGAGCAAATACAGATTTGGAAAATTAGGGCAACATGGTGCAAGCTCAAAAATGGCACCAACACTGGAACATTCATCTACAAAACATACATCTTGCAAATTACTTGTTATACCAAAATCGATTGATATTAAATGGTAATGCTAAAAATGACTAGAAAAGACAAGGATCGATGGTTATATAATGCATTAAACATTATGTACTTCCTAGATAGATTTTACATTAGCATGTTCTAGTAGTGGATCACTAAAGATATTGAGTTTTGCATTGTCATTAGAGGGTTTACATACATATGGGGTCTCAAATTCAATGGTAGCAACATTGAAGAGATCTTGTATGAAACGTCGAAGCTTGAAACAACCATTAATAGAGTGACCAATGCACCATTGGTAGTCACAATGGGCACTAGCATTAAATTTATTACCATGTGGGGCACTTGCATTGACCTCAAATGGTGAAGGGAGAAACACAATATCACAATCAAGTAATTATTTGAGGTAAACATGTGAACTATCGTTGAGAAGATTGTAAATGTAGCTTTGTAGGTTGATAAACAATGTTATAATGTATTTTACATCATATTTATCATCGTAAATTTAGCATTAACAGCTTATCTTCCTTGAATTTTGTGATTATGGGTGTTATAATAACTAACCACGTACTTAACTTTGTTCATGTTAATAGCTTAGCTTCACGCTCTTTCGAGTGTGACATATATGATTTTCAAAAATTGAAATTTCCAAAAATTATAACAAACTCTTATTAAGGGACCAGAAGACTCTAAGTGAAAATATCTTATAGCTCATTATCGGCTACGATATTATTCATCTAAATAAGCATAGTTTTGTAACATAGCACATAATCATCGATGTGTTCATTGAAACCTTGTCACATTTTGACCATTTGACCATAATATAATTTGTCTCGAATGTTTATATAAATTTGTGTAAGGAATTGATTTACCAAAGGAGTGAAAGTCTGAAAAAAAAATGCATATGTAGATCATAAAACCACTATACGGAAAATCCTTGAGACTATGGGGAAGATCTTAGTGAGCAATGTGTGTCATACGAAGAATAGTGCAGGAAAGTGACATGAAATGTTCAATTATGATCTTTATGGTCGCCCTTTCCACTATAGGTATGGAGCTTAGGAGCCACAAAACCAAGAGTTAAAAGGTAATAGTCCACGGGTTGCCAAAATTTAGAGGTTTTTATCACAAGATTTGAGGAAGCGGCTAGATTTGTTGTTGCAAATAATATTGATTTGTTAGAGAGCATGGCCAATGTGGCCACTCAGGTTGAGAATATTTCTTCAGATTGCATTAAGAATTTTTCGGAGTTCCATCACATTAGGCTACAATCCACTTCACAAGGATTTCCAAAGTGATTGATGATACTTTGATGCAACAATTTGCAAATTGTGGCTCTTTTTTCCCAGCTGATTTAGATCATATTTCAAATATTTTAATTCTTCAAGATTTTTCCCACCAATTTACTTTAGACCCTTTTTAGGACATAGTTCTTCTCTAGTATGGAGTTTAGTGTCCCTATCCCTAATGTGTCACGATTTGTAGAACAAAGGATACTAGGAATCCATGGGTCTGGGAAAAGCCTTTACACGATACGCATTATGTACATGGTTCATTAGCATATTTTTTTAATGGATGTGTTGGAATTCCTATTAGTTTGGGATTGTATGATTCGAGGTATGTTTTAAATAAATTATAATTGTAAAACATGATATTAAGTGACATTGAAGTGATTTCAAAGGGGTTAGGTCAAGTGGAGGAGATTTGATGGAAAGTGGTCTTTGATGGAAGGCGGTATTCTGAGGGGTGTTAGTGGAGATGGAGGCAATTTGATTGGTGGTGGTTTGAATATAGTTTCTATTGTAAGTTTATAAATAATAGCTTAATTTATTTCAAATTTTAATCATTTATAGAAATTTACAATTAAAAATTGTTTAATTATTTTTTTTGAATGATTTTATTCGGATGATTCACTTGGCATCCGCATAGACATGAGCTTATTATACCTCATGGTGGAAAAAATACACGAGAGGTACATCATTGGATATGATCAACATACACAAACCCAAGAGGTAGATGTGGTAAGTAAATGATTAGAATATGTTAAATATGATAATAACTTTTTAAATATTGAAATTTGTACATAAAATTTATCACTAATGCATGATCTTTTGTGTTTTATAGGTCGATTGACCTCCCATGATGAGCAGGGTTCTATTGTTGATGGCATAGTAATATTGGTCATAGTCTTGTAAGATCCGGTGGCCATTCTATAATAGTAGTGGATGTTCCATCACTAGACATTGATATGTCTATATGTTGTATTCATATAATGTTGACTTTATTTGAATTTAATGGAGAGTTATATAAGATTTTTAGTTATTTTATAACATGTTTATCAATTATTAGTTTTTATTACATTTAAAATGATTAATAGTTCTCTTTCCCACTCTTTCAAATGATGGCATTTGATGATAATGATGATTAAATACTTTTCTTAGTTATTCAATCTTGTAGATAATGTTTCTACTTATTCGATGTGTGTATATAGATCGGGAAGATTTAATATTTGAAATATGTTATGTTAAGTAATTATATTAGATATTTTTAAATATAAAATGTCAATTCCCAATTTGGTTTTTCATAAAAATCCTAAGAATTGAGATATTTTAGGAGCTCATGACTTGGCCATTTGACATTACTTAAGCAAAAAGCTACCCCACATGAATATTTTTTCATTGGTTGCATAACCAACAATGTTGGTTTTAAGTGATGTGATGTGGGTGTGTGGATTCATTACTTCACACAAATAGCTATGCTAATTTTCTTGGTTGTTTTTTTGTTGGCTCTCTTCAACTCTGTCTTTAGATCTCAACACTTAGAACTCACATATAATTTAATGGCATTGATAGTGACCCCTCCATATGGAAAAGAAGATAGAATACAATATTATTTTTGAGGTCCATACTATTTTTTATTAAATTTCCTAATGTTTTTCAATACTTAAAAGTGTTTGAATAAAATATCCTTCCTTTGGGTATCCTTCTTCAATTAAGAAAATGATTATTTTTGATGTCTTGAGCTTACTGAAAAAGGATTTCATGGAAAATAAACATATTTATAAAGATTTCACAAAAACCACTTGATCGAGCATGTCCACATAATCTCCTTAATCTTGTCTGATGCTTTGAAGCAGAATATAAAGGCCTTCCAAAAACACATTCACTTTGACAAAGTCCAAAAATGAGAACATTTATCCATACTCTATGGTCATTTGTGATATTATTCATATACATTTTATTAGGGGTATTGTTGATGAAAAAATTATTAAGTACAACTTGTTACTAAATTTGAGCACATTATTCAAGGCATACATTACACAAACCACATAGATCATAGATACAAAAATTATACAATGCTTACAATGCAATTCAAGCATTTAGATGTAATGTATGTATCTTTATATTGTGAATCAAAATTATACAAATCATATATTCTAATGAAGGGCATCATGTTCTTATTTGTCCTTAACAATCTCCAACATCCTTTCATGGTATTTCAAATGGAGCTTCCACTTTTTTCTCTTACCATTAGATGGCATTGGAGTCAAGTGAAGACATGTAGCAATGACAAGGTGGATGTAAATGAGAACCTTCATATGTGGCATATAATCAATAAAATTGAATGTATCGCCTTTCTCTTGATCTACTTGCTTCAAGTAAGTACCCTCAATCACAAGTGATCTGTGTGGGATATGAATTCCCATCATCATCTATAATTGTAGTAAGAAACTTTGACTTTGTTTTTTTATATTTTAATAAATAATAATCAACACTTTCTGCATTGTTTTCCTCTATAATAACTACAAATATATGACTTGCACACAAACACAATATTATAAAAAACATAAGTAATTATATACATCATTTCACAAAGAAAAATGATAAATATTATAAAATGGTATAATAATGCAATTTACCTTCTCCAACAAATTTAGATAAACTATCATAATAAAGAGAAAAAATGGATTCTACACATACACATTATCCTCCTCAAAGGGCAATGTTGATTGTATTGTTTTTATACCCAAATCATCCACATGTTTGTTTGTGATGCTTTCACATACACTCGCATATCCATCCTCATTTATGCAACAATCATAAATACAAGCATAATCCCTCTCTTTCAATATAGTTAGAGTATTTTGGATTGTCATAACTTGAAGAAAATACCTGATACTAACAATACTTCTATAGTTGTTCATGACCAATCAATATTTGTTCAAAAAATATCTACCATAAATCCATATAATAATGACAAAAAATATGTTAAAAAAACTTTTGGTAGAATTTAATTTACCTTTCACTTTCCAAAATAATCTTATGGGAGAATTTGCAGTTACACGTCTCAACACCACCAAAATGTGACTTGCACCAATTAATAACTTCATAGGCATCATGAAGTGGAACCCCATCAAATTGAATTGTTTTCCATCAAAGCGCATGCTTGATATAAGCACATGCACCATCATGTTCCCATTTTCCATATCCACTTTCAAAAAATTCTCACGCATGTCATATGTTATGATTACGATGCATATGACATAAACAATGAATGTTTTTGATGAATTACTAGCCCACACAACCATTTTACCACACCCACTATTTTTTAAATTTGATATGACACTCTTTAATATATTTCAAAAATATTTCAAAACAATTATCAAAATAAAATTTATCATGCCTTGTGTTATCATTAATATAAAAAAAACATCTTTCATCATCATTGGATTTTCATGTGTACTATGAAGCTCATTGTCAACATCATGTTATGTATGTCTATAACACACATGCACCATGATGGCCACATGATCTAAATGATAATATTGAATTTGAATCTCTTTTTGTGGACAAAAAGTAAAGTTATCAAAAAAGTCAATCACATACTTTATACAACCAATAAGGAAAATAACTATAGATTTATGAAACTCCAAAGCTTGTCACCTTGAACCATAGTTATGTTTTATATAAGGATAAAAAAATTATTCAACTTGGCCATGAAATCAAAACATGAACTTCTATTTCTATAAGGGAAATCTTATTTGATTCCTTCCCTAAATTTCCAATATAAATTTCATACTCAACTTTTCCAAATAACTTTGTGGTTTGTTGATGAGTCATGAATGTATTTTGGTAGATTCACTAAATTCCATATTTTGTACATACCCCTTTGATACAATCAACCTTAAATTCATGTGCACTTTCTACTTTCTTACAAATAATATCATTACTGACAAATTGACTTGCATGTGGAGGGGGACATCATTTATTGCCATCTACTCCCTAAATTTCTAAATGTGGCTAGATATAGATCAAACTCTATATTGTATGACAACAATATGTCTCATAAATTGTATTTTTCCTTACATACATCAAATTCAAATTCTCAAATGCTCATTGTGTAATTTTGATTTCAAAATTTTCATCTTTAAAACTTCTATACAACTCACTTTGATTTTTTTCCAGAAAATTATTTGGGTGTTCTTTCCTTAAACTTGACCAACCCTAATTTGTAAAACATCCTTAGCATTGGAAGAGACATGAGTATGGTTTTTCCAATACTCAATAATAATATACTTTTACACCATTAGAAATTTTGTTTCTTCAAGGCACCCTACATATCAATGCCCAATTCCCTTCCATGCTTTCATCTAAATTAACCTGCACTTCATATACCTTGAGATATTTTTCTACCTTTACCAAGAAAATTTGTAATTGTTGTGACATACCCTTTTTCCTATTTCTAAACCCACTAAAGTTGTTATGATGTGTGTGTGTGTGTGTGTGTGTTGTATAAAGATATTTGCTATGAGAGAAAAAAACCAATAATTTCAAGTGCATTATGTAAGTTTTGTACCTTGATATCTTTCATGTTATTAGTATCTTTTGAATCAACTCCTAACAACTCAAAAAAAGGACCATATCTTTACATTGAAAAATTCTTGCTACCAATCGATCCTCTACCATCAAAGATTTGTTTTGAAAATAATCTTTGTATATCTTCGTTGAATGGGCCTTTATTTTGTTTACAGAATGCAACTTACTCTCTTCAACAATAGAAAATAAATTATCTTCATCCATATCCTCAATATTATTCAAGTTTGTAATTATCCATTTAGAAAAAATTATTCTTTTCTCTTGAAGCAATCAATGAACATCTTTATCCATTGTTATTTGTTCATTATTTCCTTCAAATTATTCATTTATTATATATTGACCTTGAAAGTGTTCTTGTTCTTAAAGTGATTTTTTAGTTTGAATAGCTTCAAGAGCTTGTTGAGTTTGAATAGCTTCAAGAGATTGTTGAGTTTGAAGAGCTTCATGAGCTTGAAGAGAAATTTATTCCTTTTTAAACTTGCTTTGTTTTGTTTCCATTTTCATTTTATTGCTTCTCTTTTCAAGGTCTCTATTTCAATCAACCTTCCTCACTCTTATATATTTTTGACTCATTATTTACCAAAATGACTACCAAATTGTAGTAAAAAATAATTCAATTTCACATTAAAAAAAAAGAAATAAAAAAACAAAATTAACTAAATGAAACAACTTATTGATTCTAACTTTGAAATAAAATAAATAATTCAAATTTCATATTTAAACTCAAGGAAACAAATGAAACTAAGTTTAATGACAAAAACAACTCAAAATTGATTACAAAATTGAAGTAAAAATAATAATTTGATTTCATTACAATAATAACCTGATTGATTATAAAATTTGCAATGTCAATACAAAAGTCACTACCACCTAAAAGAAAATATCTATTTTACATTTTTCTTTCCACCATTGAATTTCTTAACACCATATATTTTTTACTTTATTTGGGCATTCCTTCTTAGATCTAGGATGTGGAACATTAATCCCATTCTATATTAATTTTTCCTCAGTTCATATTGAATTACATGTTCAACAATGTCATAAATTAGGCCAAAGCCTCTGGAGTATGAATGTGATGTTTTAAACTTAGAAATGAAAACTATGAGAGGGTCATTAACTTTTTAAAAATTTTCACAATTTCATCTTTTATCTCAGGAATATTGAGATTCGGGCATCTATGATGGACAATGTGAATTACAAACTACTTTCTACAAAACTCTTCTTCACATTGAATTTGTTTAATAAACAATGTCCATGTGGGAGAGTCAAGGGGTACTTGGATGTTTGACTAACACCTAGTCCTCATATTATTTGATATAGCTATAAAAACAAATCACTTTAATCATGATTATAAATTCAAAATCAAAATAAACACAAAGATCAATATACAATTCAATTATTTTAAATATTAGGTCCATAAACATATCATGATCATAAGGCTCCTTCATACATATATTGAATACTTTATCCAACATGTGTATAGAGGAGTTGTGCAATATACATTGGAGGTCCCTTGTTAGATTACTTTAAAACCTTTTGTATACATAGTCTAACGTCTAACTTGGGACGTGCTAGGATAGCTTCTTAGAGATAAATCTCATCCACAAATCCTAGCTCCTAGTATCAAACAAGGAACTTGCAACCCTTTTAACCAAGTTAGAAAAATGTCAAAAAATGCCCCCAATGATTCTCAATTTCACACACTTCAAATGTGTCAATTTAATTTCTACATCTAAACTATTTAGTCATTAATATTTAAACAACATAAAATATAAATTGTGATAGATTTCAACTTAACAAATATTGAAAAATGAATTTTTAAATGAAACAATGAACTTCACAAAACATTTTAAACATCAAATTACAAGTAAATATTAACTTTAATACAAAAATTATTAAAATAAATTAATGATACAATATAACTAATATGAGTGATAGTGACGAACACTTCATAGCCTACAAATTATGGTATGTTACCCCTTCAAAAATAACAATCTATATTGCATGATATTATTTGTAAATACACTTTTCAGTTTGAACTAATCATTTTTTTTCTATATTTGATTTAGGTTTCAAGACCACTAGTTTGAGCCATATTATACCACTAAGCGTGAACTAACTAGTTAAATCTAACTTTTTAATACATTTAATTTTTTTATTTTAAATCAATTGGAAATAATAAAACATGTACACATATTTAGACACCTAAATTTGGTACGGTACTTCTTCATTTCTAGCTCATGTGTACATGTATGTAAATACCTGAATTTAGTGTAGGACTAGTTAATTCCATCATATTAGTGTATTTATATGTGCATTACACTCTTATTGCTACATATTTCTCCATGTCATTATCCTTTGATTTGTCATTTTGTGTTGATAATGTTTTATCAACTCTCCTTTATGTCCCTTATTTCCTTCTCCCTTATTGGTGCCACATTTTTTTTTTTCTATCTCTAATATTCTTGTTTTCCCTTATTCCTTGGAATTTTCTCTCTCCTCCCATGCTTTTGGCCATATTCAACCCCTTGCATTCTTAGCTTTCATGTTTGTGGTTTGGACCTATAAAAATGAAAAAATAATGACTAAAAAGTGAAGAACATGAGATTTAAAATATAGGTGCACCCTAACCAAAAGAGGATATTGAAAATACCTAGGGGTGTGAGGATGCTAAAGATATGACTAGGTGTGTTGAGAAACTTCAAACAAGGTCCAAGAGTATCCCAATATAATCAATACAAGACACTAGACATTTGGAAACAAAGAGAAAAAGGAAAGGGGAGAAAGAGAATAAAGGTTGACACAAACAATACTACTTAATTTAGACCAATAATCAATAAGTATATGAACACATTAAAATTATACAATATTAGTATTCAACATGAATAGATTTATGTCCTTATTTTTAACGTCAAAGTCTCTCATTTTAACTCCAACGATCATTATAACCCTTCTCCACAAGAGAGGTAACAAACAAGTGGCTATTAGTGACTAATAATTGTATAGTGGCCATTCTTAGGTGTCTTCAATAGTGCACTCTCTCTTTGAATTAATATTTATCCAACCTAAACCATTCTTGGCATTATTACATTTATACTAACTATATATAATATTCATTATTAGCTTGTCCCTTAATTATTCTAATACGGACTATAAATCGTAACAAATTTGAAATGTAATATCTATTTAGATGAACTATTATTACAAAAATAAATTTATATTTTTATATTTACAAGGGGTAATGTACACAATCTTATTTAATTACACTTATTTATTTATGGACATGTTGCACTATCCTTTTTCATAATATTTTGTGTATACATTTGATTATATAATAACCTATATTTATCTCTGATACATTTAGAAACATTAGTGTTGACATCTTATAGGAAATTTAAACTAGTGAGGAATATTTTTCTCTTCTAACACATACTTATCCATTTTGATTACCTTTATATCCCCTTTTCTACCTCTATCTATAAATTTTACACACTCGTGATCACTTCTAGTTTTCCTAGGATCATCAATATAACTATATAAACATTTATCTTTTTTAGTATTATTTGATTATTGATCCCTTAGTTAGGTTAGAACCCATAGATAGGTTCTATCTTGAACCTTTAAGCCCTTGCAAAACCTATCCCCTTCATGTGTAATGATCAATTTTAAAATTTTGACACTTTCCTCAAGTTGGCCTATGCTTTCTTTTCAAGTTGTCTTACAATAGAAATCAACACACATTATCGTATATATACAATTGAACCCTAAGTTCATTATAGTCTCTCACCACATAAATGAAGTTGGATATAATTATAGAAAAGTACATACACACATACTAAATCCTCAAGAAATTTTAAGACAAAAATTATAAATATGAAGCACTCTCAAACCAAATTTAAATACATGTCAAGTGTCTCATGTTGAATGAAGGATCATTGTAGTTTCACATTGGTTTCATAGTTACATTTATTTAACATAAAAAATATGTGAACCACAAATAATTCACTTGATTTGGGAGAATTACATGAGTCTTGATCTACAATATATAGTGCACAACATTAACAAGTTGTGTGGCATGTGAGGTTGGTATGGGCCTAGTATATGGCTCACTCTTCTCTATCATTTCAAGTGATATTAGGGTTTGGGAAAATGAGAAGATATATATTGGATTGTCCAATAACATCACATATTTTTTGAGAAAGATTACAATAGAGGAAAGGTAAGAAAATGCACACCAAAAAAATCATGTGGAATAAAGCTATCCAAGATGGGTTCAACACTCTTATACATGTTTGATATCTAACCTAGACCTTTCCATCATATCTCGCCCAAATAAGATTTTAGAAAAAAATTAGGATCTACGAATGACATCTTTTTGAGATAATTTCATTTTATAGATTTTTCTAGACACCATTTAAATTGAATCAATACAATTCATTCCTTTATTTGTGCTTTATCATCTCTCTCTATTTCCTCTCTTTAGATTACTCTATTCATGATTACAATCCTTAATTTTGTGATGCGAGAGATTTTTCAATCCTCTACAACCAATCAAAAAGTTAGCAAAAGTAATATGAAATCATCAATCGACCATACCAATTCACCTTTCTCAAGAAGCCAAACACTTGTTTTTCTTCACCAAATGCTAAATACAACTAATTGAAAGCCCAAAATGTTTAAAACAATTTGAATTCACCTGATGCATATCCCCGCATACATGCTTCAAATCATCCAAACTTTTTTCTTAGAAGTCACAATCTCCACTATTTCATTCACCAAAATCGATGAGCTCTTACTTTGTTCAACAAGACAAATTTTGTTGAATATGCCAAACTACATTAGAACATTGTACCATGACTCAAAAATCACTTCAAACATGTTTAATATCATCATACAAACTTGTTCCAACCATCAAATCAATTTCACAAAACCATCCTTCACAATTTTCCTTTTTGACCTTCACAAGCCCTTGTAGCCCTACAAATTGACAAAATCTAACAAATTTCACAAATCATGCCCTTTCAATCCTGACTGGTAATATTTTTAGCTACCCATTTGGCCCATTATCATGCCTAAAAAAATTAGATCAAAACTTCACATCTATTTTCTTTTATACACTTTTTAGCTTTTCTAGCCCTTTTGGCAATCATCCTTGCTCTAAACAAATCTCCAAACTAGGAACAATCTGCAAACAACCAATTAAAATAGATTATATTTTTGGATACCATTTTTTTATTCTTTCTTTTCACCATTGGAATTTTCTCAACTCCTTTTCTAGCATTCCCAACACTAAAACCCTCCTTTTTGCTTGTTTATGTAAGTTTAGCTCGGGTTTGAGTCAAATTTTAGGTTTTTGATCTTTATCAACGTATTCAAAATCATTAGCACTCTCCACCACTTCATACCATCATGTTTACACCATTCTTAAGGCTTATTTGTTCTTAAACATCATTCTTGACAACTTTCTAACTTTGGTCTTCACTAGGCTTCTTGATAGTATGAGACTGAGATTTCATCATAACTTTGGATAAACATATATTAGAAACAAAAATAGTTAAAACCATTTTCACATAGGCATCATCCTTCTATAGTCAAAATTTCAGACCATTTGGAGGTGGGAATAAAAAGTTATGATGATTGTCCTAAAATTGGGCGCACACACAAGTTCTCTTTTCAAACCCTCAACTTGGGCATATCATTGTCATTTCTGAGTTTTCTTATTCCTTGGTTCTAAATCACCTTTTCAAACTCATTTAAGTATTCCTCTTCGTCTAACAACCTTATCCAACTCTTGAGTTAAGGGTTTTACTCATTATACTCTCTTTAAAGACAACTAGAACTCTCTTTAAGCCATGACTGTCACAATTTCCTAGTTAGGACTATACTTACACATTTTTCAAGAACTAAGCTTTCTTATAAATTGTAATGGTTCCTAAAAATTTTAACACACTTACCCACTTGTAAATTCTTACATGGTTCCTTCAAGAATTCACTATAAATGACTCTTCCATTTCTTAAGTTCTCAACTCTTGTTAACACTACCAAGACTGTGTTCTTACACATTAACCCTGAGTTTGCTTGTTAACTACCTTAAGACTTCTTAATCATGTAATTTATACCTTCTTCATACTGATAAAACCTTTGGAATAAGTTTCAAATGCCTCTTCACAATATTATACCAAATTCTCCTTAATATAGTTTCAAGAACAAAACTCAATCCGTACATGACAATTTATAAGTTATTTACCCTCAACTAGGCTTCATGGGGTTTTCCAAAGTCTCAAACACACATTCACTCCTTCTCACACCTTGCTATCATTGTCTCATTGTATAAACTCAAGATAAAATGGTATTCACTCAAATTTCATACTCACACATGTTCATGACAGTCATACACAAATTTCACAGTCAAATTTTGAGTTCTATTTCATTGTTACCCTTCAAGTTTGTCTTCTCAACCCTTACTCATCTTTGTGATTATACACACTCCCATGTTTATCAATCATCAAGTTAAAATATAATTTTATGAACCTCCTTAAATATTAAACATGGTTTAGAGTCCAAAGCCCTCCATAACATGGTATACACATTTTTAGTATGAGTTCACAGCTTCTTGCTCAAACACTAACACACAATCTCTAATCTCTGAAATAATGTCATCCCATGCTTATAACAACAATAAATTAATTATTATAACCCTCTGAGATATCTATCTTCATTCATACAAAGACATATAAGGCACAATTTGATTCCTTACCTTTCTACACAGCTTTCTCTTTCTTTTGTATCGACTATCCTTATGGTCATTCTAGCAATGTCAATGTACTTTCACGGATTCTTTAAGTTCTTACCAACCTTCTCACCATGTACAAACAAAATCACATCAATTTCTTTCAAAATACATTCATAAACTAGCAATCACAATACGTATTTAGATAGCTATACACAATTTGAATAAAAGAATCTTTTATTTGATAATTATCAAGACATTTCCAAAGCTTCAAGAGCCTCAAATCTCTGTGATAGATGTCTTCTCCTCTCCAACCCTTCTCTACACATTTTTTCCATTTTGAATGTCTCTCCCATTTGAATATAAAACCTTTTTTAAATCAATAATTAGTTACATTTGGTTTCTTAACCCAACTAGGGTTAATGGTGAGTTGATATCTCAACATTCAAAAGAAGAGTATGTTACATATCTTGGGAAGAGATCATAGATGACCCTTACATCACCTTATTTCACCAAACCTAAGCTAATATACCTTATTTCTCTTTCTCCATCTTTATCTTCTTCTTCATATGTCAATTGTATTTTCTCTTAATTTTCATGGTTCTTATCATCTTCTTGGTCTATACCTACACATATATAGCTAAGAGCATTGTTAGATTGAAATTTTAGAGACCAACTAGTCTCACTTTTGTCTGCTTTCTTCACAAACTTGATTTCTTCACCCTTTTGTTGATCAACCTCCATGTTTATCTCTGTAATTGGTTTTAAATCATTATATTCTTGATGTGTTTCTTTTTCGTGGATCTTCCCCATGCTTTCCTCTTCATTGTTTAGTTCACTTTCCAAGGTTTCTCTATGATTTGTTTTAGTTTTGACCTCATCTTATCCACTCAACCAACTCCACATGTTTTTAAGATATTTCCATGATCATCTTATCACATTAACAGCTTGCATTATCACCTTTGACTGATCCAAACTACGCTTTAACTTGTTCACAAACTTCTTTTCCTTGCATTTCTTCATTTTTGATCTCTAGCTCTTCATTCAAGGCATTTTTTCTTGTCTTCTTCATCTTGTGTACCTGCATTCACACATAAAATAAAACTATCAAATTGAAAAATTGGAGGCCATTTAGCCTCTTGAGAAGCTCTTTGCAAGAGCTCTTTTCCATCTTCAAGTTGCTCTTCTTCTTCACTAGCTTCTTCTTCATCTTCACCAAGCATCTCTCCCACCTCGACAACATAAGATATCTTCCATGCATATTTTATTCCTTCTTTCCTCTCTTTTCAAAGCCTTCATTTTCCGTATTTTTCTTTCTACAAGCCTTTGGATATGCCATTGCACTCTCTTCTTCATATTCCATCCCAAAACTTGGTTTTCTTCCTTTCTTCTCTCTATTATACACTCGTAAATTTGATTTTAACTCTCTAATATCTACCATCCACTCCTCATTAGTCATTATCATATTTCATTCACTCTTTTCATCTTCTTTTAGTAGTCACTGTCAAGAAACCTCTCATTTTACTCTCTTTTTCTCATTCTTTTCTTCTTTCCTCAAGCAAGTATTTTCCACCTTGCTTCTTCTCAACACCTCACCTAGGATTATTACCTAGTCTTTTGGTGCCTTTCCAATATTGTTTTCATGTTCCAAGTTTGTTTCACCTTTGACCTCCTCTATATTTCTTATTCCTTCTTTAAGCCTTTTAGGCTAGGTTTCTTGCTCATTATTTCTTTCACTCTTAACTTATTCTTCTTTTCAAATTATTTCTTCTTTTTCACTAGAGAAAGAACCTGTTCTAATACCAAATGATGTAGAGACTTTTCAACCCATTATAGGCAATCAACAAGTTAGCAAAAGTACTTCAAATCATCAATCGACCATACCAGAATTCACCTTTCTCAAGAATCTAAAACTTGTTTTTCTTCACCAAATGTTATATACAACTAATTAGAAGCCCAAAATTATTTAGAATAGTTTGAATTCACCATACCATCATGTTCAAATGCTTGGAAAAGTTTCAAAACTTTAATTTTACCCAATCTCACTCTAGACCTTAAATTTGCTACTAGCCCTTCAAAATACCTTTTTGATGGAAAACAAAAACTATCAATAGTCAAGCTTCATTGGTAATATTTTCCAATACCCCTTTATCTCATTTAAGATACTACAAAGTTTCATAACATGATTCCAAGTCTCGAGAAATGTTATTCTCGGTTTATTGTTCCAATATAGACCTAATTTCTAGCCCTAAATGCATACAAATCTTAGTGTTTAGATAAAACTACAAACTTTCATGCCAAAGTAAAAGGTGATTCAAATATCCATTATAATCGTTGTTTTTTTACAAAATTTTAGGATCTAACTCTTTTTTAACACTCCCAACTCAACTTTCTTCCTTATTCTAGGTCTCCTTTAGGCTTAATCTATGGTTTCAAGCCATTTCTTAGGGTTTGTGGCTTTTCAACTATTTCAACCGCTCCAACTCCTTCATTCACTTTTGTTAAACTTATAAAATTTCTTTTCAATGCTTCAACACACTATTATCTCCTTACATACGACTTTCCCACTTTTAGCTCCTCAAGGTCACTCGTTTGTTATAAACACTTAATTGTTTCCTATACTCTTTTTTCACCCCTCTAAGTCTTGGTTTGATCTTCATATCCTTCATATTACTACAACATCATTTCTCTCTCAATACTATTTCCAATTCCCTCTACAATCTTGGCTAAAGTTCCTTATTAGAAAACTTATTTGTGCACACATTAGGCTTCTCCTCCCGATTATGATAGAATAGTCATCTATTTCCTTTGAATTTGATTCATTTTGGACTCCTTACACTATACACATGACCTTGAGCATTCTCTATCACACTCCAAAATTATTTACAACCTTCTTGTTAGGTTGTGGAGCTTGTTACATGTGAGAAAGTGTTGAAGATTGTACACTTTCCACAGTTGTCTCACCGAGGTTTTGACCCATAGGTTTATGGAACGGTTTTGGCCCATGGTTTTAATACCCACGGTTTTGTAAAACTACTTAAACAATTGTCTACTTATATGGTTTTATGCATATGGTAGGTATAATGTAACATTGCAGATGTGTTTTGAATTCGGGTGTGAATTTTGTAGAGTTTGTTGAGCATAGCTCCAAAAAGATCTGGGTATTGTATTGAGAGAGTGGTGGCTTGTAATAAAATCTGAGAAAATGATTCTTGGTGGACGTAGCCCAAATTTGGGTGAACCCCGTTAAATCTTCTCTCTTTGTGTTGTGCTATTTTATTCTCGTAATTTTATTTGAGATCTGTAATATTTTTCGCTTATTCGTTTCTACTATTGCAATTACTCGTGAGGGATTATTCCGCATATTTTGTCCCTTATTTCCTAACAATTGATATCGATTATAGTTTGGTTTTTTGAATTTTTGAATCACAGGAAAGTTTTATCTTGAGTGGGATCTATGACAAATGATGGAAGATCTAGGGTTGATAAATTCAATGGGAAGAATTTCACTTTGAAAGATGGAGACGAAAGATTACCTTTATCAGAAGGATCTTTATATTCCGTTGTCTAGAAGGTAAACAAACCTCGAGCATGACGGATGCGGAACGATATTTGTTGGATATGAAGTCACTTGGGACAATCCGGCTATGTCTTGCATCTTCAATATTATTTAATGTTTCAAAGGAAAAGACTACAAAAGAATTGATGGATGCATTAGTGAAGTTATATGAAAAACCCTTTGCCTCTAATAAGATATTTTTAATGAAAAAGTTGTTTAATATGAATATTTCTGAGAATGGTTTAGTAGCGGATCATCTAAATGATTTTAATATGGTTGTAAATATGCTAGCTTTAGTTACAATAGAATTTGATGAAGAAGTTAGGGCTTTATTAGTTCATGCTCTTTACTTGAGAGTTGGAATAGCACGTAATGGCGGTAAGCAACTCAATTCCAGCTAACTCAAAGTTAAAGTTTGAGGATGTTGTAGGGGTGATTCTAAGCGAGGAAATGCAACGAAAAGATCACGTGAATCTTCTACTTTAGGGAATGCACCGATGGTGGAAACTAGAGGGAGACAGAAGAATAGAGGAAGCCGTGGAAAATCAAAGGATCAAGCAAGGTCAAAATCCAAAAGCAAGATAGTATGCTAGCACTTGTGGAAATTCTGGGCATGCAAAGAAGGACTATTGGGAGCTTCGGGACAAGAAGAAACAACAGAAGAAAACAAGGAGGCAAATGTGGCAACGGGTAATGTATGTCAAGATGCTTTGATTCTTTCTTTACACAATATTACTAAATCTTGGGTTTTAGATTCGGGGCTTCTTTCCATGCTTCTCCACATAGGCATTATTTTGTTGATTATGTTCAAGGATATTTTGGGCATGTTTTTCTTGGTGATGATGAGCCTTGCAGCATAGTTGGAAAAGGTTTTGTTCGGGTTAAGATGTAGAATGGGAATACTTGGCTATTGAAGGATGTCATACATGTGCCTACATTAAGACACGCTTTATATCGGCATGGTAGTTGGGAAGTGATGGTTGTACTATGATATTTATAGCGGACTCTTGGAAGGTTACCAAGGGTGCTCTTGTGGTGGCAAGAGGTAAGAAGGTTAGAACCTTGTATTTAACCACTTATAGCACTAATGTTTGTAATCTTGTGGCTTCAAAAGTAGATATGACATTGTGGCATTATAGGCTTGGTCATATGAGCCATAAGGGCATGGAAATCATAAATAAGGATTTTCCCGTATATACAAAAATAGGTTTGGAGTTCTGTGAGGACTGCATATATGGGAAACAAAAGAGAGTAAGTTTTCTTAAGGTTGGACCTACAAAGAAAGAGAGTAGTTAGAGTTGGTGCATTCGATGTGTGGGGGTCGGCTCTGTATCATCTCTTGGGGGTTCAAGTTATTATGTTACTTTTATTGATGATGCAACAAGGAAAGTTTGGGTTTATTGTATTAGAAACAAATCTAATGTATTTGACACTTTTGTTAAATGGAAAGCCTTGGTAGAGAATGAAACATATCTTAAGCTAAAATGTCTCAGGTCAGATAATGGAGGGGAGTATTACAGCAATGAATTTGATGATTTTTGTTCTAAGAATGGAATCTGTAGGCAAAAGATGGTTCTAGGAACTCCACAGTAGAATGGGGTGTCAGAAAGGATGAACAGAACAATAATGGAATGTACTAGGATCATTAGGTTACATGCAGGACTACCTCTTTCTTTTTGGGGCGAAGAAGCGATGAGCACAAACTTGTGTACTTGATAAACAGAGGACCTTCAAGTGCCTTGGATGGAGGCATACGTGAGGAGGTTTGGTATGGTAAGAAATTTGATTATTCATTTCTTAGAGTCTTTGGATGTGAGGTGTTTGTCCATATAGACAAAGATGATAGGACCAAGCTAGAGGCTAAATCAGAAAAATATACTTTCATCAGTTATGGCGGTGATGAATTTGGATATAAATGTCGGAGTATTAAGGACAAGAAAATCATTCGATCTAGGGATGTGGTCTTTAATGAGAAACTCATGTATAAGCAGCAGTTTGCAAGAAAATAGGAAGAATCCAAGAAAGAATATACAGCAGTAGAGGATCTTCTGGATGGGAAAGTGACACATGAATCAGTTTAGGAACCTCCTCAATAGGAACCCCAAACTCCTATATTGAGAAGGTCTTCTAGGGTAAGAAGAGAACTGAACATTTTTCTCCTTCTCTTTATTATTTATTACTCACTGATAGTGGAGAGCCTAGAGAGATTTGATGAAGCAATGCAGGTAGATGTCGGAAGAAGTGGGAGCAAGCCATGAATGAGGAGCATCAAGCTCTCATGGAGAACCAAACATGGGATTTGGTGAAGCTACCCGAAGGCAAAATAGTATTACTGAAACCGTGGGTGTTAAATCAAAGAGGAAGAATGATGAAAGAAAATATATAAGGCTCGGTTGGTGGTCAAGGGGTTTGCATAGAAAAAGGTATAGATTTTGATGAGATTTTTTCTCCTAGTAGTAAAAATGACTTCTATTAGAACTATTCTAGGAATAGTTGCAGAAGACTTGCACTTAGAACAGCTTGATGTAAATACTGCATTTCTCCATGGTGATTTGGAGGAGGAACTATATATGCAACAACCAAAGGGCTATGAGGTCAAAGGTAAAGAGGAGATCGTGTGCAAACTGAAGAAGAGCGTGTATGGCTTGAAACAAGCTCCACGTCAATGGTATAAGAAAATTGATAGCTTCATGATGGAGCAAGGTTATATTAGATGTCATTCTTACCATTGTGTGTATATAAAGAAATTTGAGGATGGTTATATTATCCTTTGTCTGTATGTGGAAGACATGTTAGTTGCAAAGTAAAAACATGCAGAAATAAAAGTACTCAAGAAGCAAAATAAGTGAATCCTTTCTATGAAGGATTTGGGGGAGCCAAACAAATCCTTGGTATGAGGATATCTCGGATAGAAAGGAACGGAAGCTAAATTTATCTCAAGAAGATTACATTAAGAAAGTCTTGGAGAGGTTTAATATGCAAGATCCTAAACCAGCTTAGGACTCCTTTGGTAGGACATTTCAAGTTATCATAGGAGCAAAGTGTCCCAAGACAGAGCAGAAAAAAGAAACCGGATGTCCAAGGTACCTTACTCATTAGTAGTTGGTAGTTTGATGTATGCCATGGTATGCACCAGGCCCGATATTTCCCATGCAAAGGGGAGCAAGTGAGCATATTTATGAGTGATCCAAGTAGAGATCACCGGTAGGTAGTAAAGTGGATCCTTCGGTATTTGAGAGGGACCATGGGGATAGTTTTTTACTACAAAGGATCGACACCACTTTGTGTGGTTATGTATATTCATATATGGTTGGAGATATAGATAGCAAGAGGAGTACGACAAGTTATGTTTACACCGTAGGTGGGACAGCAATAATCTAGATTTCTCGTCTCACGTAAGCTCGTGGCTTTGTCAAACACAGAGGCTGAGTATGTTGCTGCCACAGAGGCAATCAAAGAAATGATTTGGTTACAGCAATTTCTTGAGGATTTGGGGCATAAGTAGGAGGAAGGAAAGCTGCATAGTGATATTTAGAGTGCTATACACCTAGCTAAGAACTCGTTTCTCAAAGGAAAACTAATCTCCAAGTGGGAGATTGTTAGGTTGTGGAATTTGTTTTCATGTGAGAAAGTGTTGAAGACTATACACTAAGAGTAATGTACACTTTCCACAGCTTATCTCGGTGAGGTTTGGGACCGGGCCTTGAGTGGGGGTCTAGGGCGTAAGTCCTTGGTAGTAAGGGTTTGGGGCGCAGCCTCAAAAAAAAAAATTGGGCCTTAAAACGTGCCCGATCAATCGAGAAATGTGATTTTCTCATATGGGCAGGATTTTTGACCCATAGGTTTATGGGACGGTTTTGGCCCATGGTTTTAATACCCACAATTTTGTAAAATTACTTAAGCAATTGTCTACTTATATGGTTTTATGCATATGGTAGGTATAATGTAACATTGCAGATGTGTTTTGAATTCGGGTGTGAATTTTGTAGATTTTGTTGAGCATAGCTCCAAACAGATCTAAGTATTGTATTGAGAGAGCAGTGGCTTGTAATAAAATCTAAGCAAGTGATTCTTGGTGGACGTAGCCCAAATTTGGGTGAACCACGTTAAATATTGTCTCTTTGTGTTGTGTTATTTTATTTTGCAATTTTATTTGAGATTTGTAATATTTTTCTTCTTATTAGTTTCTACCGTTGCTAGGTCAAGGGTTTAAATGAAGCCTAGGGTTTTTATTTTCCTTTTATGGTTTCTTATTTTCCCCTCTTAGCATTACATTTATGATTTCTCCATATTGCGTGATTTTTTTGTATCATCAGGTCTAGCTTTATTGGTGTTTTTCATATGTACATCTTATGACATCAAATAAAGTAATGTCAATTACACCTACTAGGTGAAGTTCTAGGTTAAGGGTGATATTTCTAATCATATTCATATTCCCCTAACTCAAATGCATGTGTGTTTGCAAAAATATTTGTAAACACTAGAAAACACACCTTACACATAAGGTATCCTATTCAAAAATACCAAAAAAAACATAAAACACAATAATCCCAAAAAAATCAATAATCCCAAAAAAGTAACTAAAAATATAAAACCCCACAAAATGGTGATAAAAGACACCTCATCACTCATTTACTAACCCTTACCCACTCACATTTAATTTTTTTCATTCCAGCTACCCATTTGCATGGCCAATGCATTATGGACCCTTATCATCTCACCCATCTACGCACATTGCACCCATATGTGTCGCAATCTTCTATGCACTCAAAACCATAAAATGCCACTCACCCCATCATTCCACCCTCTTGATCTTCCCTTGACTCTTTGTGCACTTGACCCCATACTTGTTTTTTTGCTTATTTTCTCGCATATTTCAATATTTCTGGTCTTTGAGAGGTGAAGGTGGATCACAAAGGATTGGTGTAGCTCAAACTATCATTGTTTTAGCAAAATATAAATGCAAGTGTTGGTCACACCTATGATTAGCCCTGCAACCTCCACGTGATTTTTATTTAATCATACCTGTGATTGCTTCGTGATCGAGTTAGGTATACCATTCATTTTCATGCATTTTTTTGTCATTTTTATTCAATAAAATATCTTTTATCTCCTTAAATTGTTAGGTATCTGACCGAGGAAGGTCCCCTAACCATAAAAAACAACTAACATTTTTCTAACTAACACGTTTGTGTTCAAGTTATAGATTTAGATCAGGAAATCTTCCCACTTTATTCATTGAAATAACCCATAATTGTCCTCTTTTCAATGGAAGTGTAAGCCCATTTATTTAGTAACATTGATTTAGACATTTTTATATTGACTAAAAATCTTGCAAGTAATCCAAATCTAGGCATACAATATCAAGACAATTTCTCATGACATCGATTCTTATTCTCTTGTTTAGGTAAATATATATAATTCCTAAAGGATCTACAAACACTCAAAATGCCAATGATTTTTCTACAGCTTATACAAAATCTTGTGAATGGAATTATGGTTAATAGTTATAATGCACATGTTCTATATTTTTATGAGATTGATAGAGTTGCATTTAAATAATACATTAGATTACATCCTCACATGGCTGATATAATGATAGATGTGGGTAAAAGTGAATAGAAAAAGATAGCTAAGGAAACTAAACATGAGGAGACACATAATGAAGGTTTTATTGCTCCTTATTTACATTCTAAATTATGTATTTATATCAATGCAACCATTTCTCATACTCATGATTCTATACCTATGGATTCACAAGTTATGCTCATACTCAATATGGGAGTACCACAACCCTCTCTTCATATTTCTTTAGGTATTAGTCTTGGATTTTTTATAACATTATCTATAATCATAAATCTCTTACAAAACTCTAACACATAATATAAAATGACATTTTTAAAACAAAAAAATAGAAAAAATAAAATAAAACATATCTTTATATTGAAATTTAAAGGTAAAAGTGTTTTTCATAATGTAATGTGCAACATGTGCAGAGTATGGGTTTTTTTATGGATGTCAATTTTAAAGGTTATCACCGTAAGGGTTATGACCATAACCTTTACGACCATAATTGTCTAATGCAAGCAACCTAATGGCACACATGTGTCATCAAAAATGCCCTCAAATCCTATTTTCCCTATTCGTGATTTGAAAAAGGGGTTTTCCGCCATTTTTAAAAATGGTTTTTGTAGTTAACATGTCATAAGATATCTAAATCTTCTTTCCTTTTTAAATATAAAATTTTATTTTCTATTTTTTCAAAATTCTCAATGACATAGGAATTGTTTTTATTTAATTTTTAATTCTTAAACACAATTAAAAATATAAATATAAATTTCTAAATTTCTAAAAAATATCTCGCTATATTGAAAAGTGAGCTTGACACAACCACATATTATTTTCTAACTATAGTACTTCCAATTTTGAGATATTGTGTGTGCGAAAAAAAATAGTTAACTTCAGTATAAGTTTTGTTTCAATAATTAAATAAAAAAATTATATTTTTTAAAACTTATTTTAAAAATATTTTGCACTACAACATTGAAAATATAACATGAATTCAAAAAATTGTTCTAATAATTATATCTCATTATCATACATGTGTGTGTGAATTTTTCATGCAATGTGTTAGTTTGCACAAATAAACTAGTGTGTAACATAAAAAGACTATATATATAATTAAAAATATATAATGGCATTCTACACTCAAAATCCTTAATTTTGTATATTTGCACTATTGTAAAAAAAAAAACTAATGTATCTCTTATCATCACTCAAACTTGCGTAAAGTCTCATTTTTTTGAGAAAATGCATGACACTTCTCTCTATAAAAGTGAGCATGTTTGTGTACTCACCCGAATGTGAAGGGGCGAGACCATATAGGTTGGCCAAGACTGGAACTTACATCCTAACCCTTCCATACATTTTTTAACTAAAGAAATGAAACTCAAATTTGAGATTTGTGTCATAAATATCAAAGGTTTCATGTTGTTTTGATCTAATAATATTCTCATATTCAATGAAAAAGTGGAGTGTAATGATAAGCAAGTTGTAGAAGATCTCAAGAGATGAGGAGATTGGATTCGAATATGAATTTTTATCTTAGCAATGGAACTGTTGGAGCTCAAAATTTCACCCTGCCCTAGATCATGAGAGACCTAGGATTTTGAGGCAAAATGGGACTGCCTCTAAGTTTTGGGACTTGCACTTCATACAAACCTTCGGAGAAGGTTTGTTCCTCTAACTATTCCTAAAGCCAAAACTACTCCTACCGCTGAAAATGCAACTCGACTAATCCTAATCTACACATTCCAATGGACTAGGGGGAGAGAGATGCATGAAAGGAAAATCCTAAGCTAAAGGGTATTGATAGCACCAAAGAAAGAAGATGAAACAATCTCCATGAAGGAAAATGGTGGAAAATGAGAAAAGAGAGGGTAAACAGATGTGCCTCAACCTAGAACATCATTCAACTTTCCATTTTCTCACAAATCACAACAAAAATAAACCCTACAAAGTGATATAAGATACACAACACACCACAAGTGTAAACAAGAGGAAAGACTGGAAAAAAAAAAACAAGTTAAGGTAGAGAATAGCCACAAAACATATTTTATTTATTAAAATATGCACAGTCCATTACAATGAAGTGGAAGAAGGCAAGGAAACACATAGCAGAGGTCCAAATTTGAGGCCTGTAACTCATATATGCTCTTGAAACCATTTTGACATGGTGCCTTTACAAATTGAGAGGATCCATCATTACAAATGAGCACCAAATTCTAATATATAGAAAAAGGTAGAGAGAGAGAGAGAGAGAGGGGAAAAGAGTATGAAAATAATATTTTCTCCTTCAACCACCAATAAGATGCAATAAATATTTGACAATAATCACAGGCATCCTGCCAAACCCATTCCCCACATCACATTTCTTTTTGAAGAAGCCAAGGGCGCCATGATTCATTAAATGCAGGTGGTCAAATACTAGATCTAATCTATGCTCGGTTCCACGACCATGCCAAACACCCTTGAAAACCAACACACCGAGTAAGACCGTGATGCAGCAATCTTCTCTCCAACAAGCCAATTTTGAGTTTTTGATCAAATTATGCAATTTTGGGTTGAATAAGCTAAAGTAAGGATTGAGGGATGTTAGTAGGGTCCTAGTGGGTCCATTCAAATTCCTAAGTTGGTCTAGGTATGCAAGAAATTTGAATTAGGAGGTTTCCCTCCAAAATGTAATTTGAATTCCTAAAAGGGCATTTTAGTGGTTTTTGGCTTGTATAAGGAGTCTAAGTCATTGTAAAAGCATGGTATAAGTGTAATAAGGACTTATAAGTCATAAGAAGTCTAATTTGTGTCATTATGTTAGACCTAGGGTTTGGAAGTCTAGTTAGGGTTTGTGTTCTAAGTGTGTAAAAGGAAAATAGATGGTTAAAAGGGCTAATAAATCCTCTAAAAAGGATGGTAACTATCTTAGAATGCTATAAAAACCTCAAATGTAACTGATTGAAGGTCTTCTTGGAGATATGGAGTAGAGAAACTCAAATGGGAGGTTGGAAAATGAGTTTAATGAAGGAAAAAACCCATTCTTGGTGAAGAAATTTTGTGTGTTCTTGTAAAGACTATTATTACATGATGGTAAATTCATTCTAGGAGTGGTTTTTTATCATGCAACTTCGTGGAGCAAGTCAAGTGAAGGTTTGTGAATAGGGACTCTAATGGTAAAGGTGTCTTTATACAGTTGATTTTGGTTTTTGATAAGAATTCTTGTGATGGAAATGGATATTTCTGAGTATAAACAAGCATTTTCCTTGATATGCATCTCCATGTATTAGATTTTATGCATATGTGAACACTCTATAGGAATTATTTGAAGTTATTGAATCCACCAATATGGTTAGAGACTATGAAGTCATATTCCAAGACCAAGTTTGTGTAATCTAGATTGTGGAAGAATGAAAATCTAATGAATGATCAAGCCTTGTGTGTTAAAGGTATTTCTTGGGTAATCCCTTACTCCACTATCTTTTATATGATGAAATAATATTGAATTGGTTGTCTATATGAAAGAAGAAGGAATACTAGATGTTCATCTTTTTAACAAATGTCAAAGTCCTTGAATACTCTGCCCTTAATGTTTGTCACAGTCATTGCATGTTGGGTTGATGGAGGTTTATAGCATTATTCAATGACAATGATGGTCAAGATATTCTTAGGAATGGCATATATATTTGGTACAGGTGGAGAGAAGTGACTTGAAGCTTAAATTTCAAAACCCTTGAAAGGAAACCCTCAAGATTGTCTTATACACAATTTTACCAGGAAGAGAAGAGAGGAAATGTGTCATTAAGAGTTTTTTGCCATAATATTAGATCCACTGGTAATATAGTCATGTGGAGTACTTAAAAATAGATCTTAATTCAAAATTTATACGTTTGAATCAGTTTCCATCAAAAGTTATTGCTAAAACAAGCTCTTGGACTTCTCAGGGAACCAGAGCTAAGGCAAAGCATTTGGAGCCCTTAACCTTCATATTTTGAGTTAAAATTAGGCATGGAGGTTTGTATTGAAGTGTATTAGAATATTATTGAAGAAAATTAAATGTCCACTATACAATTTTAAATAATTTCTTTGACAGTCATGCCTGGGATGTACTACACAGTTGTAGACCTAATTTTGGAGGTAAATTTGCAAAGGACCTAAGAGTTTCACTAAGAGTTGGTCCATGAAATTTCTAAGAGATGATAAGGGACCTATTTTATGTCCAAAAATCCTTTCTAGTGCACAAAAAACTACCACAATCTCAAAAATCAGTGAAATTAGATCTTGACAAATTCGAGTAAGGCTTAAGAAAGCAAATTTACTAAAATTGAAGAACTAGGAGTTAAAGAAGGAGTTAGACCTCCAAACTGAAGAGCATGTTAAAAGTATCAAAAGGAAATATAGGAATCATTGAAAGGTATAGGGTTACCTCAAGAAATTATTCTCTTATGATTGTTCAAGAATGTTGCTTGAGATCATGATAAGGCAAAATTAGCATGTTTGGGCAAACAGAGATGAAATGGTGCAATTTATCCTATTTTGTGAATGGAAACATGTTAGAAAAAAATTTCATGAAGGTACAGAGTAGGGGAAGGATTTTGAGAACATAATTTTGAGAATTCTCCAGAGGTGAAGACTATGTTCAAAGGACTAGTGGAGCAAATACAAGGTATGAGAATAGCATACCTACATTTAGGTTATTGCATCAAGTCGAATGATTGAATTTGGCATTATTTAAGACTTTTTAAGAAGAGTAGATGTTGCTTGATTAATTTTTGCATGGTTCCATTCCTTGAAGTGTTATTAAAGGATTCAAGACAATTTGACAACTAGAAACTAGTCCTAGTGTAAGCTATTGCAAATTTTTCCCAAATTATTAAAGAAGAGAGTTGAATGAAGGGTAGCTCTACACCATATTGTCAAATATTTTACCTTTTCAAACACTATGAAAACTCTAAAACAAGGGAAAATCAGGGTTTGGGTTTGGAGAACATGTGACATATGACATGTGTTAAGCCCGACATGTTCGATGTATGGAGGACCTAAAACACAAAACATTATAGACTCCTCCTAAGTCCAAAAAGAAGTTTCAAGTTATTGAATGATGCCTAGTGGCTGCTAGCTCTAAATATTATACTGAGGTATAACCTAGTGACTACTAGCCTTATGGATCCTCGTGACCACTAGCATTTTATAGCCTAGCATTTGCTAGCCTTTTGTAGCTTAGGGACCACTATCCTTTCAAATTTTCAAGGGGTGTGCATTTCGATAACAAAGATGGCGACCTCTAGGGAAATTTACCTACTAGATGATGAAGACTAGTTTCCTTGAAGCATCTATTGGGTATGGAGTCAAGCCCATCATTGAATAACTAATCTCAAGGTTTAAAACATGTCTCCCGAATCCACGTGAACTTAACACTAGGTTGGAACCGCCTAAATTTTATCTCGTGGAGCTCTAAATGAAACTTAAAAACTGCTCTAACAATATGATTCTGCCATGAAAAATTTTGAACCAAAATATACAATAAAGAACAAGGGGCCATAAAGACTATATACAAAATGAAAATCATACATGTTCTGAAAGAAAGATGTAGAATGTGCCTAATGCACTTCTTTTGCTAAAATAAACCAACACTACCCTACTTTAACCAAAGGCAAGGGAGATAAATGAAACTTGATATAGGCTAGGTTTTGTCACTTACCCAAAAACTATGTGCATTTTTGTTATAATTTTCAAAAATTTGAGTAAGTTATGTGCAATGAAAAGTTTGCAAAAGCTTATAAAATGGGGTAAGAACTTCTAAAGAAACCCTAAATCTTTAAACAAACAACTCAATGACCATCAAATTAGAGATAAGCAAGAGCTACCTATTTTCATGCATATATAAATATTGAAACAAACAATCAACCTCTAAACATAACTATATTATTTCTCTACTCCATGAAAGCTATAACAAATTAACCTATTAAAGCTCTAGCAATCAGTTTTGATTGTTGATCTTCAAAAGCTTGAGAGTGGAAGCTCACCATTAATGGATTCTCCCATTTACACAAAGCTTTGAAATGAGATAATGCAAATGATAAACAAATAGCTCAAATGAAACTATGAAGAAAACTCTAAAACAACCTAAAATGGCATAAATCATAAATAAGAAAGAGAGAGAGAGAGTTCTTAGGAAAAGGTGGGAGGGGTATGCCTCTATTTATAGTTTTGGATTTGAGAAAAGGATGTTTTGGATGCATGTGGGACTAAAAAGGGTTCCAAAAAGGTGATTTTTAGAAAACACATTTGGAAGTGTGAATAGGTTTTGAAAGCTAAGTGGCTTTTTGCAAAAGTAATATATTTGTTTTAGAAATTCAAATATTTTTTAGAAAGTCAAATAGGAGGGTTAATTAACCTAAACAAGGTTAATTAAATGCATAAAAACTTATGAAGCCGATTAGAGAGGGATTAGCATGGTTTAGGGGTGTAGAAGAGGTTAGAAAGCGTATTTTACTAGTGCAATTAGAAAATTAACATGAGACTCGGGTAGTTAGTATGATCTTAATAATAAGATCATGTAGACCAAATTATAGGTGTCTACATTTTCCCTCTTTGAGGTGACGTATGCAATGTCACTTCAAATAAAGTTGACAAATATAAACAACTAAGAAAATTTTGAACGGGTAGAAGAAAAATTACTCGATGAAGGATGCCCCCTCAAGTTTCGATGAGGTGATGGAGGAACTCGATAGACGATCAAAAAGAGAACAAGAAAGGATGGTATGAAGAGAAAAAAAGGTGAGAACGAAGAGAAATAACAAGAAATGGGATTATGAGCTATTCACGAACTAGTGCTATATAAACAATTTTATTCATCATATTGCTAGTAATCTTCATCATCAGTCCTTATTAAAATATGAGCATACGACAACAACGTAAAATGACATGAAAAATCCAAGATATAAACAAATTTCCATTTCTAAAAAAACCAACTCCATGCAACATACATGAATGCAATGCAATACGAGAAGCAAACAAACTCATCTAACAGGAAATAAGTACAACCACACACACTCAAACCAAGAACATTCAAGATAGTTGCACAAATATTTTGCTATCAAGATGAAGTCCCCAAATTTCAGTGATAAATGAGAAGGGTAGAAATTATGTCCCAAGAAAATTATACATGCAAGGGAAAGATGGAGTTCACTAGGGTCCAATGAAAAAGTAGTGTGCACGACGAAATAGTACTAAGCAACTCAAAGTGTGCCCTAGAGTATAGATGAAGTAAGCAATGTAGCTTTTGTAAATGGTTGTAGATTTGGATGATCCGCAAGTCATTGTTTCAAAACAAGTGAAAAATTTAGCAAGATACAAGATGAATTCCATGTGAGAGACACAGATTTCAGCTGCAAACGATCTTGTTACCAATTTTTGTCAATTTTCGAAAATTTTCAATTTTTTGGTTTTTTGAATGATTTTACAATTTTTAAATTATTTTATCAAGTAAAAAGAATTTTTAGAAATGGAGGATCTCCTAAAATCACGTGAAATTACTCCAAACTAAAGAAAAATGGGCGTCGAGTAGCGTAAAATGCCCCGACAAGAAGAAAAATGGGCCAAAAATAATTATTTAAAAATAATCATGGCGATAGACAAAAATAGAAGAAAAATAAAATGACAAATAGTGCACTGAAATATTTAGAAATACCCTAGGGTGAAGAAATAAGCGCTAGGTAGTAATTAGTGCCCCAGTGTAGTGGAAAATTAAGAAAAATAATTATTTCGGTGAGCGTAAGAAGTGTCAAGTGATCATGACAGAGAAAACATGCCCCGGGGGCATCGCGGCAACCTAATATACCCACCTGAGGGGGGTAAATCAATCACGACCAGTTCATTTAGAAGATCTCTTGAAAATTATACCTCGAGTGAGTGCGAGAGCATTTGAGGGAGACGATGAGACTTCCGAGGAAGAGGAGACAAGCAAACTGCATCCGGGAGCATCTTTGGGATGCAGCAGACGGACCCTTTGTGAGTGCTCTATCCTTACATGTTAATTTTTGCATTTAATGACATTTTTAGAGCTTTTAAAATTATTTTTAGGAAAAAATACGCATGCATGTGCATTCATGCATCAAAAACAAGGGTATGCATAGGTGTACCTATTGAAACATGGGTATGTGCATGTGTATCTCATTGAAGGATATGTGTATGCGTCGAGGAGAGAAAATCACACACGTGCATTTGCATGCATCGATTTGGAGGCATAGGTTTCAGATTGGACACATATGCATCCTACATAGCTAGGGGGTTTGATGGAGGTTGGGAGCATATGCATCAAGAAGGATGTGTACGCGTTAAAAGGGGGCATATATGTGTTGGGCATGTATGCATTGAAATAGGTGTGCGCAGCATCAAAGGAGGCGCGCATGTGCCGGAAGAAAACACATAACTAATTTTTGTAAAAATAAGCAATTTTTGATGAATATAGACTAGAATTTCATAAAATAAAATGAAAATTAGTATGTTTAGAAGAATAAAAGAAGAGGAGAGATGGAAATGTAGATAGAAGTATATAGAAATAGATAGAAATGTAGCCCTAATAAGTGTATTTTTTTTTGTGTAGAGAATAATACTTGTCCTTCACACTAGAGAGAGCTACGGTCGAATGGCTGCGATAGAGGCATAATTTGATGAGGAGGATCAGAGGATATTGGATATCCTCCTATACGTTACTGGGTTAGCCTACATGGCTGATATGCCATAGATCACATTAGACCATGGCCTTCTAATAGACCTAGCCGAGCAAAGTGGCACAACGAGAGTTAGTGCTTCCAACTCCCCACTGGTGATATTACCATTACCTTGGAGGAGGTATGGCATATTATGTGAGTCCCTATTCGGGGTGAGTTAATTTAGTACAAGATCCAAAGATCCCGATATTGATAAGTGTATTCTATATTTTTTTGGTGCTCCTGATATACCACACCATGGGATGACAATGAGATTATTGCGGTGTATAGCAGATCTCAAGTTTGATCAAGTTGTAGTATACTTGATGGATTTTGTCAGTGTATTTTTACTCCCTGACAAGAATGGAGCTTCATTTCCACTTGAACTTACTAGAGTGATACACAGCTTTGATTGATGGTGTGACCTACTAGTGGGGCCAATACATACAGTACATTTATACTAGTACCTACACTTGATCACATACTACCATCGAATATGGTAGGACCTGCTAGATTGTTACATATTTGGATGTGGGACCATGTGGCTAATGGTCATCCCACAAGTCTATTGAGAGATCGAGCTCCAAAGGAGCCTTCTAAAGCATGGGTTGGGTTCTGATCGACGATGATGTGCGGTTGAATATGGGAGATACATACCATTATCATCGAGAGTTAGATGACTTATAGTATGCCATGGTAGTATGGAGGCCATTCAAACATTTCTAGTGGCCTCAGGATGGCTTCGAGCTAAGTATAGTGACTATGGAGCACTTTATGTTTGGAAGCCGCAATTATATGCAGGATTTCTATAGAGTTGATTGGTTTCAAAGATAGTTTGGCATTATATAGGATGAACTCGGGGTGAATATGTGGTATTCTCGTAGGGCCCGAGAGTATGTTGATATGGGGCCACATATCACTAGAGACAGGGCCATGGTTAGCTATTTACATATGGTGTCGAGCTTAAGTGGGTACCTTTATGGAAGGTCGGGATTTGAGTTGTATAATAGAGTATGCTCCGTGGTACCACACAGCTTTTCCTAGTCGATTGACAATTCCTAGAGCAGCAGATGAGTGAGAGCACCTCCATTGGTGTCATCTAGTAGTGGTGATGAGGGTGGTGGGGATGATGATGATGATGATGATGATGATGATGATGATGATGATGATGATGATGATGATGATGATGATGATGATGATGATGATGAGGATGATGATGAGGATGATGATACTTTTGACGGCCAACATCATGATGGGGGTGGGGGAGAGGTTCCTCCACCACAACATTATCACGGAAAGGGGCCTAGGCCTAGGAAGAGACAAGTGCCCCAGGCTCCTCATGTACATTTACCTCTAGGGGGTATTCTAGTGGGGGTACACATTCCCTTACATCAGGTTCATGCGGTGGCACAACAGGGCCCCCACCTCATACTCCAGTGGAGATGATGGATAGTTAGTTGTACTCCAAGAGTTCGATTCATGTAGAGGTCGTATCCATGTAATTGAAGGTAGCGACTGAGCGAGACCAGGACAGGGCACAACTATATGTTGTGACAGTAGAGAGAGATCAAGTGAGAGCCCAAGCCACTCGGGGTGGAGATGGGGGACCATGACAAATAGCAGTAAATACTACAGCCTAGCAGCACAGGTGCTGCTCAGATATTGATCCTCTTACATCAAATGTAGACATGCACAAGGTGTCACTATACAATGAGACCAGGCCCAGGCTCAAGTATCAGGTATTATTATTCAAAGAGATCAGGCATGAGCCTAGGCCCAAACTATTATAGTAGACAGAGATCAGCAGGCCACCAATTTGTGGTATTCCCATGCTGATATTGGTAGAGTGACAAGGGAGTGAGATGTTGTTGTACAAGTAGCCATAGCTTTTCATGACACAGAGATGATAAAAGATGTCATGAGAGCTAGTGATGAGGTATCGTATTACAAGGTTTCCTACTACCGAGAAATTACATTAGGACAGCATGTTACACCCTTTGATCAGCTAGATGTGAGCATGACAGCTCTAGGTCACGAGAGATCGGGCGGTCGATTAGATCAATGCACCAGCCACTCTAGATAGCAGGGTGATACACTCGAAGTCGGCCCATCACACCAGCCTATTATTTCTTCCTCCAAACCACGATTAGGAATCCCGGGAGAGGGTGAGATTCATGGTTAAATATCTCTTCATTTTACCGATATATGTATGTATGCATGCCTCTTATGAAGGCTAATTTTTGATTCATGCCCTTTTGATGATAGATTGTCTATCAATGATGTATATCTTATTTTGAGATAGATTATTTATACATGTATATGTTATCCAAATAACCCTCCCATCTATTTGGATGACTTTTACTTTCACTCTAGTTTTGATGTTTTACATTTCAAAGTTGCGCGCATGTAGGCTTTCTCATTTGGCACTTTTCATAGGTTGTAATCCTTCCGCACTCTCCCCGTGCCTCGCAATTCTTCTCGCGCGCCCTCTGCAAACACCTTCCAAATTGGATAAATTATGGGTCGTTTTTTCACGTGCCCTCTTTCCTTTCTGTCATCATGTGCCCTTCCTCAGTTGGATATTCGTGCCCCGCTTCCATACTCTCCTTTCTCATTCTGCTCCCCTTCCCATTTCCCCCTTTCGTATATTCCTCCCACGCGTGCACTTTCTTCTCTTCCTCTCACATGTGTGCCTTCTTTTCTATCCCCTCACACCCTATGCACGCACATCTTCTCTCACGCTTTCTTCCTATCACGCGCCCGATTCCTTTTCACCTTTTTTTGTGTGCCCCTACATGCATTCTTGTTTCTTCCTTCCTATTATGCTCTCCTTCCATTTTCCATCTTCTATCTAGCAAGGTAGAGTTCACTCAAGGCCTAAATTGGCTAAGTATATAAAGGCCCAACGGAAGCCTCCATGTGCCTCATCGGCGCAACTCCAAAGGTAAAATCCAGAGGCGCCTCCAAATGTGCATTGGCTCGCCACATGGTCGTGGTCTAAACAAAGTTAAACAAGCCGTTAAAAATTCCAAGAGCTAGCGGAATCCTCCACATGTCTCAATGGCACAACTTCAAAGGTGTGATAGAGGTGGGGTCCCCAAACAAGCACAGGCCCTCCACGTGTCCAAAGCCCGAAAGGAAAAACCAGCTATTGAAAAATTGAAGCAAAATAGCGAGTTGTAGAAGGTGCCACATGCCTCATTGGTGCAACTTCAAAAGTAAAATCCAGAGGCAAGTCCCAAATGTGCGCAAAGCCTTCATGTGTCTAGGGTCAGACATAGTGCTCCACAAAATAGAAGGGGCTTAGCCAAAACACAATAAAATAGAATAGGCCCGTAGACGAAAGTATCCAATCGGTGCAACTTCAAGAGTGAAAGAAGGGGGTGAAATAGTAAGACATGCGAGGTTGTCACGTGGGTCTTGCATGGATACACTCTTTTAAATATTGTGATCCAAATTAAACACCTGACCCTCACCTTCAAATAACCATATCTTTCAACTGGGAGCTCGGATTCACTTAAGAGAGGAATTTTTGGAAAGCTCCCAATGTCTGTCACTCACCTACCACCATAATGTTTCAGAAGCCATTTTTTAGGCTATCACACTTCTCACCTACCACCATAATGAGTAATGGGCTTCCTTTCTTGCCCAACAAGGAACAACACATGGAGGGATGTATTTTGTAGTAGAAACCATCATTGAGGCAGGTGAATTCAAGGCTCTTTTGGGGTGGTTGGAGTACGTGAATTCAATGCATAATTGGGGTAGTTGAAGCAGGATTAGAATTATTCTCTCCTTTCCCTCTCATTTTTCCTATATATTGTAAAGGAGGGGCATTTTTCTAAAGGTTGGTCATTCTTCTCTCCTGCCTCCCTCTCTCTTTCTTCCCTAGGGTTGAATGTGGAGTTTAAGCCTCCTCTCTTGGATTTGTAATGGCATTTTCTTGCCTCTTTCCCACTGATGATGTATTGTGAACTCATGGAGCAATAAAATATGTTTTGTGATGCATTTTGTCCATCATTCCTTATTTTATTGTCTCTTCTTTCCTCTCATCGTTGCAAGGTATACTGTGCATATCTCTGATGTCTATTACAGGTTTTAGGAGTGTGTTTAATGGGTTGAAGTGGTGTTCTATGTGAAATTTATCTTTGGTTTGTGATGCATCTGTCCATCCTCTTCATTACCCACCTCTCTCCATTTCAGGTAGTTGGATTTGTGACCAGAAACCCCCTTTTCTTAGTGTTATCACCTTTGTAGTGTAGGATTTCTTATTTTCACTCTCTCTCTCTCTTTCCCTGTCTCCTTGGCATTGTTAGATTAGGAGTAAATAGTCGCATTTCCTCCCTTAGAAGTAGTTTAGCATTAGGATTAGGAAGAATAACCAGCTTCCTTTGGAGGTCTATCTCAAGTAGCAAATCCCACAACTTGGAGATAGTACCCATGTTGTGCAATCACACTGAGAGTCTCAACCCATCATGTCGCGTATATTCTGTGGGTGTTGTGATTTTGCACCAATAGTATATATGGACATTCAGTGGTGTATATTGTCATGTTTTTATATGGCTTATGATGATGATTCATTTATATAGCAGTTTGTTGAGTATATCATGATGTTGTATGATTTCATTTCACATGTATGTATCATGATAGATATTGATGATGTACCACATGTTTTAGTATTGATGATATATCCTTAGATAATATCATTTAATTTGTTCATGAGATAGTTTGGTAGATGTGTAGCATACAGGATGATATTGATGTGGGGGATAGATTTGTGATCATGTGCAACCCCTCTTGCCCCCATTGATGATATGATATGTGATGATATACCCGCATGATGTAAAACTTAGCATTTTTATATATAATGTATTTTTATGGTGTTAGATGTGATGAGAAATGATAGATTATAGATGTGATATATGTAATTATGACCACAATTGGTATAATAAATTTACAATCACAACCTAATTACAAATGAACATACGATAAACACTCACAAACATGCAAAGTGAATCTAATTCAATGAATTAAGTAAATAATTAACTAAAGGAAGCATTTGAATTCAATCTTGTAAACACATCACACCATGTAATGGAAACAAAAAAATGAAAATACAATAATTACAAACACATGTAATATAAAACGAACTAAAATGCAATTAAAAATTTAACCTAAGCAAAATGAACTAGGTTTTATATAACATGAAAATAAAATGCAATCAACACTTCAAAACCGACAACTTACAAGTAAGAAAAACTATCAACTGCTTTTATGGGACAGCTTTGATATATTTTCTATTATTTTTGGTGTTATCATAAAAGATAACTTTTCAAGGCTATTGTTCACATTGTTTTTGGGGTTACCTAAAGACAATGTTATTTTGATGGATGTAGTGTCATCCCTAAAAGGGGGAATTTTTGAACGTTTAGGTTTTTGTATATGTATTATGAATATTTTTTAGTTTTCTAAGGTATGTTTTGAAAGCTATGTACAATGACAAAGTAGTGTGAATGCCCCAGGTGTGATGCAAAAATATACGAAAGGTAGAATTCCATGCATGTATGTTTAAGAAGGTGAAACATGAAGGCTCCCCCAATGTTAGATGAGAATATACAAAGGCAACTCGTTTACGTAGATAAAAGAACAAATGATCCAAATCACGGCTTGGCAAGGCAGATTCGGGAAGGTTCCTAAACTTGACAAGGAAAACCAATCCTATATAGAAGTGATAGTTATTTTTCCAAATGTAAGAGTAACTTGTGAATGGTGAACCCTCCTTAAGTGCCAAAAACTGGTTTTTACCTAAGGACTAATCCAATGTGCCACAATTTCATAGTTTTCACATTTTGATGGCCTATTTTTTCTTTAAGGTTTTCGTGATTTTTTTAGTTTTTGCTTTTTTTTCTTATTTTTCCAAGGAACTTCTTATTCAAGCATAGAAGCACTTGAGATGCATCACATTCATTGGTTCCAATAATTCTTCACCATTTGAGTGAGCTAGCTTGTATGCCCCGAACCTTACTTAGCGACCACAACATATGGCCCTAACTAGTTAGCTTCAAACTTTCCTTTCTTTTCTTTATTCTTGATAGTGGTCTTCTAATTTTATTTTGGAAAAGGTCACCTACATCAAACTCATGATGAATGATCTACTTGTTATATCCTCTTGACACTTGGTTCTGGTAAACCTTTAGGTGATTAAGCGCTCTCATACGCTTTTCATCCAACAGATCTAGCTCTGCTAGCCAAGCAACTCTATAGTCTTCATCCTTATCAAGATAGTCCCGGAGTGATATTCTCAGGGAGGGAAGCTCCACTTCCAAGGGTATGATGGCTTCAGTGCCATAGACTAGTGAATATGGGGTCACACTAGTAGGAGTGCGGATGGAATTTTGATAGGCCCAAAGGGCGGGATGTATTTGTAAGTGCCAATTACAACCAGATTACTTACCATTTTCACCATGATCCGTATAAGAGTTTTATTGGTGGCCTCGACCTATCCATTACTTGAGGGTAATAGGGGGTGGACCACTTGATTTGAATATGAAAGCGTTGACATAATGTTTTGACCATTTTATTCTTGATGGACTTACCATTATCAGTGACAATGGTAGAAGGTATGTCGTAGTGGTAAATGATGTGATTCATAATGAACTTGGAAATTTGCTCACCAAAGGACATAAATGAGAGGGATAGCCTCTACCCATTTAGTGAAATACTCGGTGGTAGTAATAATGTGGGTATGACCATCCGATGAGGTAGGATGAAGCTTCCTAGAGATCTAATCCCCACCTAGAAAAGATCCAAGGTGTTGCAATAGATTGCAAATCCAAAGGTGTTAGCGCATGTATTAAGTTGTTGTATTTGTATACATAGCTCACATTTCTTTACAAATTTACAACATTCTACCTCCATGGTGGGCCAATAGTAACCCACCCTAAGATTTTATTAGCCAAGACCATGTCGCTAGTGTGTGCTCTATAAATACCTCTGTGTACATTTTCAATAGCATGGATAGATTTAGTAACATCCAAATAGTGAAGTAAATTCCCGTCGTAGCCATTATGATAGAGGGTGCCTCCTTGGAGGGTGTAACGGGCTATACAGCGGATAAGGGATTTCTTTTTGAAATGGGTAATGTTTGGGGGAAATGTGTCATCTTGTAAGTATCTAAATATAGGTTCATACCAGAGGGAGAAGGGACCAACAACTTAACATGCCAAACATGACTCTGGAATTTCATATACGGGCACTTGAAAGTGCTCTACAAAGAACAACATTTTACTTTCCCGAGGCGTAATGTGTACAGTGATTCGATAATAGCCATGGCATCTGCTGACCTATTGTGTGACCTTTTTTTGTACAAAGATAACTCCGTACAAAATATTCTTTCAAGGTTTCAACCAATTTCTTATATGGAATAATCTTTTCATCTTTAACCTTGTACTCATTATTAATTTGTTTAATAATAAGTTGGGATTCATCAATGACTTGTAGTTGTCTAATATTCCAAGTGATAGCTAACTTAAGGCCAGTGATGAGTGCTTCATATTCTATAATGTTATTTGTGCTAGGGAATCCCAAACAAAATTCCCTTAGAATGACTTCCCCTATAGGAATGATGATCACAACTCCTGCACCTGATCCGTGGAAGGTGAATGATCCATCAAAATGAGCTTTCCATTCAACAGACTCTTCAACATACATCATGGATACATCTAGAAGATCTAGACACAACAACTCCATTCTTAGCGAAGAGATTATGCTAAATGATCGACTAATACTTGTCCTTTTAACAACTTCTAGTTAACAAAATCAATATCAAATTCACTCAGGAGAATGATCCAATTAGCCATTCATCCCGTAAGGGTGGGTTTGTATAAAAGGTACTTGAGAGGGTCAACTTTGGATATTAGCTTGGTTTTATTGTTAAGGAGATAATAATGTAGTTTCTCAAAGGAAAAGACAATTTTTAGGCATGCTTTTTCAACTGGGGTAATTTAATGCATACGTAATAAAGGTGCCACTAAGGTAATAAACTACTCTTTCTCTGTGGTCTAGGTCATATTGGGCAAGCAAAGGCACCAATAGAAAATTGGGTAGCTGAAATATATAATAGGAGAGGTTTGCCTGGGGTAGGCGGCATGAGTACAAGTAGGTTGACAAGGTATTGTTTAAGTAGTTCAAATGCCTTTTGACAATATGGTCCTGAATTGAATGTAACATCCTTTTTCAATATACGCATAAATGGATGGCACTTATCCGCAAGCTATGAAATAAAATGACAGATTGCCTTAATCTTTCCTTGCAAAATTATTAGTTGTTTGATATTTGTTGGTGGATGAATTTTTTTGATAGTTGTAACCTTTGCAGGATCCACCTCTATTCTTCTTTGTGAAACGATGAAACCTAGGAGCTTCCTTGACAAAACGCCAAAGACACACTTCCTAGGATTCAAACGCACTTTGTAATCTCAAAAACGCTGGAAAATATGTCTCAGCACTTTAGGGTGCTCTCCTCTAGTTTTAGATTTTGCTAAGATATCATCAACATAATCTTCCATGATTTCATTCATCATGTCATGAAAGATCATTGTCATTGCTCGTTGATAGGTGGCCCCGACATTCTTGAGCCCAAAAGGCATGACCTTGTAACAAAATGTCCCCCAAGGGGTGATGAAATTTATCTTGTATTGATCCTCCTTTACAATTATGATCTAGTTATAACCTAAAAAATATCTATTAAGGAAAAATTTCATAGCAATGGTGGTGGAATCGATGATCATATCAATATTGATGTTGCAAAATTCGGTGTAGATTATTATGCCAACCGGCTTCTTCTAAACTAGGACTATGTTGGATATCCAATCCGAATAGTCAATGGGTTTAATAAAATCAGCAGCTAATAAATTTTCAAGTTCTTCTTTGACAAGTAATGCAACTTTGGGTGTATCTTTCTCAATTTATGTTTGATAGGTTTATAGTCTGGGTGCACAACAAGGTTGTGCATGACTAAGTCTGGGTCCAAACCAGGCATATCTGTATGACCACATAAATATATCTACATATTCTTGTAATAGTTCCACAAATACGTTTTGTTATTTTATTGAGAGTGAAGCTCCCAGCTTTATCATTCTAGGCTACTATTCTGAGCCAATATTGACACCGATCGTTTCTTCTACAATAATTTTGGAAGCATCCTCCATCCACATACATCGGGGGAAGATTAAGATCAACCTCGATAGGAGGTATGGGATCATCTTAATAAGGATATTCCACCTTTTTTAATATTTCTTCATTTTACTTATCCACTAGGTTTTAAAAATTTTGTCACTATGAGACTTGTGTTTGTTCTTCCCATAAGGCTTCTCTGATGTATTCTTATTCTTGATTACAATATTCCTACTCAAGAGTCTACACATCTTTGTCTCTTTTCCAAAGTATACGTCAACATCAACTTTGATGAAAAAACCTTTCTTGTGATCCCCAATAGGAATAGAATCCCTGAGTCCTATGAATTCTACGAATGCCTCGTCATTTTCAAAGAAATTGAGTGGCACATGAAATTGTTGATCCTAATCTATAAATTCTAAATATATAAGGGTTACTTTATAATTGGTTTGGGAATTTATCCGGATAAGGTAAAAATAGATAAATCGGGAATAGGTTAGTGGAGGCAAGATCCTCGTATAGGCTACATGGGAATCTGCATCACTATCTGAATGAGATGAGCCATCCTCACATTTAGAAGAGGTAGCGTTGATCTCGAAAGTTGGATCGTTATGAGGCCTGATTCCTAAGCCATGTTTGTTGAATTTAAAATTAGGGATAGGAAAGGGTTCTAACCATCCTCGTGCATTTATACCACATCCAAATCCATTATAGCCCATGACATACATCATGTGGTGGCCTTTGATATACCGTGCAGCTTGATGACATGATGTCATGGTACCATCAGGTACCCTCATAATGGTATCTTCTAACATATTTTCCTCGAATAGGATACCACTAGGAATGAATTTATCCAATGGTTTAGGGCATTTATCCCGAGTGCTCTTGAATTGAATGTAAGGTTTTCCTCATGTCCTTGGTGATACTTGAAAGATCTTATAACAAAGAAGGCCATCTCGAAGAGTAAACTACTCACATGGGCCATACTTTGCAGATGTTTCCTCCCATGATGTGAAAGGGTTAACCAACGAAGGAAAGTTTTGATTATAAGGAGTGAGTGAATCTGGATCCACATGTTCCTTGATAGCTTCTATTTGTAAGGAGACAACAATATCTACAAAAGGACATTCATAGGCCACACAAGAAAAAATGTGCAATGCCCTATAATGTGTGAATGGTTTTGGATCACCCTGAATGGTGATTATCTGTCCTCTATGGCACATCTTGATGCATTGATGGAAGGTGGAGGGAATATCTTGCATGGCATGAATCCATGGGCATCCCAAGAGCATGTTGTAATGAAGATCCACCTCAAGGACATGAAACGTTGTATCATGACAACTCGCCTTACTTCCACTGGAACCACTATAGTACCTACTGACTCTTGTTCCTCATTATCATATGTTGTGGTTGTAATAGTTTTAGCCCCTAGATTTGTTTATAAAAGGCCCACTTCAAAGTATAAATATTTAAACCAAATCCACCATCCACAAGCACCCTCTTGATCTTACGATGAGTAATAACTACTTTTATGTATAGGGGTATGTTGTGTTCTCGTTCATTACGCAGATTGTAGTGTGATTAAAAGTGATATGATCATTGGAATTAAGGTGTACAATAATCACTTGAAGATGTGCGAGATATACATCTTTGGATACTCCCGAACTCGTAATGTTTTATATAATATGTTCTTATGAGTAGTATAAATTTTGAGGAGATCTAAAATTGATATTCTAGCTGGTGTCTTCTCCAACTGTTCTATTAAATTGTATTGGCCTTCTTGAGGAATAGGTAGGGGATCTGGTATGATCAAACAAGTGTGTTGTGTTCCTACAAAGACAACGTTTTTCTAAAATCCGAATAGTATTAACCTACTCATTAGACGAATGAATACAACTTATAAGGGAATCAAAGGAGTTGTCATTAGTTGGATAAACGTAGTTAGAAATCCTATAGTCATTGGAAGTTTGTCTCGTGATCCGCTTCTTATTCTTATTATCTCAGGTGGGTTGAGGAAGGTCTCTTTGAATATACCCATTTTCTCATTGGGACCCTATCTTGAGTTAGGGGATGAATCTACGGAAATATTTCCCTCTTCAATGAGGTATTGTATATAATGTCGGATTCTTAAGCACCTATCATTTTTGTTTCCTTTGACACGGTGGAAATCACAATACTCGAGCTCTTTGAACCAACCTAGTTTGGGAGCATCTTATGGATATGGTATTGTCACGGTTGGGTACAACACCATGTTTACTGTGTCTAACTATTTAAGTATGACAGATAGTGACTTAATTAGTGATGTAAACCTGTGTTTTGTAGGTGCCTTGGGGTAAGGTCCTTGAGAAATATTTAGAAGCGGACACGGTTTGTACAATTTGGACTCTTTTGGAGTCTGTAATGCCATCGCCAAGGAAATGTTTATTTTTTTGAAGAACTTTGGTTTATCTAAGGGTTTTGTTTCATGTTTGTCCTTTATGACAAGTTTAAGTGTACCTTTCACAATGAGATCCTTTTCAATTTAACTACCTTTCTCTATAACTTCTTCAAAGTTAGAGCCCTAGTGCATCTATAAATGAAAGGCTATTTCGGGTTTAAGTTACGATGAATATGCTTACTAGTTATTTTTCCAAAGCAGGGGCATAAGGGAAACAAATTTCCAATCCATGCCATCACTGTAAGAATCCCACAAAGGTCTCATTATGTTTCTATTTTGCATTGCAAAGGTCTCTCATGGTGATATCATTCTCCATATTGAAGGATTAATTTCATACAATTTTTCTAGCTAGTGCGGGCCATGTCGTAATGGATCCCTTGGGTATACTAAAAAACCATTCTAATGTCAGTGCTCCTAGGCTATGAGGAAATAATCATATCATAAAACTATCATTGTATGCAAGCTCTTGATAAGCCATGTAGAAGTATTTGATGTGATCATGAGGATAACCTTTGCTTTTATACTTGTCAAACTTAGGAATGGCAAAATGTTTTGGAAACAAATTGCCGTCAACATATCCTTATCGAAGGGGTAAGGACATAGCTCTTCATATAGGTATTTCCTACTATGTTCTACCTTGTTTTATTATAGCACGGTAAGTGTATTTCTCATTTATTGTAACTCTTGTTGAATTATTTGTTCATTTGTAGGTGATATTGGTCTATTTTCCCTAGCAATTTTGAAAGTTGCGTTATCATATGGATCAAAGTGAAAATCACTGGATTTTGTCTTGAGTTTATCTTTATTCACCTTCTTACTTGAAGAGCCTAAATTTGCTAAATTTTGACTAAGTTTCAGTATCTGTCTTTGGATAATCTCTTCTTTGATTAAGGTCTCGTCTTCTTCGTCAAACCTAAGAGGCAGTGATTCTTTGTGCTCACGTTCAATTTTTACTTTGTGTGAATCCTTAGAGTAAGGTCTTTATGAATCACTTGTTGGTTTTGATGGGTCTTCTTAAACATTTTTGTTATGTTTCCTAAGTGGAAGCATACCCTACGTCAAAGGGGTTATCCATTTCCAAGAGGGATGGTCACTCTTCCACTTTGTGATTTATGGTTTTACTCTCTACTTCATGCTCTTTTGGAAGCTTAGCTCCTAACTCAAGAACTCTTATGATTACTTGATCTTTTTTATAATAAAGGATCTCATCGAAGTGAACTAGGTCTAACTTATGTTGTTCCTCAAAATAATTAGACTCCTTTCCACTATGATCACCAAAGGTTTTATATCTTTGACTTGTGAAAATAGAGGTGTTAAGTTATTACCACTTAATGGAAACAATGCAAAATGATTTTATTCTAAGTTGTACTCATTTGGTTTAGATGTCATTTTCACGATACTTGGCATTATTAGACCGATTTTCACTAGGTTTTGTCTAAGTACATCTATTTATATAAAACCTAGGTACATATGTGATATGAGTTGTTTTAAAACCTCAATGTCCTATTGTGTCCTAAATGTAATGCTATGCAACTATTTATTATTCTAGGAACAATCATACGCACACTCTAATGAACTAAACAATCACTCAAAATATCTTTAGAAAGACTGTACCCTAAGCTATGATTTCAATGATGGGCACAAGATAGATAGTGAAAATACCCTATCAATACATAGGTTGGGTTATAATACCAACAAGAACTAAGTACTAAAGTGATACTAACGTGATCTCTCCACAAGGTATACTATGATAAGTTCGAACACTAACAAAAGCTAAGTCTTTGATAATGGAAGTTGCAAATGTGAATAACATAACAACACTACCCCGACACATTAGCCAAGCAAGCAAGGTGTTAGTATCAATATGGTGTCATTGCGATATAAAAAAAGCATTATCAACACTCTCAAGAGACTCAGATGAATTTGGAACCAAAACTAGGTACAAGTATAGCTAGAAGTTATTACTCATGCGAGTAGTGTAACGATACAATAAAGAAACTTATACCAAGTTTTCAAAAATGAAAACAAGATGTAAGTATCATAATTGTATAGCTAAAATGCAAGAAAAAATAACAACCCAAGGAGAAATAATGATGAACCAAAATCCTAGCTATGAAGACGATCTTGAAATCAAGATCAAAGGACTATCAAAGACGTGAAAACATACTCACACACTTTAGACATTTAACAACCTAACCGCAAACATGGATGGGTGTAAATGAACAAAAAAGTGGCGAACATTGTCTATGATAACACTTGCGAGATATGCCTCCTTCTTGTCCCAAATGGGTAACAAGAACGCAAGGTTATAGATCAAGTGAGGTGAAAATAAACTAAGCGCCACTAGGGTAGAGTTTCTTCTCATCCTAAGGTGAGAAGAAACTAAGATAAGTGATACATCGTACATCTTGTGATGAATGAAACTTAGATCTAACTTAGGTAGACTCTTTTCCTTGTTTGAAAAAAAGGTTTAGACTCCAAGTAAGTCATCACTTCGTGATGGTTCGACAAGATGCAATAATGGACTAGTAAAGTGGGCTCCAACACGAAATGGCTTTCCTAAGTAGATCACTCAACTAGGTGTCATCAGTTTGTCTAATGCGAGCTTGATTTTCCAAGAAATTTGTAATAAGTAATCTTGGTTTATCTCAGCTTTACTTTACCCTCTTTCTAATACAATAAGAAACTAATGTGTTCAGATTGTATTATCATTGGAATCGCGATATGGAAAACTTTGACTCTAACTCACAATGTAAAAACTAGTCAAGTGGGTAAGTGGAGTGCTTCATGTTTCATTGAATCGAAAATGGTACTTGAAATTTTTCTAGTACTTAGAAAATTTTCATATTCTTAACTTTAAAATATTTCAACTTGATCAAGAGTTCCTTTTTTATCAATTACAGGTGTTCTTGAAAGCCCCAAACTTAAACTCTTCCAAAAGATCAAATTAATCCTTAATTTTCAACTTAAGTGAAATATTTGAATCTATCACAAATCCAAATAAAATAATCACAGTTGATTTAGAATGCACTCAATTTAATATTTAAATCCAATTTAATAAGTGTATTAAGATCTGTTGTGGGTTATGGATACTAAAATTTACTTCCTTCCAATTAAACTAGTTTGTGATTTCTTTAATAATGAATCAAATAAACTAACTTGAATTTTTAATCTAATCAAAAGGTTCTAAAATTGAAATCAAATCCATAACAAAAGAACTTGATAATAGAGTTCACCCAAGGCTACGTCTCCTCGGATTCATAGAAAGTGAATCAATCTATTAAAAATGTGAAGGGACTTAATAGACATTTATATGTGCAAATGTGCTTATTTATACCTCTTGTAACTCTTCAATTTACCAGAAACATTCCCAAGTCCATCTGTGGCCCCTACAATATTTTCACTGATAGTTTCCTGTGAAATTACATTTGAAAAATGTCTACAACTTGAAATATAAAACACCTACATAAAATAGGTTTACATTTCTGAAACTAGAGGAAATTATGAAAAACTTCCCTTTTTACTCCATGACCTAATTCGGACCAGAAGTGGTTGGAAAATGCAGATCTGCGTGCTCCTCATGCCTCGTCTATCAAAATGTGATGGAAAAACTACTACACAAGAAAATATACAGCACTTCCTATAACAAACTTTACATTTCTGAAAATCTCTTAAAATTATGAACAAAATTTCTTTTTACACCATTTCAAAATTCGACCGTAAGTGCCTCAAAAATGGTGATCTCTACAAACTGGTCCTTTGTTGTCCATTCACAAACCTACCAAAAGGTCCCTTTAAATAGAAGTGATCTCATGTCTTATCACTTGCTAAAAAGTGGTGGGTTGGTAAGGTTGATAAGTATTTTGGCACAGTCAAGGGTTCAAATCCCCCTTCCATAGGTTTAGGCACCCAATTTAGCCATTGACCCCACATTTGGTGGGAAAGGGATAGGATAAGCCTTCAAATAGCTTTTTGGCCAAAATTTCTCTTTATCCATGGGATTTAGGCTTATTCACATGGAAGGGGTTAAATAGATTGATTCACGTTCTGTGAATCTAGAGACGTAGCCTTCGGGTGAACTCCATTATCAAGTTCTTGTGTTGTGGATTTGATTTCAGTTTTTAGAATCTTTTGATCAGATAAAAACATTCAAGTTAGTTTATTTGATTAATTATTAAAGCAATCACAAACTGGTTTAATTGGAAGGAAGTAAATTTCAGTATCCATAACCCATAATAGATCTGAATACACTTATTAACTTGGATTTAAATATCAAATTGAGTACATTCTAAATCAACTGTGATTATTTTATTTGGATTTGTGATAGATTCAAATATTTCACTTAGATTGAAAATTAAGGATTAATTTGATCTTTTGGAAGAGTTTAAGTTTTGGGCTTTTAAGAACACCCATAATGGATAAAAAAGGAACTCTTGATCAAGTTGAAATCTTTTAAAGTTAAGAATCTGAGAATTTTTTAAGTACTGGAAAAATTTCAAGTACCATTTTTGGTTCAAGTTAGTATTAGAGCAGGTGATCACACTTGTAAACTTGCTAATCTCTGAGAAAATTTGGTATCAGAACTAGTTTTGCAAAAATGGATCTATACGTCTTCTTCTAGTTTCCAATTATGCTTGCCTTATTAGGAACCATGGTGCGAGTGATGATCACTCGACATCGAGAACATGATCTCTAGATCATGGAGTTACAAACCCACCTAGCTACTATTCGAGAGCGTCAACACAAGCAATAACAACACATCCTAGAGTTGCAAATAATCTTGCATGCTCCACTTGGGAAGGTGGCTCATTCCATTCAGCTTTAGAAGTGTCACTTGGAGAGGCCACCATCACCAAACTCGGGCATGTTTCGTCATTGTGGCAAAGGGCACAATATCGAGCGATGTTGGGATTTGTACCCATAAAAAGGCATAAGTTGATACGTAAGAAGGGAAAGGCTATTTTTGGACCCAAAGACTAGCCATTCATTAGCACCATTGACATAGAGAGCACTACTAGAATGTTCAGATATTTTACTGTGACATGCGAGTGCCTCGAGACAGTGGATTCCAGTGGTTACACGAGGACAGTTAGTGACCCTTATTCTCGATTGGACTATCAGAGTAGGGTATGTAATTTTCGATGTGATGCACCGAATAGGAATTCTCATGCCACCACTTCCACATACCAAGACATTTGGTACATATTATGATACTCTGCATGGAGTGTCTACTAGTTATTGCATCTTGAGCTTCATTGTTGGGAGACAAGTTTCTGACAATTTCACTCTCAACATCATCCCTTTGGAGATGGACTAAGTGGTATTAGGAAACTTATACCTGACTACTCGTCAAGGTTATTTGACTGATGACAAGACCAAGGTGGAGCTTCGCATTGGTCACATTGGAGGATCGATTTCGCGACACGTCATGTTGATCATCTTACACAAGGCAAAAATAGTGAGCCTTCAGACTCATATGTACTCGGGATCATACAGATCCTAGTGCAGAGTCAAGCTCATATGTCCATGCTGATCATCTAGATCCTGACACTGAGGTCGTGTACATTCTAGAAGACCATGAGGATCCATATGCAGAGGAGCGAGAGCCCAGGGATCCACAGACACCTATTGAGGTATCCTAGATAGACACCGAGGATTCTACATTTGGTAAGAAATATAAGGTGCAAATAAAGTTGACTTGTTCAACTATTGTATTTGGTTTTTCTTAGCATTATTTATTTATTTTATTGTAATAAAACCATAAAAAAATTTGTTAGGTAGAATGTATAAATAAGACCCCTGTATGGGCAATTTTGGTATACATCTAACCGAACAGACACATTAGTCAAAGTCCCAATTATGGGCAATGTTTGTACTCTTATATACTTGCATTAGTAAGACCCCTTAAGAGGGAAATTATTTTGGTAAAATTGTTAATACCAGGAGATGCAGTATGTATTGGTCCTTGTTAAGTTATTTGTCCAACAGGGAAGAGACAAACAAGGTCAAACCACGATTGTGATGCAGTGGAGAAGACCAAGTACAAAGGCCACCAAGTAGGAGAGATTTCCCAACAGGTTTACCATGAAAAATTATTTTCCTATAAAATTGGTATTTAAGCTTATTGTACAAGACTCCAAAAATGGAGCATTTTACAACTAGTTTTGCATGATGTATTAGGATATAATTTCCTACACTTATGTTTGAAAGTTGTATAAAGACCCTTTTAAGGGCACCTATCTCCTAATCAGTTTGTGAGTACCTGTTATAGCTTAGATACATGATTTGACTCATATAAAGTTGAGAGATTGATCTACCATTTTTGTAGATGGTAGAGTTCGCAGGATTCATCTCGATCATCATTCTCTCAGAGGCATTGTAATCAGGCAAATGTAATGGTAGCTGAATCACCATTGGCATTGACATCGGGTCGGAACTTCATTTTGTGGAGAAGCCATCATGGGCATCTAATAGAATGGTTCTTGATATTATATGTAAAACAAAAGGAGCTCTCAAAGTATCACTCAACTTCATTCGAGTCTAGGTATCAGGCATTACGCACATTCGAATGGTAGTTGCTCATTAGACTTAGCACTATAGGGGAGGTGTTGAAGTCTACAAAAGACTTAGCACTGCACAGCGGAGGCATTGAGGTTTGAAAAGGGACAAGTCATTTTCCATCATCGACATCGGATCAATCATAGCTCTAAGTAACATGGAGTTCCTTCAAACTAGTTTGGATTCTAGCGAAATCAACTTGGAGACAGGAGCTGTGTTATAGAGTAAAAGAAGATCCTTGTTGTCGATATCTGACGCTAAAGCACCACACAATAGGATAATTAGGTTTCATTCAGAAACTTAGCACCATACAAAGTAGAGGCATGGAGGTCTTCTTTAGATATCGAGTGGTGCAGGGAAGCATGGTGGGCCCATAGCCCACAGGTCTAGGATAAGAGAAAAGTTGTCGAAGTGAGAAGGTTGTAGAGGAAAAGACCCAAGGGTCTACTATAGCAGAACTTCTAATGTGGTAGAAAAGTTTCTAGATTCAGGACGGGATGGAAAAATGTTCCAATATAAAGTTTTTGGGACAAAAATCCTTTCTCAGTGGGGAGGTGTGATCAGGGGATCATTTTTGATATTAAAAGTTCCCTAAACATCCCTAAACTACTTCAATGCTGAATATCTTTTCGATAGATTTCCGACGACTGTGAGAACGCAACAAATAGACATTGGGAGCTCTAGTTATGTCCGATCAAAGTTCAGTCAACAGAAAGTCAACTATGGTCAACTAGTCAATATTGGACCAATGGCACTATGACACGTGGAAAAAAGGCAAAGGGAGTCGTTTGTTTGTTTTCAACCTCCAGTCTTTGACAGGCGTAAAAGTTGGTGGTCACGATAAGAGGCTCAATGTTTTTAATGGAGGGGAGCCCGCCGCCATGTGGACTATGGTATTATCACCGATATGGTGGGTCCACAAGCCACCATGTGGCTTACCACCACAAATCGAATTCACTCAATTTTCCTATTGAGAGACAATAAGTGGACTATATGCTATTGACCGAGTTAATTATTTTCTATACCACAATGTATGGGTCGAATTTCTATTATCTTGGTAAGTCCACTTACAACCCAATTTACATGCCACATGTCTAAGTGGGTGGGTTTTATTATAACAGCCATGTATTAATGCGAAGTATTAAACTTAGCAATCTCCACTTACCCACATAATCCTCTAATCCCCTTTGTTATGCTAAATCCACGTGGTGGATAGGTGAAGCGGTGGTGGGGCAAAGGCCCATGCATGGAAAGATCCACGTGGGAGATGAGGGGGGCTAAGGTTTTAAAAAAATCAAAACCAAACACCGCCAAATGTGGGATTAACCCACTAACCCTTATTTTCCAATTTTTGATTTTATCCCATTTATTTTGCAAACCACCCATTGGGGATTTAATCCCATTTTTTATGCTACAGGTTAAGGCTTATTATAGCCTAAGGATAATTTGTAAATGCATTATTTAAGGGCCCTATTTGGGTATAAATAGGGGACATATTACATTATAAAGGACAAATTGGAAGCTCATTCCTAGAGCTTGGAAGGCGGAGATCGAGCCAAGAGGAGAGTTAGATAATATGTCAATGACATAGTTGTGTGAAGACCTAATTTATTTAGGCATTATTATTTTAATTATTATTGACCTATTATTTTTTAGGCAATAATAAATTAAAATTATTGTGACTAGGAGTTATTAATACTACCTAGTTGGCCCATAGTGCCACACTAAAATATCAGAAAGCCCGGAATATCAACCAGAGTATCATAGGACGTTATGAAGTGTCTGGAAGGCCGATCGAGAACCAGAGGATTCCGAATGCTGAGCCGTGCCATAGAGCTTGCCAAATACCCTAGGAAGGTGGAAGTAGGGTGCTATCTTTCACCCTTGTCGTCTCGAAGGTTTGTATATTCTTCTAAGCAAGTTCTTAATAGATTCCATTAGAATTTCTTCTAAAATTACCGTGGTAACTTACAATTTTTGACAAGTGCAATGGTTCAAAAGAACCCGAGATGTAGGCTATTTCCGAACTCCATAATCAATCATTGTGCAATTGTCTTTATTGTCTTCCATTAATTTTAAATTGATTACTTAAAAGGATCAAATTTTCAGCAAATATTTAAAGCCTACAAGGGTCCGAGATCATGTAGATAAAAACTTGATTATTTTCGGATCATTCATCCACGAGGTTACTCAGTGGTGGATTACTTTAGGGTTCCTATAACCACTCCCATTGTTGTAGCTTAAGGCATTATGCCAAAGGGGTTATGTTCTAGTTAAGTGGATAGGGACGTACCCTTTTCCGAAACTTGCAATATAGTGTGATGTATGTGGTGTGTTTTTTTATCTTGCTTAACTTAATGTGGTTTTAAGTAGCACACCATTTGGCAACCTACAATCAAACACGTATTAGTAGGTTTGTGTTTCAAACCCTCCTTCTTTGAAAAATCATTAGGTCCTACATGCAAACATTTAGTAATTTTCCATAGAATATCATGATATCAAAAAAGATATTTTGCATGTTGTTTTTAATTCCTAATATCACCAAAAGGTGTGAAGGAAGAGCATACACAATGCAGAAACTCAAATATAAAATAATGAAAAATACTTTAATTTTTTGAAAAAGGAATTTGTTTTAATCAATTTTGAACTTTAATCTATTATAAAGTGTAAAACAAGTGTTTGAAAAGTAAAAGAAGGTTTTGGAAGCGTTCTTGCTCCCAAGATCACCTATATGGTGCGAGGGAAGAGCATACGTGCTTCAAGACCTTACTCAATCAAGAAGTGAAACACTTAAATAATTCAATCAAAACAACATTAAAGAACCATACAAACAACTCGTTAAAAACCCGTAAATAAGTTAGCAAAAACCGTAAACATTGATCTTACACTCGTGAGAAACTTCAACTTTTAATATTGATGCATGTGTGCCCAGGGATGCATGTGCATCCCAACCGATGGATATATGTCCTAACTAATGAGTACGCGTGAAGATAGAAAGTCATTGTGGGTTTTTACACCTACGCACCTAGAAATACGCATACGGTAGGGTTTTGATGGATACACGCCCCAAAGAATGGTTACATAGCCAAGGTAAAATACAAGGTCAACACAGGTCCTCGATAAATGCCTACGTGTCCACACATACGAGCACGCATGTACTTCGACGTATACAATAAATTTTTTCAACAGATATGCACCCCTTTGTAGATTTGTTTGACAATCAAGGTACAACCAAACAGTGCATAGCCGCTTTGATGGGTATGTGATCTGCTTTCGACGTATACGTGCTTGATCCAGACACCAGTGCACACCTTTAAGTTTAGAAAATCATGGAAATGAAAAATTATAAGAAGCAAACATGTTAGTTATTGATCATGGAAACCTATTTCTAGCTCAAACCCATTAAATGCTTAGGCGAAAGAGAGATTTAGCTTGTTCAAAACATGAAATCTATTGAAAGACAAGCATTTGAACCCTAGACTCCTTTAAAATGATTTAAAATGGATATGAAGAGATTAGAAAAGATTAAAAATGGACTATGGAGTAAGTCCCACCGGGCGTGCCAAATGTGTGCAATGAAAAGTTTGCAAAAGCTTATAAAATGGGGTAAGAACTTCTAAAGAAACCCCAAAATCTTTAAACAAACAACTCAATGACCATCAAATTAGAGATAAGCAAGAGCTACCTATTTGCATGCATATATAAAGCTTGAAACAAACAATCAACCTCTAAACATGACTATATTAGTTCTCTACTCCATGAAAGCTATAACAAATGAACCTATTAAAGCTCTAGCAATCAGTTTTTATTGTTGATCTTCAAAAGCTTGAGAATGGAAGCTCACCATTAATGGCTTCTCCCATTTACAAAAATATTTGAAATGAGGTCATGCAAACGATAAACAAGTAACTCAAATGAAACTACGAAGAAAACTCTAAACAACCTAAAATGGCATAAATCGAAATAAGAGAGAGAGAGAGAGGTCTTGGGAAAATGTGAGAGGGGTATGCCTCTATTTATAGTTTTTGGATTTGAGAAAAGGATGTTTTGGATACATATGGGATTAAAAAGGTTCAAAAAGGTAGTTTTTAGAAAAACACATTTGGAGGTGTGAACAGTTTTGGAAAGCTAAATGGCTTTTTGGAAAGGTAAGATATTTGTTTTAGAAAGTCAAATAGAGCGTTAATTAACCTAAACAAGGTTAATTAAAGGGAGACAAGCTTATAGAAGCCAGTTAGAGAGGGATTAGCATGGTTTAGGGGTGTAGAAGAGGTTAGAAAGGGTAATTTACTAGCGTAGTGTAGTAAATTAACATAAGACTAGGGTAGTTAGTATGATATTAATAATAAGATCATGTAGACCAAACTATAGGTTTCTACATAAGCTATCTCTTATTAAGTTTTGTTTTCCTTTGTGAAGTATGAAGGAAAGGAAAATGTCCCCAACAGTTAGTCAATTTTCAAAATTTTGAATCTTGGGACTTTTTGCTTTGTATTGTGGGTGTTTCTGTGCTTTGTGTCCCGCATGTCCCAAGTCCCTCTGGGCTCCCCATTCCCCGTTTCCTTGCCTTTTCTACAATGATTTGGTATTTTCTTTTTTGCGTGTTTCGGCCTTTTTTTGAACCTACAGCCCTCAGTGCCTCCCGGCCATTAGTTCTCTACATCTCCTTAGTACTTGCAAGCCTTGTTGGCCAAAGAACCATTCTTCCAAAAAAAAAAATTAAGCCCTCTTTGCGTTGTCGACTTTTCAAGTTAGTGGAGAATTGGTATCCCAAATGTCTCAAGTCATCTTGGGCCTCTTGTGCTCCTTTCTTCCGCTATACCCATATTCTAAAGGCCAAGATGACATCTTGTGTTGTAAATGCCACCATTTTCCACAATACATTGATCCCTTCGCTTAATGCACTCCACCGACCCTTTCCAAATGGGATTATATAATATATATATATATATATATATAAGGGAAGACTTGTCATTTTTACCACAAGGCGTTATAGTCAAATTGTAACACTCTGATTTTGTAAGTTATCTTGGTGAATGTTTTTCATATTGTTATAACTGCTGAAATGAAGGAAAACATGTTAAGATAACCTCTGATCTTAAAGGAATGTGTTGCTAACTTGGATTCTTGCATGCTGTGATTTATTGCATATAGGACAACAGTTATTGTACTTGCGTGTTTGCTGATGTGACGACAAATTGTCGTATACTTGCTAAACTCTCGTTGCTGATTGACAGCACACCTTGAATCAATTTCATTGATCCAAAGTATGCTGAGGTCTTCTTGTGATTTCTGTGTCGATTTACTCTTGAACCGAACCAGAGGTTGATATGAACGTGCAGCGCCTGATTGCAGGTATGAGCAGCTGGCACGTAAATGCCAACGACAGGGGTTCGATTCTTGAACCCTGTACTGTCGAACTTGGGACCTCGTGAGGCAAGAAATGCCTGGACACGGGTGGCCTTGGCATGTGATCCAAAGGACGGAACGTCCTGCACAGCATTAACGTGAATGTCAGTTGGAAGACTGGATGGAGGTTGTTTGGTGTTAGTGGTTAGTAGGAATTAAAATCCTAAGCTAATCCTAAGTCCTAACATGCATCCTAAACTACTATCCTAAGTGGATTTTTAAATTACAAAAAAAGGGGAAAATAAACCTAAGTCCTAATAACCTAAGGCTAAACTATGACCTAGGTTGAACACTAATGGGCAACCTAAACTAATCCTAATCTAAAGGGGCACGTAGACCCTTGGAGGGAGAGGATAAGGATGGAGGGGAGTATTCATTAGCATTTAATGGAAATTCCATATGTGGACAGCGCCTGTTTTGGCGGGGCAGGTAAGAAATGGAGGTATCTATTTGGAGATAGAGCCAAATTCGGTTTTGCATGGGAAATTTGAAATTTAGAGATCGCCAACTCAAGTTGGCAGTGGCGTGGGAAGTTGGGAAAAGGCAGAGCCTTTAATGCATTAAGTGTTCTTGGTCCTCGCGACCAGCTCGCCTTGGAAAGTGTATGAGGGAATTTTGATTTTCATTTTGTTGATTCGGGCTTTTGCAAAGTTGCTCTGCATTTGGTTTTTCTGGTCTGGTTCAGTCGAACCAGCTCTTGAGATTTGTCACTGTTCTTGGAGATTTTGAGGTTGTTGCTAAGCCTGAAGAAGAAAGGAGTGTTGGGAAGTTTTTGCTGTCGCTGTGGAAGGAAATAATTCGGCAAACGAAGCTTTCTTCGAGTTCTGGAAAAGAGATCACAGGCATGTTGAGCCCTTCTCTTTAAAAATTCTTGCTTTGTCTAAGTGTCTCATTAAAACAACCCTGCTCTTGGGTTGGGATTATGTGATTGTTGTCGAGTCGATTTGATTTGGATTTCATTGATTCTTGCTTTCTTTTCTTGGAAACGTTAAGTAGAATCACTTCTGGTTGCTAGGCTTTGATTTGTCTTTGCACGAATCGAGTTGGAATATGAGTTGTTGTACTGGTTGTTGACAGTTTGGAGGATTTGAAATAGGTGTTTCCTTCTCTGTTCATGTTGTATGAAATCGGAACAGACCGTATGAGTTGTTCTCCTTACTGTGTAACCGTTTTCTTGTTGTTGTGTTTGGAACTGTCTTTGCATGTTTAAAGGAATTGTAATACAGTCGTATTGTGTTGGTTTGTTGACAGTATTGAGGATGTTCCTTACTGAAACTATAAGAAATTATGGTTTTGAATACTCAGCTGAGAGTAAATTAATTTTGAGATGGTTGTTAACAATACTTCGAACTGGATAATTCTTTTTAAATGATCTTATGGAATGAAATATCCACGGACTGTGCGAGTTGTTTGAAGTCGTATTCTTTACTAAAATTTTTAAAGGAAATAGGATTCTTTTTCCTTCTGTTGTTTTGGATTTTGATGAAAATGGCATTTGGGTTTTGTATGAGCATACGAATTGGCTTTGAAGAAAGAAATGATAACACGTTTTGTTGTTTCTTCCTTTTCTTGCTTAAAAGAAATAAAACTTTTCTCTTCCTTCTGCTGTGAATTAGAAGGAAATAGCATTTCTGTATTTTAAAGGAATTGGCATTAGAGTTTTATCTGAGTATTGTGAACTCGATTAGATGGATATGCTAGTAATACAATTATGTTGTGTTTCTTCTTTTATGTGAATTGACGAATACGAATGAGTATTCGTGGGAGTTGGAAAAGAGATAGTTTTCCATCGGAAATTATAATGAATTATATTGTTTCTCTTGCTGAGAGAGTAGATGATTGTTGCATTTCATTGTTGCTGTTCGACCTTTTTGTTCGGGCTGTCCTTGTGGAAACGCATTTTTAGTTGGATTGTTGTGCAAAGAAGAAATTGCTTGGGGTACTCGTTGTTTATGTTATATTAAATTTAAACGGTTCAGTTTACGAGAGTTGCTGTTCATTATGAACGATTGTTCAACTGTCATTACGACTTGGACTGTCCTGGTAAGGTAAACACGAGATGTTCTTTTTTTATTTCCTTGAAGAAGTTGATTGTCTCTTACGGAAATTATAGGGAAACAAATTCTTCTTCTTTTGCTGTTTTGATCCAAATGAAACAGTAATCTGGTTTTGATGAACGTCTTAAGTTCATTCTGACAAAAAGAATTGCAGTGGTATTTAGATGGTTTCTGAGTGCTGTTATTTTTTTGTACTAATGGAAAATTTGAATGTCTTCATGTGGTCTTCTGATCTTTGCACTGTCATTCAAGGAAAAATGAAATCGGCACGAATAATTCTTGTTAAGTTGAAGAAAACGATTGTTTCTTATTTGATTAGTTAAAGAAACGAATTCTTCTCTTTTGGCTGTTTAAATTCTGGAAATAGCATTATGATTTGTCTTGCTGTAGGTAACAGCATTGAACAAAATTTTGTTTTGAATGGAATGCGTTCTTAGACTTAAGAAATCATACGAATAATTGAATGTATGACTGTATAACTGCATATGAGCTTGATTTAAATGAAGTATGAATAAGGACGATGAATTCTTCCTTGTTTTCATTTAAAGCTGATTATGAATGAAATTACTCTTACTGCCTGAAAGTGAATTCCGAATGGATTTTGTAAGTTTCACTCTGAACTGTTATCTTGATTTGTGTCTCGTTTGGATTCCATTTTTAGAACAGTCATGTGGAAAGAAATAGGGACATGGATGAATGACTTGGAAAAATGATCTGTTCTTCTTTCATTCAGTTGGAAATCTATAATTCGTTGATAACGAATCTTGTAGTGCTTAGATAGGAGCGACTATATGCATTGTTGTTCACTTTCTTGTCTGTGCTTGATTGCTTGGAATCTAATATGATGCACGAACTGAAAGGAAGGTAATGGGTTTACATTTCAATTAGTTTCATACTTTTCATTTATTATTAATGAAAGGCGTGGAAAGGATAACAGTATGTTATATCAAAGAAGAAGCTACTTGTAATCTTAACTTTACAATATTGTGAATTAAGACTTGAACGGTTATGTGGAAACGGACAGCAGCTTCTTGGTGATTGCGATGATATTTTGATAGTTCAATTGTTATGCTGAGATTTCTTTTGTGCCTATTTCGTGATTGATGTCTTACTTTACGTCGTTTCATAAAATCGGGGTTCTTTTATTGAGACAGTTTAGTCAAGCACCTCATTTTAATGATAAGTGCTTAATATGCTCAGTTCATTGAACTGACCCGTGCAAATCATTTTGCAGATGGAATTTGATTAGAATGAAGACATGGTTGTTTTCTGATGCTTCTTGATTAGTTGAAGATGAATTGTAATTATTGCCTTTATTCCTCTTCGAGGAATTGTGAAAAGAAGAAAGTATATTCTTCTATCTATGAGTTGTATTGATGTTTTATGTAAACCATGCCCATTCAGTTGGATTGGCAAATGTATGGATTATGACATGAAATGATGAATACAATTACAAGTGTGATATTTTAATAATTATATCAGTTTGATATTGTTGACTAAATTGGAAATATAATGTTATTTCTTGATTTGGATTTGTTTAATTGTCCTTGGATGGATGCTAAATGGGAACTGATATCTATTCTTACCTAAATGCAACTTTTAAGTTGAAATATGCAATTAGTTCATACTTGGATAAAGATGAATTTTTAATTGACATTAAAAAGGATTAGGAAGAATATGATTCCATAACCGACAGGTATTCAGGATTAGCTTAGGAGCTAAGGAATATCAATTAACTTCGGAGTAATCGAATTTCGCTTTCGAACTCCATTAATGATCTCGTATGCTAAATTCAGAATAAAGGATATAGGACAAGTATATCCATAACTAATGGACCTTAACTATGTAATGTTAAGGAGAACAAATGATTACATTTCTTGGGAATTAGACCTCGTTTAAATGACGTCTAATAAGTTAGAATTCTGAATTTAGTTACAGTTGGGAAAATCTTGGCTAAGTTTAATAGGTTAAACTTATCACGTCCGTCGGTACGGACTGCTTAATCCAATGATTAAGAAGAGAACCAAGTAGGGAAATGCAGCCCTTCGACACGAAGGAGAAGATGCATAGCAAGCTAATGGATGGATTTAGTCCCTCTTAGCTATATACAACTGTAATGGAAACGAGGATCAAGGGATCAGCATGGATGCTGAAAGTTGATTCTTAATTATCAAATCGTATCCAAATCACTTGAGCAGGATGTGTATTCTCGATGGGAGGATTCTGTAGGACATTGGCATACGCCAGCTACAGCAAGGTGTCTCCATGAAGATGGGGTCTTCATGACGACACAATGTTGCAGCTGACATATTGCAATGCCCTCCCGAATTAAAACATCAAGAATACATAGGCTGAATGTGTAACTCTTGGCAGGGGATAGGAGTATGATCTGGTATACGGAGTGACTCCGGAATACTAAAGATAACTAGACACATGGGGTAATGGGGAAATGACATCGTATGTCTACGTATCTTTAGTTACCATGAGTGCCTTCCTATATTCGTTCATATTACTAGTTGGAAATTGGAAGTTTAAATCTGACCTTAAACAAAGAGGACTGGTAGGAACCAGGAAAGACCATTCTAGATAACAGGTGAAGTGAAGTGAAGGACGTATTCCGTTGATGTGTATCACATCCAGGAATATGATCATGCAAAGCATGTGAAAATCTTTGGCCAAAGTATCGCAAGTGTTGGTTGCGTTGTCCTTATCACTTAATTTAAGATGCAGGATGTCAGATGAATATCAGTAACAGATATTCAGATAGGCTTCTTAAATGGATCACTTCGATAACCGGAAACGGTTATGAGAACAGGTATATATAATATACTATGCATAAATGAACATGAAGGATCGGTTGTTGCTTCGAGTCATGAAATGAAGGATCGATGAAACTCCGAGCCATGAAAATGGAAGATCGGCAGTTCCTCAAGTCATTTACAGCAGCATATAGAATCTATTATAAGATTGAATGGCATTGAATGTGTGTTCCATATTGTAAATATGCGAACAGGAACATTAGTTTTAAAAAGAAATTGTGTGATCCAAATCGCGTTGTTTGGGCGTAAAAACAATTATTAAAACTTGAACGTGCGTTTGAATTTTATAATTCATAACAGAGAACGTTATCAAAAAAAAAAAAAAAAATCCCTTGTTCTCGTATCTTAAAAAGGGATGTTACACAAATTCCGCATGTCATTCCCGCACCTTCACAAGCCATTTTTAGCCAAAGGGCATTTCTTAGCCATTTTCAAAATTTCAAAGCACATTGCACTCCTGGAAGGTCGCATCCATTCTCGCAATCAAATTCGGTGTTTCAAAAATCTCTCGTGAGGATTTAAAGCTAATTTTGTCTTGTGCCGTACTACATTGCCATTATCACAAAACTACTTTCCAAGCTTCCATTTTTCTACCTAAGCATCTATTTCTCAACATATTTCCCATCATGAAAATCCATTTCAAAGGCCATGAGCATCTCTCCTCTGTTGAGACTTCCATACCTAATATACAAGACAACAATGTGCAACATCTCGACTTCAACTATTTTTGAGCACAAATTAACTTAGTTCATGATGGAGGATTTCCAATTTTAGTTCAATATACAAATATTGTCTTAGCCTACACAGCTCCTATTTTGATCCAAGCACAAAGGAAATCAAAGATCCCCAAGGCCAGGTAATTGCTAAATTGGATGTTAAATGCAGAATACGTGACTTTTGGGATCCCTATAGTAAAGGGCTCAAACGTTCTTACTCGCTCAAGATCAATCTCTGTTTGATCAAGAAAGTGAGAAATACAAGCACATGGTAGCCAAATCTTGGTTTAAAGTCCCAAAGAAAGGAGCTTCCAGGTTTACCCAAAACTATGTACAGAATTGATTTTAAGGAAGAACTTTCAGATATCATCACTCTTCTAGCCAGAATAATGGGTCTTCCTTCAACCAATGAGTTCCATTTCTAGATGTGCCCATATCTGAATATTATCTATGAAGGAAAGCAGAGTCTAAATTGGGGAAATCATTTGTGACAACCTCAGTGAACAACTAGCTAATGTGTAGAGGACCAAAACCTTTCACATGACCTCTTACCTGATGTATACCATTGTAGCATATAGAATATGGTTAGGTATTTCTCCTAATGAAGATAAAAAGGATGCTCCAATATATGAATATTATCCACAATTGACTTTGAAAAGTAGCAATCATCATTTCAGGAGGGTCAATGATGCCTTCACTATGTATATTGTCATATTTTTGGAGGGAAACACAATTGAAAGGTTTTCTGCTTGAGGCTAAACAATTGATCTCTACTTATGGTAGCTACTTCATTCAATTCAAAAAGTTCTCTTACATCAGGTTAGTAGGCTTTGAGGGAGCACCTCTCAAACTCCCAATTTTTGTAGTGACAATATTTCCCTTATTGAAATTTGTAGACAACTTGATATGTTGCATAGAACTTGTAGAGACAAGAAGATAATTGGCATTCAATTCCTAATTACCTTGGGTAATTACACTTGCAAGACTTGCCCTTAATGCACAAAACATTGAGAGAACCATTTCTCCTTTCAATTTTCATTTCTTTCAGAAGAGGTCTTGCTTTGATCTCAAGGGTTTCATTTCCAACAATTTCAGGATGTCTTTCTATCATCTCCTTGATCTGGAATATTATTGGGAAAACTTCTCAGATGACTATGAAGCAAGAAGAAGGTACTATGGTAGACTCTCATTGTAGAAAATCAAATATTTTGGAATCTATAAAGTACCAAAGGAGTTACATGATGATGATGAGGATCTGCAGTCTCTTGAGTAAATTAAATCTATCGAAATACTCCTCTTACCACCATTGATTGGTTCAAGAAAGAGAAGGAGGACTTATAAGAAATCATAAATCCAGTCATAGTAAGAACAAAGGTCTAGTTTGATAGAAAAATGGTAGCATATAAGATGGGTAGGTTGCATTCCCTTCCCAAGAAGCCTCTACATCTCAGAGGGATATTTCTACTCCATTACCTGAAGTACATGCTCAATCAGCTCCCTCTCCTCTTAAATCCACAACTTTAGTATACACTAAGAAAGGGAAAGATGAAAAGGTTGAAAAGGCAGAGGAGGTAATTGAAGAAGAAATCAAGCAACTACCCTCTCTAAAGAAAACATAAATAGTGTCAAGAGCTGGTCAGATTTTTGACCTCTCGTGTGATGACGAGGAAGAAACAAGAGAGCAGAAGAGAGTAACTATGAAGGAGGAAACATAGAAAATGAAGATGAAGTGGAAGATAAACAAGAGAAGGAAAAGTCGGAGGTTTAACATGTGAACATTCCATATACTCATGTCAAGGAGATACTTGCTTTCAATATTGATACATCTATTATGGAAGTCTCAATTTGTGCATACAAAATCTTGGCTTAATGAGCACACTTGCACTAGGTCCTCTTGTTCCTCCTTCTAGTGCCACTTTCACTTGGGTGCAACCTTTTGTTTAGAGCAAGAAAAGAAAGGCTTCATCCCAATTTTTTTCCCAAAATTTTATGTCAGTAGCTGCTCTCTTTGGGCACAACTCCTGTCCCATCTGTTAAAAGGTCCAATACTACCTCAAGGTTGGTGTCTGATGCAAAATTCCAATAATTTTTGGATATTTCTAAGCCAAGGGTTGTGAAGGATGAGAAATATTTGGCTTTAAATGACTTGGAATTGACAAGGATCCCATTAGGTGAATCTACTCCTAAGAGTGAGGTTCATAACTTAAAGGAGACGGTATAAAAGGTCATCGAAAGGGTGGATAAAGGAAAGAAGACACAGGAACAACTTGAGGAGCAGGTACATATTGATTCTGACTTCATCAGGTCTCTATTGGAAAGTGACAAGGTGTTATATCTAGGTCCTCTAACTTCAATGCCACCTCCTATTGTCTTGACTAATGAAGAGGTACAAAACATCAAATACATTCATAAGCATGCATCTTATGGAAAATCAATAGAGGCTATGGTAGATGAGATGTTGGTTTCTATCCTAAATTTCATGGAGGAAGCATACAAGGCATATGATAATATTTGTTCAATCCAGAAAATATTCACCTCAACCATTGCAGGCCTAGAAAAAGAGCTCAAGTTGTGGATAGAGTGCATACAAGATCTCGACAAATGAGCAATATTGATGAACAAATTTTGATTGTAAATAGGATCTTTGATGACTCAAAGAATAATCTTTCGAAGAAATGGGTGTATAGTGTGGATTGGAAGATTAAGGTCCTAGAAGAAGCAATTGATAAATTGAATAATATGTTTCGAAAGGTGAGGCCTTCAAGGCTTGTGTATTGATGAATTTCAAGATCTTCAATTTCATTTCTTTAACGAAGATTCTATGAGCAGAAATATAGTGCAAGATATTAAAGCAGAATTTAAAACACTCATCAAATAAAAATTGTTCAATTCTGACACCATAACCAGGGAGAAGATAAAGGAAATTTATGCACTATAGAATGTTGTTATTGAAGCAAACAAAGGATTTTCACAAAATGCAGACTTTTGGAAAGACATGGAAGGTTGTTTGAATAGTTGGGAAAATGCTACTGCAAACACTACTATTCCCAAGGTGTGGAGATTGTTGAGCACTTGTAAATGTCAAGAACTAGATTCTCAAGATGAAGATTGCAGTAGCTCCCTCTTCAAATGTTCCCTCGACTAGTGCATAGGCCTTTCTTTTAATTTCCCATGTATTTCAAAGTTGGCATTATTGTAATAATGTAATTTGTAATTAGATCCAACTTAAAGTATGATACTTTTGATTAAGTATTAATGTTTAATTAAAAGAAAGGAAATTGAAAGGACTCAAGTTGTAACTTCTCGAGTGGCTATAAAAAGGAACTCCATATCATTGTAAAGGGTTGGATTTTGATGATTGAAATGTAATACTCAAAACTTTATTCAATACATAAGAAGAAATTTTCCCTCTTATCTCTCTCGTATTCTTTTTGTTTTGTTCCTTAATCTGCATATGTGCTTTTGTTATGTTCAAATAAGAAACTTTGTGTTCAACCTATTGAATGTGGTGTGAAGAAATTTGTGTTTGAAACATTTATATTTCATGGGTTATTTGGATGTGTGCAAATTCATATAATTCTTAAAGCTTCATGCATGCATTAATAGGATATTACTTTGTTATCTATCTATCTGAAAGTGTTTCCTTCTTCTCTTCTTCCTCATTACAATAGTTGGTGATCTTGGGTAACCAAGGGGAACATTCATGTTCTTGATAGGAAAAAGTGAACTTTGAAGTCCCTTCTAGTCTGTCTTACCATTCAAGGCTATTGTTTCCTCTAACTATTTCTTACATTCCTTCTATCTTCTGTATTGAGAACATTATGGATATGAAGACATTCACAACATCAAAATCCTCATTCAAATGTTAGTAGTTTGTATATTTGTAAATAAGTAGTTTTTCTTGTTTGTGTGTGTAATAAGGGAACCTCTCCCATAAAGAGGAGGGATTGTTGTCCCCTAAACTATTGCTTAAATCAAAGATACAATTTTCCCAACCAACACTAGGAGAAGTAGCTTCCTCTCCTTACAAAAAGAGGTTATGTAATTAATTTGGCACTGGGCATGGTCTTTAATGAATTTTTCCCACCCCATTACTCACAGTATCGCTAGAAACAACATGCATGTCTCCTCAAGTTGTTTTGATTTTGGTTGGAGGTTTGGTGGCTGACATTTAGCACATTATTAACTCTTCCTCATGCTCTAAGATGAGCATGGCTAGTAGAAACTCTATTTTTATCTCTTAGCTAGCCAAATATTTAATTGGGCATGGATTTATCCTTTGATTTTCCCATTTTCTTTGTGTGCAATTCCATGAATGGAGTTTCTAGGAGTAATTTTCTTTTTTCTTCATCATGGAGCATGTTTACAAGTTGATTTAAATTTTTTTCTGCTTTTGTAAACAACTTTGTCTCCTCCAAGATGACCATTGATTTAGAAATGGGTTCGTCATTCTCTTCCTCATTCTTAAGAACAAGGCTTACAAGATTAAACACATCCTCAAAAACATCATGAAGATTAAATAAATCAAGAGGGGCTGATAGTTTCTTTTGCAAGATATTCTTCATGATTTTCCTCCAAAGCTGATTTTATGAAAAGAGGCAAGGAAAGATCTATTTCTCCTGGAATTTCTTTCTCTTTCTCAAATACAAGGGATAATTTGCTAGCAAGAGGATCTCTATGGTGGAATACATACAATGATAATGTAAAACTAGTGAGTTCAATGGGTTCCTCCTCACCAATACAATCTTCTAAATCTGATAGAACTTAAGCCTCTTCATTGTCAAACTCTATAGAGAACTCCCTTTGGATCTCAACTCCATTGTGATCCTCCATGAAATGATTATATGCAGGAAAATATTGATCAGTATATTTATTTCCAACTAAGGGAAAGAGGCTCTTGGTAATCTCTTCTACATTCAATCCTTCTGAAATTGATTTCTCCTCCTCTAATGTTGATTTTGTAAGCTGAGACAAATCAATGACCTCTATGAACATGAATCCATCAAGAAAAATACATTCATATTAGATATATTTTTATCATCTTCCTTTGTTTTTTCTTTTGCAAAAATATCCCCCACTTTATTCTCTTAAATCTTAGCCGTTGATGTAGGTTTAACCAGTTGTGGGATTTTTTTGAGTCAAAATGTAAGCTCCAATGTTTCATGTTTTGCATATGATCTCCTCTCGCATGGCTTCTCTATAGAATGATTCACAAAGTTTTCTTACACATATTCCTACCCAAAATATTGAAATAAATTCTCACTTTCCAAAGAAAATTTCAGCTTCTCCTTTAGAAATTCCTAGAAATGGGTTAACCATCCGATTGGCCATCTAGGTTATTAGATGGTCTATAATTCTTCATGGTTTGAATATGATTCTCAATGAGGCTTAGACACATAATAATTTGGGTCCATGAAGTGAGGGAATGATTGAACTTTTTCTTATCCTATAGGGTTCAAATGATAAAGCAGGTGAAAAATTTTGTTGTGGAAGAGAAAGGGTGGCGGGATGGTTCTTGAGAAAGTTAGGTATATGATATTTTGGTTTAGTGGGTGCAGATTTGAAAGAAGGAATGGAAAATATTCATGTTGGTGCTAAAGGATTACCCCATTGAAATGATTCTTCACAACTAGATGTATCACTTTCCTTTTTCAATCGATTGCAAACAAAATGTTCAAAGTTTCAACCATTATAATTAGAGTTTGAGTCAAAACCTCTAGCTTCCATTACGGATGTACCAACTTGGCAGAGGTCTACCCCATGGATAAGGTTCACTAAAACCAGGTAGTTTAGCCACCATTATGTTGTATACTCCTCTCCTTGAAACAAGGTTTCCTACATTTCTTGAATCTCGCATTTGAAGATGAGCGTATCCCTCTTCTTACAAAGAACTATGGTTAACAGGATAACCATAAATATCAACAAGGTTTGATTGACATGTATATTCCTCATGATAAGGCTCATAATATTAGTTTGGAGGAGTATTTTGAAGTTATGAAGGTGGAGGGGAATGGTATCTTTTCTTGGAAATCAAGATTCCATTTAGGAAATGAAGTCATGATTTTAAAACTTCAAGGGAAAAATTTCACTTGTGCACAAGGATGGAGTTGTGTAGGGAATGGAAGGTGGGTATAAGGTGTAGTCTAGGACTACCAAAGTAGCTTGATCCTCTAAGGCGAGGGAAAAGTAGCGCCTCAAAGCCACGTGGGGGTTAGTTTATTCCACTGTGTAGCTAGCCTCGTGACACTGGTATCTAAAATAATGGAAAGACTATGTACTTGAATGAGAAAAAGGGTTGTTTGAATCAATGAAGTTGCAAGATGTGCTTGAAAATTCCTCCAAAGGCTGGATTTCATCATTAACACATCAAACTTGGTGAAATGGAGATGTAAAGCTCTTCAATTAGGTCCCACTTGGCTTGCCAAAACTGTTGGAACTCAAAATTGTATCATGTCCTAGATCATGAGAGACCCAATATTTTGAGGAAACATGGGACTTTCTCCAAGTTGTGGGACTTGCACTTGAGACAAACCTCTAGAGAAGGTTGGTTCCTCTACTTATTTCTAATGTTAAAACTACTCCTACAACTAGAAATGTAACTAACTAATCATAATCATGCATTCCAAGGAACTAGAGAGAGAGATCTATGAAAGGAAAATCCTAAGTTAAAGGTTTGTGATAGCACCAAAGAAAGGGGGTGAAACACTCGCATGAGGTAAAGTGGGGGAAATGAGAAAAGAGAGGGCAGACAGATGTTCCTCAAACCATAACATCATTCAACTTGCCATTTTTTCACAAAGCACAAAAAAACACCTTACAAAGTGATAAAAGATGCACAATACACCACAATCGTAAACGAGAGGCAAGAATGTAAACAAAATGAGCTAGGCCGAGAGTAGCCACAAAAAGATATTATTCCCGAAATATGCACAATCCATTATAATGAAGTGGAAGAAGGCAAGGAAACACATATCAAAGGTACAAATTCAAGGCATGTAACTCATATCTACTCCTCGTAACCATTTTGGTGTGGTGCCTTTATAAATTGATAGAACCATCCTTAAAAATGAGCACCAAATACCAATATATAGAAAAACAAATAGAGATAGAGAGAGGGGGGAGGGAAAAGAGAGGGAAAATCAGATTTCCTCCTTCAACCACTAGCAAGATGTAATAAATGTCTGAAAATAATCATGGGCATCCCGCCAAATCCATCCCCCACATCACATTGCTTATTGGAGAATCCAAGGGTGCCGTACTTCATTAAATACATGTGGTTAAACTACCAGATCTGGCCTCTGTTGAGTCCGCAACCATGCAAAATACCCTCGGAAACCCAACACACTGAGTAAAATCATTGGACCTATTTCCTTATCGAACACCATTAAAAATATGAAACAAGGAAAATCAAGGTTCAGTTCAAGAACATGTGACATATGACATGTGTTGATCCCAACATGTTTCGATGTATGGAGGACCCGAAACCCTAAACACCGTAGACTCCATCTAATTCCATAATAAGTCAGTAGGTCAATGAATGATGCCTAGTGACCACTAGCTCTAAATATTTTGTTGATCTATAACCTAATGATGTTAGCCTTTTGTATCCTAAAGGACCGCTAGACTTTTGCACTTTAATGCGACCGCTAGCCTTTTCAAATTTGCAAGGGGTGTGAATTTGGGATAACACAAACATAGCCAAATTTGGCATTGCACAAAGACAAGTTACCAAATTTTAGTGTCTACAAAGTGGGATAACTATATTTGTGTTTTAGATGTTTCCTCTCCTCTTATGTGGTTTCATAATCCCAAAAAACCTCTCGTTTAACTACATCCAAAAACAATAATTACTACTCATGTTGGATATGCCTCTTTAGTGCATCTTGGAATTGAATCTATAACTCTAAAATCATCATTCATTAAAAAATTTAATTTCATATTGGTTGGTGAGCTTGGACTATGATAATATATGAACTCCTAAATATTATTCAATCCTTATGAAATTTAGGGTGATGACACCATAATTTAAGTGGCTCTCCTCATAACATATTGGTTGATTGGCTATGGAATAAGTTAGTTTTTTTCTCACCTTATCCTCTATGGCTTTGTAATCCAAACAAAAAGTATCATTCAGCTTAGGATTTCTAAATACATGTCTTACTACCCTAAACAGATATGCCTCTTTAGTGCTCCAAAATCATCAATCACCATTCATATTATTAAATTATACAAGCAATGGATATTTATGTTGTTATTTCATGTTTGGCTAAACCCTCTTGTATTAATAAATGAGGACCCATAATTATTACTAAAATTACACCTTGTAAAGAAAAGTAAATATAACTCAACTAACATCAGATCCTTTCACATTTCATATACATGTCAATTAGATAATTTATAGCTATGAAAAGTTGATAAAAGTATTTTGAGCTCTCATTAATCTTAAACTTACCATTTCCTCGTCTTTTTCTCTATTCTAACACTCCCGAGAAAATAAAAATCAACTTTCTAGTAACATATTAAGAAAACCAAATCTTAATTCTCACCTCTTGCAATGTATCTTACATTTTTATCAAACTAGTAACCCAACTTGTATTCACCTTATAATATGGCACAAGGTTCCATTCATATTGTATGTTGGGAAGAATGTGGTTATGACATAACGTCAAATCATTTTTGGATAATAAAAAGTTATAGTTTTTCTTACCTTACACTTTTTGAATTGCCATTCAATGTGTGATTGAATTGAAAAATGATCAAGAAGAACAATATCTAGCATGGAGAAGCACTTAAAAATGAAAAAATTGGGTGAGCTATAATAATGGCCATGTCAATCTTCTTTAAGAACCCTTTCATATACATTTTGGAGGTTATGCTATGTATCACACAAAGGAATAAATTTGGCACAAGGAATTAGAGTCATAAAACCTATGTTTGTTTTGTATATAATATTATGTACCTCACACTCGTCAGTTCTGCAGCCCATTGGCAAATGGTTTTGTTTGTTTGATGTCATCTTGACCATGATAAAGTCTTCACATAGTTGCACATCTAGACATTTGTTAGAAAGACACTACCTAAGTTGCAATCTTTCCACAATATCATTTAAGGCATGAAGGTTAATAATATCGACAAAATAATTTTGCAAGTTTAACGATACAAAAATAAATTAGCTAGTGGGGTTACACCCGTGATCAACACAATTTGGAAGCCATTTTATAGAAATAAATGTAGAAACTCATATATGATGATGATGACTTGTTAGAAAGACGTCTAACCAAATAACCTTGCTGATATCTATAAGTGAAAAACTAACTATCTTGATTTCGAACAGACACTGAAAATCTAGATTTACAAATCATTGTGAAAAATTATCGACCACATACTTGCAAGAGTGTCTATTATACCCAATACATTCTAAGATTATATATTCATAACTAACCACGATTCAAGCACATATCTTCATTAGATTCTAGATTTAAGCACTTATCCTCATTAGATTCAAAAACTGTCATTGAATGCTCTACAAGAAATCGCCGAGTTTAAATGAATGTAATATATATAAATCGATTAGAACTAAATGCAATACAAATAAGGGCCACATAGATGCAAAGACTCCTCGTGTTTGTAATAAAGAAGTGAAGATGGGAGGATTTATTTTTGCTGTTCTTACACTGGGTATTTGATTTATCAGATGACGATTCTTTGGTAGAATGGAGATTTTAATAGATTAAAAAACCTACTTTTTCCCATTTTCCATGGCTAAATGCTTTTAAAACATAGTTCACACTAAAACCAAATAAGAAAATATTGAGTAAAGAGATCATGGCATCTCCGTTGACTTTCTCAAATACTACCCAATTCCTTGCAACTAAAAACAATGATAACTGGAATACATTACATTATTATTTATGTAGCAAAATTTGACTTAGTTAGTAGGTCCCACCATTTTGGTGAAATAAAGACATTTCCATGTTTTTTTAGTTCACTATTATTAATTGAATGTTTCACTTTCCAAACAGTTGGTCCAGGTTTAAGTTACTCAATAAAAAAATGGTTTCACTTCCTTCACTTAGATCTTTGTTGACATTGCCGTTTGAATTACTTTCCTCCTCATTAGTTGGACGGACCAAAATAAATGGCTAGAAAGGAGATAAAGATTCATTTTGTATGCGTCCATTTACATGCAACATATTATGAAAGAGTATTCCATACACTAGAAAATAATAGTCCATCCAACGACATTTTATTGTTATCTAACAAAAATCTTAGAATATTTAATGGCATCCATTAAAATAGACTTCCATGGAAAATAATGAAAGTCCTATAGAGATTGTAGTAGGTTTATGAACAAACTCTCAGCTACTAGACATATGATCAATTTGTTCACTACGTTGGTTTATACTTGTTTGTAAGCATACTAGTTTAGTTGTAAGAGTACTGGAGTCCGTATTCCTCCATTCAATCCCAAGCAGAAAGGAAAAGACAATCAAAACAAAAAAAACATTTCTTCATCTTCCTTCATATTTATCTTCACATCAGAATCATGTATTTATTCATAAAAAGTGTATTATTGCTTGCCATTGAAGTAGAGCATGCAATGGTATACTTTAGCCACGGAGCACTCCAATGTCAAATCATTGATCGCAAATGATCACATTCATAGAAGTATGAGTTGCAAGAAGAGGCTATTGAAAGCATTCACAAAACTCCCTCCACAAACAACTGAAACCAATACGTGAGTTGAAAAAAATATAATAATCACAAGTTCAAACTTATCCAAATTTCTCCCCATACACATGGCCGAGATCAAGAAAAATTTATTGGCTTTGCTAACTGGTAAAAAATAACAAATTAAATTTAAAAATCACCTAAATTTACTATATTTTCCAATCTTACTATATTTCACAAAATCTACCAGTACTAATTGTAAATGTTATACATTAGAATATAATGCTTATATTTCAAAATACATACTGACTACTCTATACTTATTAAGAAAAATCCCCCATCCGTAAACCTTGGTTGAGAACTGAGGATGAATTTGGGGAATTGAAGGATGTCATTGAAAACATCACTCTTTTATGTCATATGATGCATGCAACAACCATTCGGGGATAAATATCCAGGGGTTTCCTCTAAGACGAGTAAATGCACGGCTCTGAGACCTATCCATTAGCTTTAGTGTTTATTTTTGTAATTTTATTTATAGTTTTTTTAAAGACATCCAAAGAAATGTTTTAGCAAATATCACACACACGAAGGTTCTTTATCTTCTTCAATGACAAATCTAATAATTGTTCCAAAGTGGCTGTGTTTAACAACCCAAATGCAATTTCCAATTTCTCACTATGGTGGTAGACAAGTAATTCCTTCTCCTCCACCTCTACATCATTAAATGCAGTAGGTGCTCTATCTATATCATACCCTTCTGCCTTCATCTCCCACAATAATTTCTCCAACTTTGCATAGATCTCTTGTGTTTGTGGGTGTGATATATCTCCTACACAAAAAAGCATGCTCAATTAATGTAATCGCTCCAAAGTCAAGCTTCAAGACCCCAAACTTAGGTCTTCAAACAAATATGGTCAACCATGCATACATAATGATCCATTGTGGGCTTGATGCCATAAAAGTCACTCATGTGACTAAAATATTTACAGCCATCATCTACTACACCTGCATGACTGCATGCAAATAAAACACAAATAAAGCTTACAAGGTCAAGAATGGCTCCATGGTGCATCATCAGTTCAAAGAGTTTGAGGGCATCCGTGTTATAGCCATGCATTGCATATCCTGCAATCATTGCATTCCATGAGGCAACATCTGGATGATGCATTTTGTCAAACAAATGACATGCCTTCTGTATGCTGCCACATTTTGCATACATGTCTATTAGAGCATTTGAGACTACAATATATGACAAAAGTCTACTTTTAATTATTTTTTGATGGATCTCCATACCATGTTTCAAAGCTCTTATTTTGGCACACACTGGTAGGATGCTGACAAAGGTTGCCAATTTTGGATTTACATCTGCGAACTGCATTCGCTTAAAAATATCCAAGGCATATGCATTACCTCCTTCAATCGACCCTGTTTACAGAGCGCTCTAAGAATTAAATTTGGATTTAGGCGGGTAATGGATGACATCGTATGCTTGATGCATTTTCTTTCACGCCACAGAGAGCAACGATTGTGGGGAGAGGTAGAGGGAGAGAATAAAATTTTTCTCCCCTGAGGAGGATCATCTCATCATCCAAGCAGGACAACAAATGGGCCACCATCGCCCGCATCCTCCCCGTTTGCCGCACCAACAATGCCATCAAAACCACCGGAATTCCATCGGGAAAACGTGAAAACATCCAAAACGGACGTCAAACTATCAAATTTAACACAGTCGCAGAAACGTTCGCAAGGGCCTCACTTGATTTAGAGGGATATGTTAATTACTTTTTATAGTTGATGTGGTTTTTAATTTTTCGGTGTGAAATTGTGTTTGTGCAGCATTAGGATGTGTATGGGAGATGCACTTGTTTGGTATTATTGCAATCTATTTGATTTTTTTCTGTACCATACAATTTGGGCTTTGAGGGCATTTCTTCTGCATCATGCATAAGATTTTTTTGACTTGTTGTTGCCTCTGTATAAAAACCTTAGACTCCAATGTTTGTGCAGAAATCCTAACTTGTGTTCTTGCCAAAAATTGAATAGATAGCGGTGGCTCTTTGATTTCAATGTGACCTTCTAGCATTAGGATAACTTTATTCATTGAAGGCCTTATTTTCTCATCCTCTTGAATACACCAAAATGCAATTTTAATTACATTTACAACCTGTTTACCATCATAATCAGCTGAATATCTTAGTTCTGGATCAACTACATCCATAATCTTTCCTTCTTCAATCATACCTACTACCCAACATGGAAAATATTCCATACCCTTAGGATAGGACAAGTCTAAATTCTTCCGGCCACTAATTATTTCTAGCAAAACCATCCCAAAGCTGAAAACATCACTCTTTTCTGTCGCAGATGCATGCAACAACCATTCAGGGGCTAAATATCCGGGGTTTCCCTAAGACGAGTAAATGCATGGCTTTGAGACCTATCCATTAGCTTTAGTGTTTATTTTTGTAATTTTATTCATAGCTTTTTTAAAGAAATTGAAAGAAATGTTTCAGAAAATATCACAGAAACCACACAAATTAGTCGATTAAATGTTTTAGCAAGTATTATGATTTTTCCATATGCATAAAATGGAATTGTTGATAATGTTTCAACAAGTATTATGTTTTTATCATATGCTCATTCGTCCCCAGTCTTGCTTCTCCATTTTCACCTTGGTAATATGTAACCAAAATTCCTGCAGCCCACTTGATCCACTTGTTTGGTATTATTGCCATCTATTTGATTTTTTCATATACCATACAATTTGGGCTTTGAGGGCATTTCTTTTGCATCATGCATAAGATTTTTTTGCATGTAAATGAAATTTGGAATTCACATGGACAAAATTGATGTACAACCATAACTATTGGTGGAAAAGTCTCACTTTTGTTGATTTGTTGAGATTTATTTCCCCAATGAAACTCTAAGCTTCCTTTTGAATCTGGTGGTAGACTCCTTCATGATCACTCCTTCCAAGTTTCATGAAAAACTAACTTAGTTTGAGGGTTCTATTCTCATGCCCTAGCTCTACTTGGACTGTAGCTTACAGTAAGCCCAAGAGGTATCTTTTTGTTATAATTTCTCCTAACACTTGATTCAAGACCCTAAATTTTGCAAGGAGGACTGTATTAGTTATAATTTTTATGTGTCTATGATCTTTTTGCAGGTGCATTAGGTATTGCTCAATATAAATTTTTTTGTGTCTATGATCTTTTTGTAGATGCATTGGTATCTGTATATAATGTAGCCAACAAATTCCTCCTAATCCTCCACAATGTCTTGTGAAAGACAACAAATTTCTCCTAATACTCCACTATTTGGACTCTTTCCCCTTGCATGCTAACAAATCTGCTTCTTGTTCTTGATCACATGCGTTGTCTGGATCAAGTTATTTGAGGATTGGAGGTTTGTTTAGCACATGTTCTTCAGTTGCAGTAGTTGTCAATGGTGTTCCATGGAGGCTGGAGAAGATCACAATGCACTGGTAAGCAGCCGCAAATGACCAGAATGAACTAGTAGAGGTTGCAGAGTCTGTGATAAGCCTCTGGATTTCCTATGAGGATTTCTTCTGTAAGTTACAATCAAGGGTTTTGTAATTATATATTTCTATTCAAGATTTTTGCAACAGAGTTCCCATCTCTGCAAAGTGCTCTGTAATTCACTAATTGTAGCGAGCACATGATTTGTCAGCATTTGATCCCTCAAAGGCCTCTATAATCCATTATTGGCTTCCTAGAAAACTGCCATTGGTTGTAATAACATTGAGTTTCCGCATTCATTTTTTCAATTTGTCGATTTTCTGTTGTGGAAATATCCTGGTTCTGCAAGAGTAATGCAAAATCCATCGTTTGAGTTTAAAAAGTTTATTGTATTTAATAAAAACTAAAAATCAATCACACACCTTATCAACATTAACTAAAAAATGTCATAACTATCCCTCTAAAACAAATAGCTTATACCTTTCGGCATTCACATTGCATTGTACACATGCGATTGCAGCAGAACGTATAACAATTGTCCATTGTCATTTACCACATGCAAAATCCCATGTACATATTTTATACTAAATATTTGGTCTAGTGCAGTTAAAACTCAGAACATTAATGTGCAAAAAATAGTTCCTTATGATACTGTGACAATTTCGTAAGTATTTAATTTTTGTACACCCAAAATAGTTATTGTGTTGGAGCGAAATGGTAATGACATTATTCAGTGACTAAAGCAATAATTATTCATCCTTAGACTCTTTTTCCCAATAACAAATGTATTGGTAATGATAGCTCAAGATAAAACTAAGTATTATTTATAATTGATACAAAAATTTATCCTTCGGAGCTCCTACTCCTCCTGTAAACGGTTTGTCTCAGCTGAAAGTATTTTCAGCTGCTCAAGGTTGTCCTCTAACTCCTCCAACAAAGAAACCATTTTCATTCACCACTTTCCATAGGGAATCAATTGTACTATCCCAATCTACGGAGTTTGCTGCAACCAACTCTGATGTGATTACTCTCTTATCTTGCATAGACAAATCAGTCCTCACACCCAACCCTGTATTAAATTATCTGACAAAATCAGCCCGGGATTAAAGTAAAATAAAAGACTGCGCTAAAGCCAGAAAATCTTCTAGAGCCTATCAAGAAATTAAAACTGAAACATTAAAGCCTAACCTTGATTCTCTCTCTCCTCACCATCATCAACATTAGTTTCTGTTTCAGTTGAAGGTTGTTTGAAATCCTCAGTTTCTGATGAGTCATCAAAGTGAGAATTTGCGGCTTTAGATCCTCCTTGTTCATGTTGTATACTCTCCATTCCAAAAGCAATATATGTACAACAATAGTATTGCAATCTTGTAAAAGAGATAATTGCAATCCACTGTAAATTACACTGCTCTGGATCGTCACATTAATAATCCCAAAAAAACTTAAAAACTTAAAAAGCTAATAATAGTCACCCAACATGCAACATGCAAAGCCATACAATTAGGATTTTTTTCAAAAGCAAGAAAGACAACATTGTCCTTTTAACTTGCGTGAACATGCAAATAGGAAAATATTTTTACAAAGAAAAAATAATAAATTAATAAATACAGTGCTGTGAATCCTTATCTCACAATTAAAAAAGAAAACTAATAATACTAAATCGTTTCAAAGTTTTTCAAACATTAGAAAGATATTAATATTCATGCAACATGTAAACTTATGGCAATTTTTTTAAAAAAGTTGAATAAAGGTAAAGATATTCTTTCAACATGCAAATAATTAAAATAAATATACAAATTCTACTCAACCCCAATTCAAAGCATACAATCACAATCAATTCACTAGGTAAGTTAGAGTTTTTGCCTAAAAACACAAAAAAAAAAAAAAAACTGTTAAAAAGTAAAAACGTCCAGACGGCCGTCAAACCGTCAAATTTAACACAATCGCAAAAATGTCCGCAAGGACCTTTCCCATAGGGGAACACCTTTGGTGTAAAAAACTTAGAATATTTAATGGCATAGTTATTCACATTGAAATAAATTCACCATGATAAGATCGGTCATGGAATAATATAAGTCAAAATGGAGCTATCATTGTATTTCTTTTTGCAAACCAAATAAACTTCATTTCATTTGTTACTCTATCCTTGTTAATATATTTTTTCTTTATAAGAAACTAACGATTTTATATAGATATTGGTATTTTTGTCCCATGTTAGAATAGAGATTACATGTATTTGATGTATATTTATTGAGTAAGAATATTTATACCGAAGATTTTATTTGGCTAAACAACAATGGTTAGGGTGCATCCAATCTATCGAAGTCACCCAAGGCACAATCCCAACCCTATTCATTTAATTCTCGTGTCAAGTATCTAAAATGAACTTATATTATGGTGGATGACTTGACAAGCCATTATCCTCACCATCAACTACAACCCTTTCAAAATTAACATATTTTTATTTTAAAAATTATATACCAAAAATATCCACTAGACAAAAACAATCAATCATATTAAAGGGGTGCTCTTCTTTTCCGGTAAACAAAGTATTTTGTTAAAGGTATTGTTGTATGTTTTATTTCAATAGTGATTGTTTATTTAAATTATTTATGCTTCCTAAGTCTTTAAGTTTAGTTATGTATAAATCAATATTTTGTGATGATAATGAATTGAACCATTACAAATAAATACTCAATAATAATATTATTAATGATGATTTTCACGTCATTTAAAACTAAATTGGTTTATGGGGCTTCCTCAAATGAATCATTCAAATACGTAGTAAATGTTGTCTTAAACTTAATATGCATTAGATCATTTCAGTTATCATTTTTTCTATTGCCTTGACTTAAAATTGGTGCATTTTGTACTATTTGAAAATGTTTGTGTATTTGTCTATTGTTAATTTAAATTAGTTATTATTGGCATATTTTTCAGTTTTTGCGTCTCTCTTCCATGCTCCTTCATGTTTCTATTTTTCACCCCTCTGTGTCTTTCTTTTCCATTGAATCCCTTTTTTAAAGCACATGTATTCCCGTGTGTTTGTCTAGAGCCTCACTCTTATAAAGAAATTTTTAGTTTTCTTTTATTTGAGTCTCATGAATCCTTGTTTGGACCATATTTTTTTATTTTTAACCATTAGAGGTCAACATGGATGCCAATAGGTTTGTGATTTGAATTTAATATGTCTTTAAATATACATCCATTCTAACACATTTGACATAGTTATTAATATAAGAGTAAATCTAGAGAATTCATTATTCATGTGAATCTATTGAAAAAATATTTGCGTTATAGAGAAGTCTAAACATTCATTGAACCATTCACTTGTATTCATATAATCAATGAAAGACATGGGGTATATATTGCATCACGCTAATTTTCTTGGATCTTAGATTATTTCAATTTATAACTTGTTTTGTTTGATATTGTACACAATTTAAGGGCATAATAAGAATGAAGCTAACTATAAGAGATACCTTAAAACAAACACCATATTTCTTAATATTTTTTAGACATTGTATATATAATATATAAAAACAAGAGTCAAGGATCCCTTTCCTTTTACATACCATATATATTCTTTGAGAACAAACAAAATTGTGCTATATGCACTACCAAGGAACTATCCCGATATAACTATAAACATTCATACATATTTTAAAGAAAAAGCCACATTCAAGACAACTAATCATCCGAGTCTAATAAAATGTTGATGACTTCGACACCTTGAACTCCACCGAGTTAATAAATGAAACCCATCTACCTCCACCATATAATCCATACCTTACCGAAGTGGAGAGCCGCTTATATTCTTCGAGGTTGAGCCTCGAAGTTCTTCCCACCAACACGGAGATGGATTTACTAGAGCAGAGAGGGCCTCTAGTCCAAAAAAGGGATCCTCAATACCCTATCCTCCTCTCTTGCTTTGCAAAGTCGGATCACATACCCCACAAAACCCTTGAGGATTTCAAACCTCTTTCCTAGCTCCACAAATGCAGCCTTGTCGACCCATCTGGCTTGACTCGCTAATGCTTTAGAGAACATGGGCCAAAGAAGCTTGACATTATTTCTCCACACCCTCCTCCATACTAATATTTTGAATCAAGCTAAACCCATTTACAACCAATCTCCACCTCCATATTCTTGTTATGGTTCATAATCTAGAGATGTTGACTTGGAGCTCCCAATTAATTTCAATGGCCTCTAAGACTACTCATAGTTGATATTAAAGATCAATTTCAGATTTTTTTAAGTGATACCCGAAAGGAAGCCCGTCTCGCATTTCTTTGCACCTATAAAATGAAGAAGGGGAAGCATCGAAGATTCCATGTTGTGATTATTATCGAAAATTTGACCGAAAGGAAACACCACCTCCCAACTTATATCCCTTACCACCTTCACACGTGAGATCACCCTCTTGTCCCCTTATGAATAGAACAACCCTCATCAAAAATACATTCCTCTAATCCTTGCCAATCCTTCGCATTAGAACTTATGATTTCCCCCACAAGCAACTCCGACCCCTTATTGGCTAATAAATCCGCACACCCTTTACCCTCTCTAAAGATGTGAATGATTGAACACTCTTCAATTTTACTCAACCAAAATAAAACTTTTCCTAAAATCAATTTGATTTTCCAAGAGGGGCTTTTCTTTTAATAACATAACTTAACTATTACCTAGGAATCTCCTTCATTTTTAATTTTCTAGATCCACTACCATTTTTAGGCCTCTTTATATCGCTTAAATTTCAACAAGGTCAGCAACTTCCCATTATAAACTATAAGAACCAACTGAAAACAATTCCCCTTTTTCATTTCTTATAAGGCATCTGGCACCAAAATTCCTAGATTCCCCTTAGAGGCACCATCAAAATTTAATTTATAGAAACCTCTCGGGAGGGGAATCTAACTAGTTAATGATCTTCTAATCGAGGCTAGGACACACATCTAGGACAAGAACCAAGGCTGAAATGTTATTTTTGGCCAATTTTTAAGAATTCCTTATCTCTTGAAGAGAAAGGACTACCATTGTTCCAATGGATGGAAATATTCTCGAAAATGGCCAACTCCAATCGATTTAAAACAACCCTAACTGAGCTAATTTCCTACCAAAATATCATTTTATTCCTTTCCCACCAAAGATGCCAAATCAACAAGAAAGGACTACAACTTCAGATGGAGGCAAGAGCCTCATTTTTCCTTGCCTAGACCAAGCCAGGAGAATAGATGGCAGAGACTCCAGTTGAACCCAAGGGAAGTTAAATTTGGCACAAATTCAATTCCAACATTTGACTACAAAAGGGCAAAGTGGACCAAAGAAATGATATAAATCCTCCTCCTCCTATAACACAAAATACACCTAGTAGACCAGTGTTCCTTATGATTGTCTCCTTTTTTGAGTTAAAATTATACCCTTATAAGATAACGAAACAAAGGCACCAACTTTTGGAGGGCATATTTTGGACTAACAAGAAATCCATTCATTTTCTTCAAAACCATCTTCCAACACTAACTTCCTATATCCCGCAATGAACAAAATAATTACCCGATTTAGAAGCAATCCAAATAATTTCACAATATGGGGGCAAGTGAAAATTATCTCAATGCCAACGCTGATTTAAATTGGGCTTTAGTCACCTTTGAGATGGGAATGTCCCCCACTTCTTTCCAAGAGAATATGGGAAAATCTAAAGAAATCTTAACCCCATAATCCTTCAATTTATCCCCCCATAGGGGAATCAACAACTCTTTAAGCTCTTCAAATTTTGGAATCCTTCCCAAGGTAGGGAAGCCATTCCAAGAATCATTCCTAAAACTGGCAGATTCTCCATTACCAACCATCTAGAGACTGATTGAGAAAATATTTTCCTCCAAGAAAAGATGAAATTCCATATGTGGGAGCCTTGAGGTGGTTGATCAATAGATAGTAGAGCAAAGATGATACAAGGAGGGGGCAAATATTTCTTTTCAAAGATGATACCCAAAGGAGAATTGGGTTTAAAAGAAGGTACATACTAGCTTAGCCCCATTTTCAAAACCTAGAGCATGCAAAGTCTATTTTTCTAAGCTAATAATCCCTACCCCTCCACATCTCTTAGGCAAAGAAATGATTTCCAATTTCACCAAAGGAATCTTCTTATCATCCTTAGTTCTCTACCTTAACAAATATCTCATAATTCTAGTTAGCTTTGATAGAACCACTTTTGGGATTTTCAAAACTAAGAGGATATAAGGTGGAAGGGTGGTGAGAAAAATTTTGAAAAGAAGAATCCTTCTAGCAAAGGATAATCCTTTCCCCTTCTAGGACTGAATATGGCCTTCAAATGCTTCCAACAAGTTATCCCAAATACTCGATTTACCAACCCCCATGAAGAGAGGAATCCCTAGACATTTCTAAGGAAGATTTCCTAAATTGAAACCAAGAATCCTTTGTATCCTCAATATCAACCTTATGGAGGTGTTGAAAAATAAAATTATTGAATTTGGCTTACTAATCACTTTCCCAACTACATTTGAATATGATTCTAATATATCCCTAAAGATCTTTGTTTCCTAGATGGAAGCTTCACCATTGTGAATTGTTGGTGGGATAAAGGATCATCTCCTTCAACGACCTTTAAACCAATAATATTTCCCTCCCTCGTGATCAACTAGATTGATTTGGCCAGAGCTTCGCAACCATGATTTATAACAAATAAGTGAGCAGATCACCCCGCCCGATCCCTTTATTAATCTCAAAGAAGCCTTCATTTGAACCATTGACCAATATGCCATAAATCTTGAAAGAAATCAAGTGTGGAATCCATCGGGCCCTAGAGCTTTGTTATTCTCCATGGAAAAACCATGCTCTACACTTCCTTAAAAGAAAAAGGAGCTAAAAATAAATTTTGATCCTCAATGACTAGGAAAGAAATATTCCTAGGAATTTCTTTTTTCTTTGATCTTGGAAGGGTGCCCGAAATGCATTTCAACCTCCAATAAATTAGAAAAATATGCAACAACCTCTTTTTTAATACCATCCTCATCATGAATTAACTCCACATCACCATTTTTTATGTTTGAGATAAAAGTTGAGATTCTTGTGTATTTTACTGATGCATGATAGTATTTAGTATTTCTATCTCCTTCCTTAAGCCACTTATCTCTAGGATTTTTGCTTCCAATAAATTTCTTCATGCAAGAGAAACTCACCAAGATCAGCTAGTAACTTTTTTTCCTTGCAAAACTCCTCTTAACCCATGCCTCTCACAAAAACATGTTCATTCAAATCATGGAGTTACTTTTCCACTCTAATTTTTTTTGGAAGATGTTTTATAATGATGTTCATTCCATTCTAACAATTTGAATTTGAGTAGTTTTGATTTTTAAGAGAGGATAAACATTTTTAGCCCCGAATCTTAAGGGAAGACCACCATGATTTAATTAAATTTGGAAGGAGGGGGTCTCTGAGCCATATTAGCTCAAACTTAAAAGGATATTTCTTGGGAGCTTCATCCTGATTAGAAGAAACAAAAATAGGATAGTGGTCTTAACTAGACCATGGGATAACCAAGCTTTCTAAAAGAATGTTACCTTACATCTAATGAGGACTAACCAAGAAAATATCCAACCGCCCAAAAATATTGCTAAAAACTAATCTCCTATTAGACCAAGTAAACCCACATTGCTTTGGTTCAATATCCAATAAATAATTGTTTTGAACAAAAAATGAAAATCTTATTGAGATTGAGCATTTCTTACTGCAGACCTCCAACTTTCTCTATGTCTGACAAAATGGCATTAAATTCACCACCCAGAATAAAGAGATGATCCTTCCTAACCTGAATTTCCTCAAAAATCTCCTACAACAATAGCCTTTTACTAGCCAAATTATTGGGACCATAAATGTTAAAAAGAAAGAAATCCTCTTGATCTCCTAGGGGAGAAATTCGACATAATTGCCAATTCTGCTTCTATTTTACCACCTCTAGAATTAGTTTTATATGATTTCCACAAAACACCAAGACCCCCAGATGCCCCTAAAATCGACAAAAGCACCCAACCAACTCTTCCAAATCTTAGACCCAAAACTTAGCAATTCACTCGCCTTCATTTTTGTTTCCTCCTCGTCAAGAAAAATGCTTACATCTTGGGAGAAAATTCAATGCTTCACCAAGCATCAATTTTTAGGGGAATTCAATCCCCTAACATTCCATGAAAGGATTTTCATGGATTCTTGAGATGGAATTTCACTTTCCCACCTTCAAAATTTCTAAAGATCATATTTTTTGTTTAACATTAGCCACTTCGGTCTTGGAAATTTCTTGTTTTGATTAATGCCCCTTTTTTCCATTTGAACCACAATTGGCCACTTTCAAACCAATTTGGGAAGATTCCAAACAAGTGGAAGTTAATGGAAGATCCATTTCCTCTTACCCTACCTCAAGATCCTCCTTCTCGTGATACGAGACTTCTTCTTCTTCATTTGTTTCATCCTAAATGGTTTGATCCATTCATTTAACTCTTTTAAAGAAGAATCCTTACTTGAATTAAATCCTTCATTCAAAAGAGAGAAGTTTTTTCAAATTTTTCACCACCCTTTTGTTTCCCCCAAAATTGTTCGAGGGGTGAGATATTTTCATTTAATATCTCTACCCCCTTTGAATAAGGATTATAACATGGTTTATGATTTCACTCCAAAAAGAAAGACAAAGCTTGTTTTATATCCCGATATCATTGCCACTTAAGATGGCCCACTTGATTACACTTGAGACATTTGGGCTGGATTTTCTCATAAGACACCCTTTGATGCCACTCTCCTAAAGGATATTTGATTATTATCGAATAAGGAAGATTATTGTCTAGGTCTAACGTCACACAAGCTCTAAGATCATTAGATAAATTCTTATCACTCTACCAATTTTTTCACATATCTTAGATAGAATCTCTAGCATCTAATACTACAGAGGAAGCACAAAGAATTGAATCCATACCATAGTTTCACCAATCGACGAGGATAGAACTTAGAAATTTTAAACCTAAGGTTGGAGGAAAATACCATCCTCTCCCATAAGCCAATATCTCTTGCACGTGGCTTTATTTATTTGTTCTTCGCATCTACAAAGAACTAAAAATAAACCCTTGGGAGGAAATAAATTTGAATCCCACTACCCCATTTCCTATTGCACCAAGAGGAGATTACCTCTGTTGAAATCCATCTCCCGAAATTTAGAAATAAGGTCACGTATTTGCAGGATCCCAACTTCTTCTTCCACCTTTGGGTCAAGAACCACCTCTACCTACCTTATATCATTCCTTTTATCACCTCTCCTTCATGGATACGATGTGAAAGAACATTGAAGATCAAACGGATTCTCCCATTTCTTCCTAAAGTATTCTTAATCAAGGCTACGACTCACCATCTTTTCTCTTTCCTTTATCACCTTTTTTATTTTCTCCAATCCTCGCCATCCTCGTCTTTGTCTTATTTTAGGATTCAATTTAACTCATTTATGTGATCTTTTATGAAACTTTGGTGTTAAACTCTTTTAATAGACCATAGCTATGAACTGGAGTGGTTAAGGAGCAATTTTTCTAAGTGGGACATGGGAGTGGGCTTTGGTCCTTAATGTACACCGAGCGACTGCATTCAAAGTACCTCATTATGTTTCGCTTGGTCCATATGGATAAGTTTGACCCCTGCCTCAAGGTGTCCCCATGGCCACCTATTGAAAGTGTCCAATGAACTCAATGGGAATGGAACTTGTGTTCATGATTAAAACAATTTGAAACTCACCACTATCCGAAGAACTTAAGTTCGGAACTTTGTGTTAAATGCTTTTAATATACCGTAGTTATGAACTAGATTGGTTAGATGAGAACTTTCTCTAAGTGGGATATGGAGGTGGGGTTGGGTCCTTAATTTCCCAAGTAATCCACATTTATAGCACCATGTTATGTTCTGTTTGGTCCATATGGAGAATTTTGACCCCTACCTCAAGGTGTTCCCATCACCACCTATTTAAAATGTCCAATAAACTCAATAGGAATGGAACTTGGGGTAATGCTTACAAAATACTTGTAACTCACCACTAGCCTAATACCTTGAGTTAAAAACTTTGGTGTTAAATATTTTTAATATACGAGAGCTATAAACTGGAGTGGTTGGAGGATCACTTTCTCTAAGTGGGACACGGGGGTGGGCTTGGGTCCTTAATGTCCACCGAGTGATCCGCACTCAAGCACCCCGCTATGTTCCACTTGCTCCATATGGAGAAGTTTGACCCCTACCTCAAGGTCTCCCCATGGCCACCTATTGAGAGAGTTCAATGAACTCAATGGGAATGGAAATTGGGTTGATGATTACAAACTAATTTTAATTCACCACCAAATTGAAGACCTTGAGTTCTTTTCTAGACATTGTTGTTTTGATTAGAGAAACATTTTATATTCTACTTTGTAAAATATAAAATTCAAAGCACATACATATTATTGAGGTTTCCTTAGATAAGAAAGAAATATATTTCCAAATATATTTTCAATGCCAAAAGTTACCAAGAATGTCACTTGATTATGGACATTACAAGAACAACGTGTAATGGTGTTTGGATATTACCATTCTTTTCTTAAAAATTCTACTATGTAATCAATTATTATGATCATCATCATCTTGTAGACACCCAATTTTGGTACATGAGTAGTTTTTTCTATGGTGATAGTGTCTTTGTGTGTTTAGAATGATTATTGGTCCATATTTGGCTCAAATTTGTGTATGTTCCATGTGTTTGTTAGACTTTCGATATGTATCTTTATAGCCTACATTTTTTCTTGTCATCACTCTGTTTTTTCTCTCCTCCATGTTTTCTTGCTTTGTTAGGTTTTTGATGAGCCTTGTTAATTCCTATGTAAACCCTTATTTTTTGTTGTTTCATCATTTTGTACTAAGATTGATATTAGCATTATGTAATTAATACTTTAATATATTTAAAAGGAAGTTTTGTGCATAAACCTTGTTCATTTTCATCTTATCTATGCTTCTTGGAATGAGTTGAAATAAATATATATGCACTAACAAATGTGAATGAAGGACCTATATTAAGCCTAATACAGACTCATACAAGGCCCAACATAGGACTCACTTAAGCATTAGTGCAAGACTCATTTTGGAGCACATGACTCACCTAAGCATTGGCACAGGACTTTCCTTAGAGCGCAGGACTCGCACTATGGAATGTACGACTTACTATGAAGAACTGACTTGGACATCAAGGAGAAGATATGATCTAGTCAGCACATGGGTTGCATGATGAAAGGAGCATTGAACGTAGGTTATCATCTAGTCATCATGTGACTCACATAGATTATGAGAGTCCAATTTAACATCAAGTTCAATTGGAAACATGGAACAAATGGACAACATGAACTAGTAGTCACCATGATTCAAGGGATTTGAATGCATGAGATTTGAAATCCTCTAAAATCACTAAATCATCTCAGCTGAGTGTTAATCAAGGACTCCACTTAGAGTTAACAAGAAAAATATAATCTAAAGTGCAACTTGCACTTGTTTTTCAAAGTTGTAACTCCTTAAAAAGTAGTTGTTCTCGGAGATATATGTTAGTAAATTAGTAGCTTGTATTCCAAATAATCAGTCCTCTTTTAGAGTGACAAAGACTCAATTATTATAAAAAGCATTTGTAGCAGAACTAGTGAGGTTAGTTGTTGATGAAAGAAGTATTGTATCACATTCAATAAAGTGTGTGATTTTGAGTTAAATTGTCAGTGTAATTTTCAATATTGAAACTAGATTAGAGGGAAGGAGCAAGGACACTCCTCCCCAACGTGAAGGAAGCGTTGCTTATTTTTTCAAACCTTTTCTTATTTATAAGAATTCTATCACTTTCAACATTTCAATTCATGAATTTAGTAATCTTTGTTTTATCATAGAATTCATTTCTTAAATACATTTAGAAATAGTATTTGATTGAATTCAGAGTTAAAAAATGATTAGAACAGCTTCAATCATTCTCTTTTTTTGAAATAGCCGTATACATTTCCCTAGACTTACAATCATGAAATAATTAAAGTACAAGTATCAACGACACTCGCCACTATTTGCACCATTTATAGGGACTTTTTAAGGTGTTAACAAAGATAAAGGTACTAACTTGTGTACTTGTTAATAGCCTGGTAATTTTCCATTTATTAATCTCTTTTCCATACTCTTTCTTTCAAAATAAAATACCTTGTCATGATAAAAAGATTCTTTTCTATGCTTTTGGAGTATGTGGAACACAAGCAATCATTTAAGCACTTATAGTTAGGAGATTGTTATTAAGCATGATAGGATTTTATGTTTAAACCTAGAGACCGTAGAGGTAGATTTATTGGAATAAACTTATAAAACATCCCTCAAAATCAACCTCTTATGGAACAACATGACTAAAAAGAAGAATGGTGATGGAGTGGAATATCCCAATGGTGCAAACAATGGAAACCCCCCACTAGGAAGGACATTCACCTATCCCATAGAATTGGACCCTAATGACCAAGCCCCCATGAAGAATATATCTCCCTCAATTTTACCAATCGTTAGGGACTAGTCTCATAATATCCCGATGATTTTTTTATTTCAAATGTTGTGCTAAATATATGACTATACCTTAGACACTCGAAGTTAAAGTTATTTCCCTCAACTCTAAAAGATATAGCCATGAGGTGGTTCATGCGCCTGAACCTCAACTTTATCCATACTTGGGAAGAGATGGAGATAGTTTTTTTGGATAAATACCAAGATTATTATAGGGTTAGGAACAAAAGGAAGAACTATTTAGGATATAACAAAAGGAGGATGAGAGTGTTGAGGACTATCTTGATTGATTCCTCTTCCTTCATAGGAGGTGTGGTATAGGTCTTGATATTACTCTTCTAAAAACTTTATTCCTTAAAGGATTGGATGAAGACACACAAGAAGTATTTAATCTAATGGGAAAAGGAGACATGAATAAGTTGGAATTCATTGATATCATTGACCTCTGTAGGAACTACTCCTGGACTCACACAAATTTTCAAAAATAGAAATGCAATATTGCTAATGGCAACACATCCAAACTAAGATAAGAGATTGTTAATTTAAGAATGAATCTCTTATTTTAGATTAACACAACTTTGGATAAGGAGAAATCTAGGAATATAGAGCCATTATCCATATATTGTCTAAGATGTAGGAACAAACATAGACTTAAGGATTGTCCCTTAGATAAAAAGACACTTGCCTTGTCTCGTGATCTCAAACATGCCACCGATCAATGTGGATTGTTTCCTCAGTAAAGAATCACTTTAAAAATACATAAATTGAAACTAGGTTAATTATGTGTCTCAGATGAAAGGAGGGAAGTTTCTAGCAAATCAAAACCATTCATATGCACCAAAAACACAATGGGTTTCAAATCAATAGAATACATCATGGTCCATAGCCTTGGTTTCACCAATTCCCACAAGAATACAATCATAAGTGGAGTGCACAACCAAACTATTATCCACAACCATGGAATCCAAACTCAAACATTCCACAATTCAAACAATTCAACCCATAATTACAATAATAGTGGAATGCACCCTAAGGATCGGGTCAACAATATTATAATCCAAGAAAACCCTAAGGACAACATAATTTGTTAATTGGGCCTACAAATCAACTGTTGCTCCATCTAAAAACCTACCCAACCACAAATTCCATCTCAAACCATGGAAAATCCCAAGAATATAAGGAAGGGAAACCCAACATACATAGTCAAATTCGACAATATTCCCACAATGATTTTTTTAGATTTTAGAAACATCTTGTTAGAGTTTGGGAATGTTACTTCAAAACCATCATCTCTAATTATAGAAGAAGTCCCCAAAGATAAATAAAAATCAGAAGAGACACAACCCAAACCTTTTCTTGAAGAAACATTTGAACCAAGTGTAGATATGTCATTTCCATCAAGACTTTTGAAAAAGACAATATGGTAACCCAACAAAGACCGTAGTCAAAGCATATTAGAGGATTAAAAACTAAGTATTAGAATCCCTATGTTACAAGATCTTAGATATATTCCAGAGTTAAATAAAACTATCAAATATATCTATGTTAAAACTCCAGGTAGAAGGAAAAATCAGCCTAGAACAATCCATGTTGATGGAAAACTAGCTAGCATATTAGAAGGGAAGATGACCCTCCAAAATATGGTGACCCTAGAAGTCCAATTATTACAGTTTATATTGAGATGTGAAGATTCCAAATGTTTTAATTGACTTAGGGGTTGCAATCAATGTGATGACTATTGATACCTTGTCCACATTGTCTCTTCCTAAACCACAATCAACTTCAATAGTGTTACAAATGGTTGATCAATTTATAGCCAAACCTAAAGGGATCATAGAGGATGTTACCATCACAATTGAAGCATGGGATTATTCAATATATTTTATGGTTATTAAAACAAATAATAAGAAAATTGGATATCCCCTAATTCTAGGACACCCTTGGTTAGCCATTGTTGTAGCTCTTATTGATTGTAGAACAAGAAACATGATAATTACAAATGGACATGATTCAAAGAAACTATCTATATATCTAGGTGCAAAACATTTCACCAATGAGGAAAAAAATGGTGTAAGGGTGATTCAGGGAAGTAGAGGATGTTTTTTTTATTAAGGGAAAATAGTTTTGAAGGGACTATACCCTGTATACAAAAGGGCTCAAAAGCCAGATATCAGAAGTGAGAGAACAACCCAAAGAAGGGCAAAACAACCAACCTCAGAGAGCTCATCATAAAACAACATATTAAAGGAAAGGATCCAGTATACAATGATCCAAAAATAGCAGAAGAGATCAAAAAGCAAACAATAGATATCTATCCTAGAATATCTCTGCCAAAAATGTAGATCCAGATCCACTCATTTCCATCAAGAACTTTTAACCAATAAAAAAGACAAAGACTACGTTACTTGGATAGCCCAGTCAATCTTGGTTTTGATCGTCATAAAGTGAGACAAAGAAAGCAATGGTTGTGGCCTGAGAAGAGTCTTTTAGATCTGCCTGAGTAATTTCCATATCCCTTTTCTCTTTGGGGCCCCAAATGTCTTCATTAATCCCGCTTAGGCTACAAACACTATGAACATGTTGTTCAATGAAATTGTAAATACTTTTAAGAGCAGATAGGATGCAGTCATTACGAATTTTTGCATTTCCCATTCTGCCATCCAAAGACTATAAATTCTTGAACACTTCAGCAATAACACCCTCCTCATCATCATTTTGTAGTATTCCTTTTCCCTTATCTTTTACATATTTTTAATAACCCTTTTGAGATCTTTGATTTCCTTTTCCATCCCGCCCACTCGACCAACAAATCCTCCTCCTTAGGCTCCTCCACCGATCGGGTGATGTGCGGGAGGTTCTCAAGAAGCTCAAGGTTTTGTGGCTTCTACGAACCCTCCGAGAAGTAGGGATCTTAGTTTTCATGCCCTTTCTTTTCTTGCTAGATGAAGCAATTTCAATCTTCCTTTCGGCGAAAGGGGAATGGAGGCAGTGGTAGGGAGGAATGGAGGAAGAGGGTGGAGCAGATTCATGCGGGACAGCTTTGAGTGATGATGGGATGAGAAGAATTATCCTCTTGATGCAGGAACTTCCTGTAATGACTCGCACTTCCCAAACAGATTTCTCCAGCGAGTTTAACAAGTAATGAGGGAAGCTGATGGTTATATTTCTATGAAAGTGGTTAAGAAATATCAAATGCTTTTGAGGAATAGTAACAAATCTCCCCTCAAGAGTTACATACCTAACAACCATCCCGTCTCAAAGAAAAGGCTCAGAATCGAAGCCAACTTGATGTCTACTGTTACAAAACTCAAGATTTTCCCTTCGATCAGAATTTCTTTATCTCCACCTCTCTCGTCCACCTTCTTATTAAAGAATTTGGTTCCATCAAGATCGAGTCCCGTGATCTCGGGATGAGCTCCTCCGTGATCTCAACCTCCATGTTGTGTATTTAACAACCCGATTCTTCAACTCCGTGCGAATTTAATAGAAATATCCCGATCAAAACCTTGAATTCTTTCTATCAAATTCACAAAAACCCCAATTTGAAGATAGTTCCGAGCACAACATCCTCTTTCCACACTCGGATCGTGGGTGGGCTCTATTTTGCACGGCGACCCCCATTTTTCCAAAGTGATTCTCGCTCTCACCCATATGCGTAGTGTACTTAGCTTTATTTTTTAATCTTTCCTTCCGTGATAGAAGAATAAATTAAACCATACTTTGTAATTAGTGACCACTCCTTGGCGTTCTCCCTATGACAAGAAATGATGGCTATCCATTCAAAGACACAAATCTATATGATGTCATCATTCTATACTTAAGAATCTGCTCATTAGCATCAACATTACAGCACGTTAGTGATGATTTTCTCGGCCATGTACATTGAAATGTCTTTATTAACTTGAATGGGTGAATGTCCCCCTTAGCCAAGTTTGAAAAGAATTGTTAACTCCAAAGTTTGCCAAACCATCTACGAAGTAGAGGATGTTGTTTCCTCACTAGTTGTGGTTATAATTCAAGAACACTCAAACAAATCCATAATTTGTATCCTTCTTAATTACAATACAACCAATTGAGATCAAGGAAGATATGATAGATGAAATCATTTTACCTATAATATGTCTTTTCTCCTAAAACATAAATCTAAATGAGTGTGTCTTTCAAAACATCATTGAAATCCATAAATTGCTTCCTCATAAGTGCCCTTTGAATTCATTACTGAGAGAATACCCAGTGGTAAATTTTTCTATCTCAATATCAAACAACTACCTATTTTTCTAGGAAAAACATTGGCAGCAATAGTTGGTTGACTAGTCAAGAGGAGAATACCCTATTCAAGATTTTATGCTCTCATCCTCAAGATTTTGTTTGGAAATACAGTGACATGAAGGGTATTCATCCTAGTATTTGTACACATCACATTTACACAATTGATTCTAGACCATTCAAATAACCACAAAGAAGGATAAAAACTACCTTAAGAGATATTGTAAAAACTGAGATTGAGAAACTTCTTCGGGTAGGATTTATCTATCCAATTTTAGACAACCAGTGGGTCTCCCCATTAGTTATAGTGCAAAGAAGAATGGTAAATGGAGGGTTTGTGTGGATTATATGGAGTTGAATAAGGAAACACATCGAGACTATTTCCCTTTACCTTTTATAGACCAAGTCTTGGATAATTTATTTGGAAAAAGGTATTTTTCATTCTTGGATGGTTTCAGTGGGTACAATCAAATCATGGTGGCACCTAAGACCAAGACAAGACTACCTTCACCTTCCCATGGGGGAATTTTTCTTACAAGGTCTTACCTTTTGGCTTATGTAATGCTCCTACCACTTTTCAAAGAGCCATGTTAGTATTTTTGTTGATCTCACTCATGATTATGTGGAGGTTTATATGGATGATTTTACAGTTTATGGGGAAACATTCCAAGAGGAAATAGATAATTTAGAAAAATTACTCTCTAGGTGTGAGAAACATCAATTATCTTTAAACCATGAGAAATGTCTATTCATGATGGAGCAAGGTATAGTCTTAGGCCACCATGTTTCAACTGAGGGAATCAAGGTAGATCCTGATAAGGTCAGTATCATTGTGCAACTTCCATCCCCAAAAATCAAATTGAAGTAAGAATATTTCTAAGACATGCAAGCTATTATAGAAGATTCATTTTATATTTCAATAAAATATCTTCTCCGATGTTTTCCCTTCTAACAAAAAATTCAAAATTTGAATGGAGAGAAGCGTATCAAAAATATTTTGACATCATCAAAGAAAAATTAACAAATACCCAATTTTAAGAGGTCCAAATTGGAAGTTTCCCTTTCACATACAAATTGATGCTTCCAATGAGGTAGTGGGAGTTGTGTTTGAAAACAAGAGGAAGGAGAGGTAATGTATTCCATCTACTACATTAGCAAAAACCTCTCCCCTACTGAAAGGAATTACACTACCACAGAGAAAGAGTTTCTTGCAGTTGTTTATGCAATTAACAAGTTTCACCATTACATTATAAGATATGAAGTAATTGTTCATACAGATCATTCCACCATTAAGTATTTAATGAATAAACCTTTGGTGCATGGAAAAATTGTAAGGTGTATTTTTTTATTACAATAATTCAACATAAATATTATTGATAAACCAAGAAAATCAAATGTGGTAGCTAACTTTATCTCAAGGCTAACTATTTCAGGTATAAAGGAGTAGGTCAATGATGATTTTCCAGATGAACATCTATTTGCAATATCAATTGTCTCCTTTGGTTTCAAGACATGGATAATTACTTAGCCACAGGAATTTCCCATCTTTCCTCACACATAAACAAAGAAAAAAATTAATTAAACAAAGTGTGATGTATACATGGTTTAATGGAATGTTTTTTAAATGTGGACTTGATCATGTATTACACAGTGTGTAGTTGAAGATGAGATCTTTGATATACTCAAGCATGTCATGATGAACCATCAGGGGACACTATTTAGTCAAAAGAATAATCCACAAAGTTTTGGGAGTTGGCTACTATTGGCCTTCTTTGCATAAATATGTCAAAAAGTAAAATCCAACACTTACAACAAAGATGCCACTCCAACCTCAAGTAGTTCTAGAGCCATTTGAGAAGTGGGGATTGGATTTCATTAGACCAATTGACCCACATTATAAAGGAAAGGAGTACATATTGGTCTCTATATACTATGTTACAAAATGGGCCAAGGTACAAGCTCTTTAATATGCAAGGGATGATAAAGTTGCAGACTTCTTGTATGAACACATTTTCCAACAATTTGGAGCACCTAGATCACTCCCTTATCTATTAATCAAGATAATGAATAATAACACATATCAACAATGCTCAGTATCTTACTAGATTTAATAACAAACAAGCCAAAACCAGCTTAAGTTATATACACCTAAATTTCTAATAGACATTATCACTCACCTTAAGGATAGTTATTTGATATAGTTGCATAAAGCTTGGCAAGATCGAATGAGCTCTACAATTCACAACCCACAGTCATATAAGGAAAAATAAATGTATCAATGGTTTTTAATGAGTACAAACTATAAAGTATAACTATGCTCAAATCGTATCTACGATACGACTATATATATATGTATGTGTGTGTGTGTGTGTGTGTGTGTGTGTGTGTGTGTGTATGTATGTATCTTCACTCACTAGCATACTTGACCATGCAAATTGTTGTAATCTATTATTTAAATAGTTGGGGTACATAATATCAAATCCTACAAATTGAAAAGGAATCAACTTAAAACTCCATTCATTTATCGCTCACAAGGATAGTTTTCTCAAACAACATCCACTTTATAGTCGTGACTTGCACTGCACCTAATATTACCTATAACTATCTAAGTGACCCAAGAAAGAGGAATGATCAAACTATAAATATCTATTACAACTTGTATGAATGCCATAACCAGCTTTACACTCAAAACAAAGTAACACATTTTGTACAATACCCAAATACCAAGATGTTCCCTAAACCATTATTTTCAAGTTGAAACTTATTTTTATCAAAAAATGAAGCCATAAAAGAACTCAAGTCACTCTTAGAATACATGTTCATTTTTAATATAAATAAAGACAATAAACATTTTCTAATACACCATTATTTTCATAAACAATTCAAATCGAACCAGAGAGATCGAAAGGAGTACCCATAAGATAAATGCATTCATATACAAAACATTCATCCAATTTCATAGCTTTCCCACAAACATTTCCCATATTCATAAAAAGAGAAATAAATTCGTTTATATGCTATATTTCAAAATGAATAATAGACAAAGTAAGATACTTCATGCATGTAATCCAAAGAGAATATTTTCAACTTTCTCTCCTATTTTCCTTCAAGAACCTTCAAGAAAATCGACCCAACAGAGTTCTAGCATTTGTACTCCCAAATTCTCTCAATACATAACACCATTATAAACAAATCAATGCCAATGTTGGCCAAGATACATGCATTGTATTTTTAGCAAAGAAGCCCTATTTTTACCCAAACTAAAAATAGCTTCTCAACCTCCATGCACATCTCGTTGGAAGAGATCAAAGGTTGAAAGAAAAACAATAAAAATGAAACCTTTTGCATACACTTGGCTTCTTCAAGAAGCTTTGACTTTCCCAATAAATCCATGCATGCAATTAATTGGTAGCAGTGCCACGTAGTGGTCTTATTGAATTTGTAATTTTTCCTCCAACAAATGGTGGTAGGTTAATGAGTGGTCCAAGTTTAATAAAACATATCTAATAACCAATACTTGCATGATGGATTGTGTCCTTAAAACAATCAAACAATACTAAGTTTTGTAATTGCCAAATTTACGTGGTGTTTATCGATAGGTCAAATACCGTAATTAAAATAAATAAAACACCTTCCAACGCATGGTGTACTCGGTTGACCAATAAAACAACCAAATTTACTTTGTAAAGTATAGTGAGGTCAATCGACCAATTAAATTAAGTAAAAATTCCTTATGCCAAAGCCATGGTCGAAGAACATTATGTTCAAAATGTTAAAATATGTCGTGGGTCTTAAAACCTATAACTTATTATATTGATAGCATTTACCTTACCTTAGTTGTAAATAAAACTATACTAATGCCACCACCTTATGGTCTAAGACCATTTTAGGTCCACAACTTAAATATTGAGTTAACACAATGAAATAACTATATTAATGTCATCCATATATGGTTTGTGACCTTAGAATGTCTTGTTTAATATTCAAGATTTCCATATCTAAATAGTAAAATTAATGATATGGGGTGTTAGACCCATCAAGAATCAAAATCATTAAACATTATAGCATTACCTATCATTATGGTCCGAGACTAATCGCCAACATAGTCAACACATCAAATGATAAGCGGATTATGAAAATAATGTGTTTACCTTATCGCAAACCAGAAACATTACCTACACTGTAATGAAGACCTTCATAATGCATTACGGTCCTTCACCGATGTAATCAAACACTAGAATGGTTAGTCATATATATATATATATATATATATATATTATATATATATACACTAAAATAATCATAATTTCTCGATAAAAAATACAATGTAAAAATGAAATTCTAACATCGATATGAAATCAATGCATACAACCATAAGATGAATTTCAATCATATTAACAAGTTTAGCAAGAATAAGTTACATTTTAATAAATAGTCAATTAATGCATGGTGACGAGTGTGGGTGCATTGTTGGGTATGCACCTACACAAATGTATATATTTCCTTATAGAAAATATGTGGGTGTGTATAAATGCATACACAACCTTGCACCGCACTAGTCAACATTCTTTCGCATTTTGTTTATTACCTCATAACTCATTTTCACAATCAAAATAGAATGAAAATATTTGATGTGACATACTTCCCCTTAATGAATCATTGTCCTAGTATTCAACTCATTAATAGTAAATAGAATAATAAAATAGATTCTCATCACACTACTAAAGAAAAATTTCTATATTTTTACACAAAAACTTGAAACTTTTCAAATTTCCAATCTATCATGACTCATAATTCTTGGTTGTAACAACCTTTCACCCAAAAAACTACCAAACAATCAAAGAATATGATATTTTTTTCCATTACAAATAATCATAATATGCAATAATATTTAATATACATAATAGATAGTCAAAAATAAGTTATATATCACTTTGAAACAAACAAGGAAAATGTTTTATTAATACATCCATGTTTTTCTAAGTGCGAAGTATATTAGAACACTTGTCTTTTCAGACCTTTCCTTGTGCAATTCCTCAATTTTTTTGAAATGCATCCAATGAACTTTCCACTCTCAAGCTGGTTTTACCAAAATAATTCTATGGTTTTTCTCTTTCCTTATTTTGTATGCTATCTCTCAAATATATTCATCCTTTAATCATAGCTAATGATAACCTAATCATTAAATTTATCCTTAAAAACTCAATTAAGACCAATGTGATAACAACTTAATTCTAGTTTTGAAGTCATTGGTGAAATAAGTCTTACGTTTTAAGATAAAGTTCCTTTATTCACCATGTATGATTGTTATTTTCTGCATACATTCTAGGAAGTTGTTTGTTTTTCAAACCACTAAACCATTGACTTACGTTGGGATGGTCAATATTAATCAATAACTCATAAGTCCCTAAATGAGCTTAAGTATGACCCCAATTCCATGATGAAGTTAAACAATGTCAATGTTGCGTTGACAGACATAGGTTTGTAGTTTAGATAAAATTCTTCTCATATAATAAAGACTAGATTTCCCATTCAGTTTTCAGCTAATTACTAGATACAAATAACTCAGTTGTACTACTATCATATTAAAACAACAACATGAAGCCCTACATAACTTACCTTGCATCACGTTAGGAATAACTTGTTCCTTTTCTTGGCGGTTAGACACCGCAACGTGCATAATCAACTATTGATTGTTCCTTTTCTTCTTCTAGGAACAATTATTAACATAATGCTCACCACCACAATTGAAACATCCTCTTGTAGGTCCTTTTTGACCACATCCATTTTTTCCACATGCAATAAGTTGTTTTGCTCTTTTCTTTCTAGAAATTACATCATGTTTTACTTCTCTATTCATCCCGGCAAGTCCACATTTTTCTGCCATATTTCTTCCACCACTTTTTCCTAGAATTCAATGGTGAAGAAGAGTTAACACTCTTATTATACTCTTTCTTTTTACGAGTTGGAATTTCTTACAAATTCTATTCTAGCTTACTAGATTTCCCAACATTACACGCCACATGAGAGACAATCCATGTTCATCTACTTTGTCTCCCATATTTGGGTTTAATTCCACATTGGATTTATAGATCTAAAACATGTCATCATTAAGTTCAACAATCAAGTGATTCCCTTGTTGATTATTATCAATAAGTTCAAGTTGTTTTTCTTCGAACTTATCATTTTTAGCCATTACCAGTTGCTCTAAGGAATCTATCTAGTTTTAGTTTTTTGAAGGATTGTTATAATTTTATCTAACTTCTTACCTACATAACCTACAATATAATCTAGTTCGTTTCATTTTCCATGGTACATCCTTCTCAAATCCATTATATTCTATTAACAAAATAAAATGTTTAGTTAGCATAAGGACCCATTAAGTCCAAGAGTTGTAAACCTTCAACTCTGATACCAAAATGTAACACCCATGTTATACTTCAAAAACTAAGGGAATTTTTTTATAAACATTTAGTTACCTTTTTCTACCTTCAATTATTTACAAAGACGCACCCAATTGAGATAAAATCCAACATAATATTAATTTTATAAAATCCCTTAATTCTTTTTATGTTGTAATGAATAACATTATTACTTAGATCAAAACTAAGTAATCCAACATTATTAATATTCTAGAATCCATCTTGACAACATACAATAACCATGTGCAACTCAAAAAGTTATAGATCCTTCTCAATCTCCCTTCAACACTCTGAAAAGCTAGATACATACCTTTGGTTAATCCTTTCTATAGGCTAAGAGAACCATCCCATCTTCTTAGTGTCAGCTAGTAAAGTATGCAAGTACTTCCCTTTATCTCAAAACACTACTAAAATAATAAATGGTGAAAAGACAATACAATCAGTTAGTTGCACTACTATGCACATAGTTTCTGAAGCATTGTGCACGCAAGCCAATTTCAGACCGCACACTAGCCTTCAAACCTATCTTCTAATCACCACACAATTGTCTCAATATAGTTATCAGGATTATTTTTCACTGCTTAAGTATTTAAGTTTATAGTTAACCATTTTTAGTAATTCATTTCACGATAGAGGTGTAAAGCAACTCATTGAGTCATCGACTAGTATAAATACCGCATACCGCATGTCTTAAGGTAAAGTATATCATCCTACGATCATCAAGAATCTCGCTTAAGCATAAAAATTAAACCATTTCATAACGGTAAGATAAACATCACTTATGATCATTAATAGTCACTTAGTCATTTTAGTTTACTTAAGTCAATTGTGTACATTTGTACTATTTCTTAAAACCGTTACAATGTCCTTTGTACTTGGTTTCTTATCGTTGTAATTGTTTTCACACTAAGGTATAGTGGAAACAGGTATGGTATTTACAACGAGAATACATCATCATAACATGCATGTTGACTACTATTTATAAGACCAACTTTTATTCATGTAGTTTTTATAACTCAAGTCTTATTATATGTTATAATATATATTTATGATAAATTATAAAACAAGTATATCATAGTGTCATATCAATACTTTCAAGTCTGCAAGTTTCTTAATACATAGTTTTATCTTGTAGATTTCATCATCATCATCAGAATAATTGTCACGTATTTGTTCATTTAGAGTGAACTAATGAAACAAATATATCTTAATAACATACTTATCTTCTATAGTACAATGTTGCTATTTCCTTGTTTTGTCTTACTATTTTTCATCTAACATTATCATTGTCATGTTATGTTGGTTACAACAATATTTATTTAATCAAAATGATATATCACAAAAGTAGATATACTATTGTACTTATCACATCAAAATTAATCAATTTAATTTCAAAAGTATATACAGCTACTAAAAATAGTGTAGAAACATTAATATAGCTCACATAAGGATTACAAATAATGAATGTATTTATTAAAATCAATAATGAAGAATCCTTATTTATCGTAAATATTACAATAGTTTACATATTTTATAGATAGGAAAATTGCCTAATAATCTCTGTGAAATAATATTTTTGCTTTTCAATAAATACAATGATCCAACTTAGGATATTCAAACAACAATAAGTGATCAAATCACGTCAATAATATCCAACATTCTCATCACTTTTCTACTCCATCCCGCATTTGAAGGTAAGATAAAATGATATGCATGGTCGGTTTGATGAGCCGACATGAACTATCAACTTAAATCTTCTTGCTTCATTATGAAATAAAGAATATAAACTTAGTTAATTGTCTTCTATCTTTCATATTACTTAAATCAAATTCATTCTAATACAAAACAATTCATTAAATGTTCTATATTTTAAAACAACTAAGAATGGTTGATTTGTAAACAACTATCTAATAGAAGGGTAAGTGCACCAATAAATAAAAGCGGAAAAATTCCTAAATCAGAAAAACGCGTAAGCGCTTTAGTTTGTCATGTTTGGTATTTCTCGAACCTAAACACGTACGCACGCATTTCTAATGATAGGAAACCCATACATGTTTTGAGTTATATGAAGTTTAGAAGGGTCTGAAGGAGCCATTTTTACTAAAATAAATGTTAAGTTATAGTTTAAATTTATTTTAGTAAATATAAGAAATTAGGGTCACTCTACACTTGATGGAAGTGGTCTCATAGCTCTAACAGTTATAATATAGAAGATAGTTTTTCAAAATCTAATATGGTCAATACTTACTCATTTTTAGAATTTCAACAAGGACCTAAAACTTTCGGGCATATATATTGTAGTCGGTCTTTGTTTTGGGAAAACATATAGTCGTTTTGTAGGTTTTTTGACCTTCTAGGATTGGATTTTGGCCCTACCACTACTTGAATTGGTACCAATTTTGAAATTTGGTCCATAATTCACTTTAGTGACCACGAATCAACTCTATGATGTTTGTCTACTTCTTACTAAAATGAGATCCTCACTTTGTAGATAGAGGATTGCTCCTTGAATGGGATTCTTGTCTTATGGAAAAAATGAGGTGATTGTAATGTGCCTCCTCCTTAAGGTTTGATCACACTACTAGGTGTTGAATGAGTTTTTACAAATAGTACCAAGTGAATTGCATTAAGTGAACTTAGATGATTACTCATTCTTAGAAATAGGGTGCTCCATATAAAGATCATCCCTCACCTTTCATGGCTCTAAAATCATCATTTCATGGAATAAAATTCATGATTCTCATGCATGTATTTTCACATGTCTCTAATGGAAATAGATGATTCCTTAATACTTCACACATGATGGTCTTGGATACCTTAATAGCATGACTAGCTCATTTTAGCTGTTCTTTGGAGATATGGGTACAATGACAGAGTCAGGATATGATGATCATCAAGTCACTCCTTGAGCTCCACATTTCACCTTTGAACATGATGAATCCTTCACAATTCAATTTATTGACCAAGATGAAACCTAGGTGTAAGCATGCTTATGGTACATGGACACTTTTTTCTCAAGTTGCTCCTCATGGAAATGGGTTTCCTCCTCCAGATAGGGGATGAATCCTTGAATGAAATTTTGGATGAGTTACATGTTCTTGACCTCCATACTTCACTGAAACACTACAAATCAAATTTTACAATCAATGAAACTATTCTAAAAATATAATTCTTCCTGCAACTCAAAATTTAGGTCCTATTTCATTTTGAACTTAGAGGGGAAATTGAAGAGTTTTGCAGTACCTAAATAAATATTTAAGCCTTGAATCAATGTTGATTATTCCAACTTGTATATAATTCTAATAGCCTTTGAATGCCTATATTTTCATCCTAACTCTTTCCAAACTCCTGGAATCATCCAGAGAAGTCAACTTTTACCATTTTAGCTTTCATTCCCGCACACCGAAAAACCCGGTCTTAAACATATTGCTCTTGAATGAGATTTTATTTCCTAAACTTTCCTAAATTTACTTATACATCTTCAATTAGAAACTTTCTTAAACAAACCGCTTTAGAAGGGTGTTCAATTAGCTACAAAATGGCCAAAATGGCCATTTTAGGCCTTCGGAGGAAGTAGTCTCTCATCAAAACTAAATGAGTTGATCAATCACCTTAGACACTATTCCCTACACACTGAAACACAATGAATGATCTTATTAGGACTTTCCTTTGAGCCAGGGTAAATTTTGAACTAATGACAGGTTGGCTCGATGATACAGAGTACCCTGCAATCCTCTTTATATAACTTCAACTCAAAATACAACTTCCCCAATTCAACTTTCTCCTTTTCCCTTGTTTCAAGTAGGTCTAGTTAGGGTTTGAAAGAAAAATTAAGGGTTTAATGGATTACCACATGTTTCATCCTTACATCCACATTTCAACACACCCATACCCCTTACTCAAGCACACCTCAATGATCCATTACTCATGTATCCATCACCTTTCTATATTTTCAACTTTTGGCTTTTTAAGACTCCTTGTTTGCTCAAGCTCTAAAAAATTTTTCAACTTTTTTCACTTTCACCTTGACTTTTACTCAATCTTATTTTCACTCATCTCAATATGCTTACCCATTTCCTAATCACTAATGCAAATCACTCAACTCTTCCTCTTTCACTTAAGGATTTTCATACAAACCCTTACTCTCTTTAGGCTTCTTTATGGAATGTAGGACAGATCAATAGGTCTTCTTAATTAAATTTGTATAAGGATTTTCCCCTGTTCCTCAAGGATTCAAAACATTCTAACACCACTCCCTCAATGATAGATAAAAATTCCTTATGATTTTCTTTCCTAAGACAACTATTTCTCAAGGTTGGTCTTGACAGTCACAAGAAATAAGCATGATTGTACATTGCTTCCTTTACCTACTAACCACTCAATACTTTGTCCTTATGCCCTAATTTTATGATTCCTTAATGCCCTTAGGCCTTCCTATAACTTTTCAAAGGCTCCACCAACTTCAAACACATGGAATAAAGACTATTTTTCTAAAATTACATCTTTCCTAGCCCTCAAACTGGGCATTAACACTTAGATTGTATTTGCACATTCCTTTGATTTTATTCTTATTCCAACATGTACTAGGGATTTTGAAACTCTTGGTCTTCCTATTACCTTCCCCATACTTCTCAAGGACTATACCATGCATAAGTATTAACTTTTACAATGAATGTTCTACTCTAGGCCCTTAAGACTGGCACACACAGTTAGGATTGTGAACACAAATTTAATTTAATAAATCCTCCTTTAGATGGCTTATTACCTTTTCTTGACTTTTTCAACACCAATTCCTTGTGATTAATGCCCTGAAATAGACTCAAGGATTCCATTGAATCATTATGTTCATGTTACATACTACTAAACTTCTAAAACAAGGTATAGTCTGGTTTGAGTAAGTCTTTCTATCTATTTTCCATTCCCTGGACACTATGAGGGTTCCATGAAGCCTTGAACACCATTATAGATAAGAAGACAATCCAAAACAATATATTTACACGTGAAAATTCTTTACAAAATAGTCTCTAACCTCCAAATATGATATCTCGATCTGAGAGGACTGTGTCACTTAACACCTAATCCTATAACATACATAGAGCTAGTTCAAATATTCAAATTATACATTTGGAGGGAAACTCCATATTCTTTCCTATGGAGTCCAAATGGACTAGTACAAGCTATGACCATCTCAAGTGGACCTAAGACACCCCTAGTCACCTAAGAAAGCCAAAATTGATTATTAACAAGATGTTCCTACATCACTAGAGGAAGGATGCACAATGACTGAGAAGCCTTATTTTCAATTAAGGGATTAGTTTTCATGCTTCAAAATTTTCAATTTTTGTGCTAGTTATTTTTTCCATTCTAGAGCTATTAAAACACACTCCGTGAGAGTTTATGAAAGATCTTAAGCATCTATAGGTGATGTCAAGGAATCTTGAAAGTGTTTAAGTTAATTTAGGAAGATTTAGGAAAGGTTTGATCATTTAAGGACTATCTACTCAACATTGGGTTTTCTAGGTGCAGGGAACAAACACTCTAATGGTGAAACCTAACTTCTCTAGAAGATTCCAGAAGCTCTGTAAGGAGTTAGAAGGAAAAAAAATAGGCATTGGAAAGCTACGTAAATCCTTTACATGTTGAAGACATGTTTTTCTCTAATACTTGAAGGTTTCATGAAGAATTTAAAAATCGTGAAGCTTCCCATTATTGTTTCAAACCAACACTTCACCAATGGAACACTTCATGACACCAAAGCAAGGCACTACTAACCAACCTTCATGCTTCTTGATGATTGTCACCTAATTCTAACTCTTGTACCACCTAGAAACCCTTTTCCATTAATACAACTTAACATCAATGACAACACCAATGACACTATGTCCAACACGTTTTTTGATTTGTTATGTATTATAAGGCATTTCAAAAGTGCATATATTTGAGAAGCTTTTGTTTCCTTTGAGATTTGTAAAGTTTATAAAATCTAATTTTGACACATTTAACACTCCAAAAATGTCAAGAAAACAATCCAAAACGCCCCAAAACCTAAGTAATGTTTATATTCATTGCCAAAATAGACATCACTTGTAGAATTTAAATGCTAAAAGCTTTAGGTTTAATGTTGAAATCCTGAAAATTACCTATGTACTGACCATATTAGATTATAAAAAATATCTCCTAAACCGTGACTCATGGAGTTGTTCCATAAGGTGTAGAGTGACCATAATTTCTTATAATTACTAAAATAAATTTAAATTATGAGAAATAAATG